>JANAVB010008400.1:18711530-18774030 GCA_029216955.1 Iris pallida | reverse complement strand
GTGAACACGAAGACCAACATAACATGCAATAAAAATATAATAGAAATCATATACGTGCACGTAAAACAAGAAACATGGTAATGCAGCAGATAACAACCAAGTTTGAATCACAAAAAACATGTAACCACCATATGACAAATAAATAACAGGCGAAAAAGGAAACATGTAAATAATGTACAATTCGGTAAGGTATACATTCATGTCGTCCAAGTCTCCGCTGAATCTGCATTACCGAAACCTATCAAGGTTTCATATATAATAAAAGAATTATTATTAATATTCTAATTACACATGGGACATATGGATTTCCTACACAACAAGTCTACATGCTTCTAGAGAATACCTAGACTTAGTTTCATGGTTTTGACTTCCAAAATTCAAGGTTAAGTCCCAAAATAAAGGACAACCATATAAATCACCTAAAAATAAAAGACAACCATATATATATATATATATATATATATATATATATATATATATATATATATATATATATATATATATATATATATATATATATATATATAAAATATATATATATACGAGTTTGGATTTGGCTCGGGTTAAGTTTGGGCTAGTTTGGTGCAACTGGATCTCCTAAAAACTCAAAAGTCTTTCTAATTAATTAATTAAGCCAACAATATGGTTTAAGCCACAACTTGACTTAATTTCATACAAGAGACATAAATATGGCTAGGTCATCCCTATCATGGCTAATATGCTAGTCATGGCACACGACTACACTGGCTATACCAAAATTCCTAGTCAACATGCATCTCAAAACTCAATCATGACTAAGACTATATATATTAATAATAATAATTATTGTAAAATACAAAAAATCCAAAAAATATTATTTAAGCTGCATTAAAAATAAAAATATTAAAAAATACCTGGGGGTTTACACTAATCTTTTCTTTTAGGCACTTGAAGACTATTTCTTCCTAAATGAACATGAAGTTCACCAGAACCTAAAGTTTGTAATATACCAATAAAAATGGATAAGACATTAGCCTTTGTTGGGAACGCGGTGTAACCCGAACCGGAGTTGGCCCATGAGGTGCGATGTTTGTTCCCGCTAGCCGAACCGGAGTTGGCCTAGGAGATCCAACATATCAGACTCGTTCATCCACACCACCATTGTGTGCAACCACAACGTCTTACTCCACCTTGGGCTCGTCAAACCCGCATTTGAAACCAATTCGTGTAGTTGATGCTCCTACTCCACCTTGAGAAGAGCTCGTATAATCCGATTATACACATGAATGTTTAACACCATCTGTCTCGAACCAATTAGAGCCGTCCAAACCAGCCCCATAACTATGGGCTCTGATATCACTTATTCGAAATGCGGTGTAACCCGAACCGGAGTTAGCCCATGAGGTGCGATATTGAATTGGGCCCATATGCCTTAAAAGAGAATTCTCATGTAAGGCATGAACCAATCACAATTATCTACACCACATGATCCCACCTCCTAACCGATGTGGGACTAAATTATCAACTCCATTGTCACACCCAATTTGAGCGCTCAACCGGAAACGAGATACAACCCAACAGCCTTTCCATATCACCAGCATCGTTACAACTATGCACTTTGCAAGAAGCAAAGTTAATAAACTTTATGTTTTACTAGACTTGTACAAGTATAATTTAGACTTGTACAAAAAACTAAAAACCACTCTAAAAAAAGAGAAAAAACAAAAACAAAAACAAAAACAAAAATCATTCTTAATTATTATTTTTTTAAAAAAGATAAAAGAAACTGAAAGAAACATAAAGAAAAACAAAATTAAAAATTCTACAAGAATGAAAAAGATTAAAAAACTGAAAAACAAAAAAACCCATAAAAGATAGTATTATATGATCAGATTATTTTGTGCATGTTTTTTTTGCTAGCACTTAGAATGGAAATTTTGAATGATATATGTTCCGACTTGTTGATCTCGTATGAGTTTAGAATTGTTCTAAATTCTAACACAAGCATAGGTGTGATCTCACATTTTATTCTCTTCTTTTTCTGATTAGTACGTAGGCCTCCAAAGCATGGTACACCACCATGAACAGTTGTATGGATCAGGTACGCTTGCTTTTCTTTTCTTTTCTTTCTTTTTTCTTACTTTTGCAGATGCATATTTTGTCACATTTGTAAAGCTAATTGGCATGACTGTGAAATTGCTTTCATGTGGTTATAAAATCAAAAGCAATTTCGTGCCTTGCTATTGAATATTCATCTTCACTTTGAATGAAGGGGTGACCTGTCATTCTCTGTACAAACAAGCTTTGCTCCTTGGTTACTTTGCTGATGTAATTTAGAATGTGTTGGAGTTGCTTAGGAGGTGCAACAACAACAACAAAAAAGCAATTATTCCAAATTTTTCGTGCCATGTTTCAATTCTTTCCTGTTGGTGTTTTGTCTTAGAGGCTAGAAAGATAGTCCAACGTTGCCTAGGCCAAATGGACAGTATATCTATATAAAATTTTGTTTGTGTTGAGAGATGCACATGAGGTGTGGAGAGGCACATGGATGTCATGTGGGGGTATTTTTCTAGTGGAAAGAAGGTTAACTCCACAAAGAAAACATATATGCTTTTTGTCATGCTCTTAGAATTAATTCCTTAGCAGCTAAGCCCCATAGGGGCTTAGCACCTCGGACTCGAACTCGGGCTCATGAGGCGTTTTGTTGGCACGACCCGATGGCAAGGCAAATTGGTGCGGTGCGCGAGTGCGCACGGGCGCAATTGGCGCGTTGTGCTTAAGTGCGCGTTGGCGCGTTGTGCGCGGGTGCGCGCGGGTGCAATTGGAGCAGTCGGCGCATATTGTTGTAGCGCGAGGCTATAAGCGATGTCGTTTATGTTCACGATCTGAACAGTTACGAAAGGTTCAGAAACGGTTCCTCCATCCACGGATCTGCAATACCACATCCAGAACATTTTGCTTACTGGACAGTTACTGGACTGACACTATATATGTTTCTCACTTCTCTCTCGGTGTAGAAGTTCCTTACGAAATTCAGAGAGCAGAGAAAGGGAGAAACAGAGAGAGTTATGTCCATCCGAGGAGTTAGAAGAGCATTTCGACAGAGTGTTCCGCAGTTCATTTTTGAACTTGCTGGTTCCTGTAAACTGATTGTATGGGGCGAATCTAGCTTTGAGCTCCGGTGGTCCGTTACCCCAACATGCCTTTTCTTCTTCTGTTCATGTCTTCTCCATCTGTAACTCATTCTATCCCAATCATAACACGTTTGTGAGGACGAACGAGATCTTTTCTGATCAAATCAGAAACTTTGTGTGGACTTTCGTCGCTGCTGCTACGAAATTCAATTGTGCCTTCTTCGAAGTGTTACATTTGTTTTGTATATCTCTGAATCCTCCGGAATTTCAGTTGTGCACCTTTCTCGAAGTGTTGCCAAAATCTGTTTTTCATCTTAAAATTACACCCCGGGATTAACAATCTCAAAGCTAGATGTACAAGATAGAAAACTCTCGTGCTTCACTCATCAATTTCAACTTTAACAAGTTAGAAAAATTCGATGGAGAGCACTACCAAATCTAGAAGAGGAAGGTTAGCCTCAATCTTCAACTCGTGGACGTCGATCATGTGTTATCTAAGGACGAACCTGTCACCCCCAGTTTTCATGAACAGGAATATTTTGGTCATTTCCACTTTAGAATTATTTTGGAATTATTTATTTATTTATGATATTATTTTGGGGTTATTTGAGTCGGGTTCGAATTTCAACTCAATCCGACTTGTATTGGGGATCCGGGGTAGTTTTGACTCTAGTGGGACCCACACATTAGTTAGGCATGGCCCACATGATATTATTTTTAGTTAGTGGGTTAGACTAATTATTCATGGGTAGGTTTAGTTGGATTAGAGACTTAAACATGACTAATTTGACCTCAACCTTAAACCCTTTCCTAATATTAATTAATAGATTAGTGGGGGGGCTTTTTAGTCACTTCAATAGGGGGACACATGGCCCATTATGGCCGGCCACAATAGGGATAAGGATGAGCCTCCCATTTGTTATTATCCACTCTATTTTTCTCTCTCTTGTTCTTCCCCAAATTTAGAGAAGAGTTCCTATTGATTTCTCCATCAAATCAATTCATTCCTCCACCCAGTCTTCTTCTTTTCTTCTCTACTCAAGCAAGGGAAGGAGCTAGCCAAGTTTGGGAGGATTCGAAACTCGGTGTCCATTTGGAGATCTCTACGTGTCGGTGTCGTATCGGGAGTGGTTTTCCTAGATTCGATCTACTGGGAGGTATAATCTCTTCTCTACATCATTCCTTTATGCATATAGGTGTATTTTGAACCCATAGGAATGACCCCCATGGTTGTGTCTCCATTTGTGTCCATTTCGTATCCATTTGGAGACTTCTAGGTGTGTCCTTGTGTTGTGGTTGTGTCCTAGTGGGAAAACTCCTATTTTGGATACTTGTATTTTAATATATATTGTAGGAATGATTAATTAGTGTTTTAATCTCAGATTTTTAGATTTGTTAGGATGAGTTCTTTATGGTATCTACATGTATCATGTTATATATATATATAACATGATATATATATATATATATATATATATATATATATATATATATATATATATATATATATATATATATATATATATATATATATATATAAAAATATATATATATATATATATATATATATATATATATATATATATATATATATATAAGTTTGTGTGTTAATATTCATATGGGTGTCATTATATATATTACTATTTGGTGTGTGGGATTAGTGATAGAGAGAGGGAGAGATTAGAGATGTAGAGATTGGTATGAGAGAGTATGAGAGTGGAGGATTAGTGTTGAGTATGTGAGATTGAGAGTGAAATGAGAGCAGGGAGTGTAGAGTGATAGAGAGAGGAGGGAGTGAAGGATGCAAGAGAGAGGGGGGGAACCTGCTGGCTGTAAGAGACAGCAGCAGCAGCATGTAATCAGTCCCCACAGGGGACTGATTTCACAGCTGCAGTAGCATCATTTTGCTGCTGCAAAATGCAGCAGGGGATGGGGGGAATCAGCCCAATAGGCAGCCGTAGATCACCCAATATTAGGCCCCATTTGGCAGCCCATTTCAGGCCCATGAACAGCCCCATAATCAGCCCCATATCAGCCCATATTAGCCCTTAGTATCATCTATTCACTCACCCTTCCATTCATGCATTCATTCACTCCAAATCATATCCTTTCATTCAAATCAATTCACATCCATCCACCTATATTCATGTATCCACTCATTCATCCATTCATTCATTTTCTTTTTCATTCACATACCCATTCATTCATTCAATCAATTCATTCCCTCATTCATTCACATATCCATTACTTATACACATTCACTCATATCACCATTCACATATGCATTCACCCCACGTATCATTTTAGTCCTATTCATTCTTTCATTCCAGAAATTCCTATACTAAAAATAGTCCCAAAAACCCTTAGGTGAGTGAGTATTGTGTGTGAGTGGTTAGCTAATGTTAGGATATTATAAGGGTAAGGTAATGTGAGGATAATCAACATGTGTCATAAGATGGACTAGATGACCTAGGTACTAGGATTTTATGGTAGGTAATGTTAGTATAGGTTAGTGTCTAGCTATCCTAGGAAGCCTAGGTTAGTATTCCAAGGTTAGAGTGGTTTGTGCAAGGTATTGGTATTTACCTTGTGAAGGGTAAATATAGGTAATTGCCTATAGCTAAGGTAAGTGGTTTAGGGTTTAAGATATGGTTAGGATTAGGTTCCCTTAGTTGTTAATGGTCAGAAATAGTGCTCCTAAACTAGTTTTTACTTCGGTTGACCATTTTGACCAAAAGTCAACAAAAGTCAACCGAGAGTCAAACTTAGCCTATAAGTGACTAGAATTGACCGAAACCAAATTAGAGTTGACCAGTTGACTGAAAGTCAACAGTTGGTCAACATTAGACTAGTTTGACCTAGGGTTGACCAGAGTTGACCAGGGTTTATTAGTTGACCAAAAGTCAACTGTAAGTCAACCTTTGATCCCGTTTGACCTAGTTTGACTTGGATTGACTTTCTGTGATCTTGTTTGACCTTGGTTGTCCTAGTGTGACCTAGTTTAGCTCAATATGACCTAGTTTAGCTTGGTGTGACTTAGTTTGACCTAGTTTTGACTTAGACTTGCATATCATGACTAGATTAGCTTTCCTTTCATTGTTAAACCCTGTTGACTTATAGTATCTCATCTTTAGGTTTGTGATTACTCTGAGCGTCTGTTCACCTTATCATCTCAGGACCACATGCGAGTACATTTACTGATAGTTTTTATTGTCTTGATATCTGCTATATCCGATTCAGTTGTAGTGTCTTACTCTATTTCCAGTCACGATAGTTCACGGACTAATATATGTTGGATCATGACATGAGATGTTATTCCTGGACTTCCTTGGTATATTGGTACGCGATATTTCTTATTTTATGTGCTGTATAGACATCGACTTGGGAGTGGGCTGGCCCCCTACTTTTGAATCCCGTGTCATGACGTGTCATGTCCAGATCTATTATACTATTCGGGGGTAGGAAATTATTAGGGGCTATGTGATCAAAGTTCCATGTCACTATATTCATGTGCTTGCGCCACTCTCACCTCACGTAGGGTGTAGCGAGATCTTATTCATGTGCTCGTTATCCAGGTTGGCCGGCATGACCCTTTCCAGGTTTTTCATGTGATTGTCGGGCCAAGTGGATAGCCTGATTATGTTTCCCAAGCCGATCACATAACGCTCTAATAATTCAAGTCACATTTTTTATATTTATTTATCATAGGAGGCTAAGTTCTGTTCGGGATAAGGGTTACAATCCCGGTCCTTATTTAGTTTAAGGGTTGTAACTCGGCTTCCGAATAGTTCCTAAGTCATCCTATATATTGTCGTCCTATTCAGTACTCACATCTTGATATATATATTCCTGTTGATTTTGTCTCGTATTTCACATATTCTACATGCTCTTATGCTATACTTTGATTGGAGGCTAGGTTCTGTTCGGGAGAAGGGCTACAACCCCGGTCCTTGTTTGGTTTACGGGTTGTAGCTCGGCTTTCAAATGGCTTCCATGTTTTCCCATATTTTTGTCTTGTATTTCATTATACTGTCTCTTATAGAATTTGTCAATTCATATGGAACTGTTGTTAGTGTTTGTACTTGCTCATTTTCTCGACAGGATACTGTTGATATATTACAGATGATTCTGAGGCAGATTGCCCGACCTATTATGGGGTCGAGTTAGATGGAGTAGACCAGGACCGTGGCTTGATAGTAGATCCACTAGACTTTGTACTCCCAGAGTAGTTAGTTTAGTTAGGCTTGTCTGGACTGCGATCCAGCTTTTGTTTTAGACTGTAGTAGCTTATATTTATATTCTGTGACTCTGTGATGTTGTGTATAGCTTTGGGCTTGTGTTGGATCTTGAACTTATTTTCTGTTTTCATCTATCATATTTTCCTTCCACGCTAACCATATTAGTTTTATTTTGTGATTGAGATTGTATTGCTATGTCACCTCCATTCGGAGTGTATATACTGTACAGGTACCTTTATAATGTTTAGTCGTAGTATTTACAGACCTTATATACAGCGTTCTACCGCCGATTCTGCGGCGTTGGCTGGACGTAACCACGTGCTCGTGCCCCTCATCAGGGTGCGGGTCGTAACATATTTTTGTGGTGGCTCATGCAGGTCAGTGTCGCAATTAGTGTGATCTCGTAATGGTGCTCGACTTAGATACTAATTATGAGCCTGCAACTAGGACATAGGATCTAGAATATGATAGGAGTTACTCAAACACATATTAGGAAAAATTCTGATCTTTTCATTACCATGACAACTCTTCTTGCATTTGAATTCAATTATCCTCCTTTGATAATATCTTATCTTGTGCCATATTGATCTCTTGGGTTCAATTCGTCTTCAGGATGACAGTGACTCGTTCTCAGGCAGCAGGACCTAGTGCAGTTCCAGAGAGGTCCGATCCAGTAGGACTTCCACCTCCGGCTACGGAAGTAGCAGTCGAGAGAGCAGCAGCCTCAGTTTCTGACCTTCAGGCGGGAGTAGCAGCGGCAGTTCCAGGAGGTCTTCCACCTCCAGCTGAGGGAGCTGCAGTTGAGGGAGCTGCCACCTCAGTCCCTGCCCTTCAGGCGGGAGTAGTAGCGACGGTTCCAAGAGATCTTCCACCTCCAACAGCGGGACCGTCCGTAGTCATTCCTGATACTCTTCCACCGCCGCCTCCGCTACCGACTGATGCACAGCAGATGATGTCCCTTCTACAGCAGATGTTGCAGACCCAGAGGGCCCAGGCCGAGGCACAGCACCGCCAGACAGAGGTGTTACGGCAGAGCATGGAGAACTCCCACTAGCTGGCGATGGCAGCAGTAGAGAGGGTTGCACCGGGTACAGTTCAGGGTGCCCCAGTTCAGCAGCAGGGTCGGGGGAGGCCTGGCACATGCCTAGATTTCAAGAAGATAAACCCGAGGGAGTTCAAGGGTACCGAGGGTATCCTGTACGCGGATGACTGGTTGGAGGATGTCCAGCGGAGCCTGGAGTTGGCATAGGTCCCGAAAGGGCTTTGGGTGACGTCTGCAGCGAGCCAATTTTTTGATATAGCCTTGACGTGGTTTCGTACGGATCCTCGTGCATCGGTGAGGGGTTTGACATGGGAGAACTTCAGACGGCTCTTCAAGGAGAAGTTCTACCCCGATGTGGCTCTGACAGCTTTGGAGGGACAGTTTGTCGGTTTGGTGTAGGAGAACTCGTCGGTGGACGAGTATGCGACGGAGTTCTTCCGTTTGAGTAGGTTCGTACCGGATTTGATACAGAATGAGGGGTATAAGCCCCGGAAGTTCCGGAGAGGCCTTATTCATGCAGTTCGTACTCGTACCTCCGGGCGACGCGATGCGACCTTCGAGCAGATTCTGATGGAGGCGCAGATAGCAGAGGAGGACTTCGGCCTCAAGCCGAAGAGGGACAGCGATGTTCTTGGTGCGAGCTCTAGTACGGGGCCGACGAAGCGCCCTCATTTCCAGCAGAGACAGTTTCAGCAGCAGCCTCAGTTACAGTTTCAACAGGCACCAGCGCGTGTCCAGCAGCACCAGGGACAGGGCTAGAGGCAGACTACTCAGTGTGGCTTCTGCGGGAAGCTGAGACACAGTCGGGAGACCTGTAGGAAGAGATTGGGCGTATGTCTATACTGTGGGGCGCCAGACCACCAGATGAGGGATTGCCACGCTAGTGGAATCCGAAGAGGCCAGGACAGAGTGCAGCAGGCTAGAGGAGGCCAGCAGGGATGTGCTTTCGCCGTAACAGTTGAGGGCACTCAGGCAGTAGCAGAGCAGATTGCAGGTTCCAATCTTTCGATCTCATTTCCGCATTTGCCTCCTTATAAACTGTCTTGAAATTCGATTCCATCTATTCCTTGATCGTTTGATAAAATTTTGTTCTTGTGATGTGATATTCTTCTGAGATAAGTCGTATAGGCTAGGTCGCCTCGATTATGAGATTATATAATCCTCTAGGGTCATGCTAGCAGGCATCGTGAGGACATATAGTCGGATTATGGACGTATTTCTCGGGTGTAGAAATTTAAGGTTTTCGCTGCCAAGCATGCGGCAATGCGAAAATTTTAAATACCATAATTCTAGAGGTATGTACCTTAGTCGAGGACTCTGTGATTATCGTAGCCTTACTCACTAGCATGATGGAGATTCGGAGTATCATAATTTTGGACAGACGTATACGATTATCGAACTGCATGATTTTTCTGTGTTTATTTTGTTTTAATTTTTGAGGATGAATTCTTTTAAGGTGGATAGACTTATAGCACCCAGTTTCAAATTGAGAGTAATTTTAAATTTTATAATTTTAGTCATTTAATTACTGTCATTTAATTCATGCTTTGATTTTGGAAATTTTAAATTTTAAGCCACGACTTGTGATTTTGATGTTTTGCTAGTGAAACCCTAAGGACTGTCTGACCTAGAGCCTAACCATGTGATTAGGATATTTTTAGTGTCATTTCTGGCCTAAGGGTATTTTGGTCATTGGACCTCTTTGATTTATTTTGATATTATTGCATTGGTCATTGTTGATTTGGCTTTTGATATGTGAGATTTTGTGTTGGTTTCGTGTCCGTGTCGGACACGAAACAGTTTTTATTTGCAAGTGTTGTTGTGCCTTAAGAGATTTTTATTTTGCTGAAATTTTTTTGGAATTATTGAGTGGGATTGTTTTCTGCATGTGTTTCTTGTGATTGCTTTGTTTTAATTTCGAGGATGAAATTTTTGTAAGGTGGATAGATTTGTCACCCCCAGTTTTCATGAACAGGGGTATTTTGGTTATTTTCCACTTTAGAATTATTTTGGAATTATTTATTTATTTATGATATTATTTTGGGGTTATTTGAGTCGGGTTCGAATTTCAACTCAATCCGACTTGTATCGGGGACCCGGGATAGTTTTGACTCTAGTGGGACCCACACATTAGTTAGGCATGGCCCACATGACATTATTTTTAGTTAGTGGGTTAGACTAATTATTCATGGGTAGGTTTAGTTGGATTAGACTTAAACATGACTAATTTGACCTCAACCTTAAACCCTTTCCTAATATTAATTAATAGATTAGTGGGGGGGCTTTTTAGTCACTTCAATAGGGGGACACATGGCCCATTATGGCCGGCCACAATAGGGATAGGGATGAGCCTCCAATTTGTTATTATCCACTCTATTTTTCTCTCTCTTGTTCTTCCCAAAATTTAGAGAAGAGTTCCTATTGATTTCTCCATTAAATCAATTCATTCCTCCACCCAACCTTCTTCTTTTCTTCTCTACTCAAGCAAGGGAAGGAGCTAGCCAAGTTTGGGAGGATTCGGAACTCGTGTGTGACCATTTGGAGATCTCTACGTGTCGGTGTCGTATCGGGAGTGGTTTTCCTAGATTCGATCTACCGGGAGGTATAATCTCTTCTCTACATCATTCCTTCATGCATATAGGTGTATTTTGAACCCATAGGAATGACCCCCATGGTTGGGTCTCCATTTGTGTCCATTTTGTGTCCATTTGGAGACTTCTAGGTGTATCCTTGTGTTGTGGTTGTGTCCTAGTAGGAAAACCCCTATTTTGGACACTTGTATTTAATATATATTGTAGGAATGATTAATTAGTGTTTTAATCTCAGATTTTTAGATTTGTTAGGATGAGTTCTTTATGGTATCTACATGTATCATGTATATATATATATATATATATATATATATATATTTTTATATATATATATATATATATATATATATATATATATATATATATATATATATATAAAAATATATATATAATATATATATATATATATATATATATATATATATATATATATATATATATATATATATATATATATATATATAAAATATATATATATATATATATATATATAAAATATATATATATATATAACAATGATATATATATATATCATTGTTATATATATATATATATATATATATATATATATATATATATATATATATATATATATATATATATATATATATATATAGACACACACATATATATATATATATATATATATATATATATATATATATATATATATATATATATATATATAAAATATATATATATATATATATGTGTGTCTATATATATATATGTGTCTATATATATATATATATATATATATATATATATATATATATATATATATATATATATATATATATATATATATATATTTTATATATATATATATTCCTATTTGGTGTGTGGGATTAGTGATAGAGAGAAGGAGAGATTAGAGATGTAGAGATTGGAATGAGAGAGTATGAGAGTGGAGGATTAGTGTTGAGTATGTGAGATTGAGAGTGAGTTTGAGAGTGAAATGAGAGTAGGGAGTGTAGAGTGATAGAGAGAGGAGGGAGTGAAGGATGCAAGAGAGAGGGGGGGGAACCTGCTGGCTGTAAAAGACAGCAGCAGCAGCATGTAATCAGTCCCCACAGGGGACTGATTTCACAGCTGCAGTAGCATCATTTTGCTGCTGCAAAATACAGCAGGGGATGGGGGGAATCAGCCCAATAGGCAGCCATAGATCAGCCCATATCAGGCCCCATTTGGCAACCCATTTCAGGCCCATGAACATCCCCATAATCAGCCCCATATCAGCCCATATTAGCCCTTAGTATCATCTATTCACTCACCCTTCCATTCATGCATTCATTCACTCCAAATCATATCTTCAAATCAATTCATATCCATCCACCTATATTCATGTATCCACTCATTCATCCATTCATTTATTTTCTTTTTCATTCACATACCCATTCATTCATTCAATCAATTCATTCCCTCATTCATTCACATATCCATTACTTATACACATTCACTCATATCACCATTCACATATGCATTCACCCCACGTATCATTTTAGTCCTATTCATTCTTTCATTCCACAAATTTCCATACTAAAAATAGTCCCAAAAACCCTTAGGTGAGTGAGTATTGTGTGTGTGAGTGGTTAGCTAATGTTAGGATATTATAAGGGTAAGGTAATGTGATGGTAATCAACATGTGTCATAAGATGGACTAGATGACCTAGGTACTAGGATTTTATGGTAGGTAATGTTAGTATAGGTTAGTGTCTAGCTATCCTAGGAAGCCTAGGTTAGTATTCCAAGGTTATAGTGGTATGTGCAAGGTATTGATATTTACCTTGTGAAGGATAAATGTAGGTAATTGCCTATAGCTAAGGTAAGTGGTTTAGGGTTTAAGATATGGTTAGGATTGGGTTTCCTTGGTTGGTAATGGTAAAAAATAGTGCTCCTAGACTAGTTTTGACTTCGGTTGACCATTTTAACCAAAAGTCAATAAAAGTCAACCGAGAGTCAAACTTAGCCTATAAGTGACTAGAATTGACCGAAACCAAACCAGAGTTGACCAATTGACTGAAAGTCAACAGTTGGTCAACATTAGACTAGTTTGACCTAGGGTTAACCAGAGTTGACCAGGGTTGACCAGTTAACCAAAAGTCAACTGTAAGTCAACCTTTGATCCCGTTTGACCTAGTTTGACTTGGATTGACTTCCTGTGACCTTGTTTGACCTTGGTTGTCCTAGTGTGACCTAGTTTAGCTCAGTATGACCTAGTTTAGCTTGGTGTGACTTAGTTTGACCTAGTTTTGACTTAGACTTGCATATCATGACTAGATTAGCTTTCCTTTCATTGTTAAACCCTGTTGACTTATAGTATCTCATCTTTAGGTCTGTGATTACTCTGAGCGTCTGTTCACCTTATCAGCTCAGGACCACAGGCGAGTACATACACTGATAGTTTTTATTGTCTTGATATCTGCTATATCTGATTCAGTTGTAGTGTCTTACTCAATTTCCAGTCACGATAGTTCACGGACTAGTATATGTTGGATCATGACATGAGATGTTATTCCTGGACTTTTTTGGTATATTGGTACGCGATATTTCTTATTTCATGTGCTGTATAGACATCGATTTGGGAGTGGGCTGGCCCCCTTCTTTTGAATCCCGTGTCATAACGTGTCATATCCAGATCCATTATACTATTCGCGGGTGGAGAATTATTAGGGGCTATGTGATCAAAGCCCCATGTCACTATATTCATGTGCTTGCGCCACTCTCACCTCACGTAGGGTGTAGCGAGATCTTATTCATGTGCTCGTTATCCAGGTTGGACGGCATGACCCTTTACAGGTTTTTCATGTGATTGTCGGGCCAAGTGGATAGCCTGATTATGTTTCCCAAGTCGATCACATAACGCTCTAATAATTCAAGTCACATTTTTTATATTTATTTATCATAGGAGGCTAAGTTCTGTTCGGGATAAGGGTTACAACCCCGGTCCTTATTTGGTTTAAGGGTTGTAACTCGGCTTCCGAATAGTTCCTAAGTTATCATATATATTGTCGTCCTATTCAGTACTCACATCTTGATATATATTTTCCTGTTGATTTTGTCTCGTATTTCACATATTCTACATGCTCTTATGCTATACTTTTATTGGAGGCTAGGTTCTGTTCGGGAGAAGGGATACAACCCCGATCATTGTTTGGTTTACGGGTTGTAGCTCGGCTTTCGAATGGCTCCCAAGTTTTCCCATATCTTTGTCTTGTATTTCATTATACTGTCTCTTATAGAATTTGTCAATTCATATGGAACTGCTGTTAGTGTTTGTACTTGCTCATTTTCCCGACAGGATACCGTTGATATATTACAGATGATTCTGAGACAGACTTTGCACTCCCAGAGTAGTTAGTTTAGTTAGGCTTGTCTGGACTGCGATCCAGCTTTTGTTTTAGACTGTAGTAGCTTATATTTATATTTTGTGACTCTGTGATGTTGTGTATAGCTTTGGGCTTGTGTTGGATCTTGAACTTATTTCCTGTTTTCATTTATTATATTTCCCTTCCACGCTATCTACCTTAGTTTTATTTTGTGATTGAGACTGTATTGCTATGTCACCTCCATTCGGAGTGTATATTGTACAGGTACCTTTATACTGTTTAGTCGTAGTATTTACAGACCTTATATACAGCGTTCTACCGCCGATTCTGCGACGTAGGCTGGACGTAACCACGTGCTCGTGCCCCTCATCAGGGTGCGGGTCGTGACAGAACCGAAGGTTCCAGAAGGTGGGACTGCGAACGTGGTTGCTACAGCTACTGCCAAAAAGTCCAAATGGAAGAGGGAAAATAGCTTCTATAGGCTTATGATCCTCAATGCTATGAAGGACTCTCTGGCAGAATCTTACTCAAAGAAGACCAATGCCATAGAGATATGGGTTTGAAGAAACTGTATGAAGATGACAAGAACATGAGAAAGATATTTATCGTCAAGAAATATCACAAATGGCTCTTTGAAGACAAGAAGACGATGCTGCCTCAGGTGAAGGAATTCCTAAAGTTGCGTCAGAAATTGGAAGATGAGGAGATGCCCCTCAATGACAAGTTCGTTATTGGAGGGATTGTCTCCAAGCTTCCCGCTGAATGGAGCAAATTCTATGCAAATATGTATAGGAAGAACCTGGAGATCAGTCTGGAAGATCTCCTGCAAGAAATTTATGTTGAGGACCAGATGAGGGCTCAACTGAAGGTAGACACGCTGTCCAAGTAGATGGCTAAGGCCAACATGGTCCTGACGAAGGAATCCAAGGGAAAGCATATGGCTTCCCACCACAAGAAGAAGGACTTCACTAATCTGAAAGTGAAGGGGTCTTCTTTCAAGCACCAGAAGCCAAAGTCCAATGTGACTTGCTTTAACTATGGCAAGAATGGCCACTACAAGAGTGACTACAGATCCAAGCCCAAGCAGTCAGAGCAAGGTGAGCGTAGTAAGATTTTCATGGTTACTGACGTAATTGCTATAATTGCTCGGGTCACTACGGTGGGGGCTGACTCTGACTGGTGGGTAGATGCTGGTGCAACTTGCCATGTCTGCTTAAGCAAGGAATGGTTCACCACGTACAAACCAACCTCTAAAAATATTATTGTGACGAACCAGGCACAAATTGAAGTGCAAAGGATCGGGACGGTGGTGTTGAAGCTGACATCAGGAAAGTCTATGATGCTTCAAGACGTGAAACATGTACCTGTTATTGCAAAGAACCTGATCTCTGGGGGCCTACTCTGTAATGCATGCCTAAGGATGGACATCAATGCTGGTCAGATGGTGATGTCTATAAAAGGAACCTACTTCGGAAAAGCCTTTTATACCGAAGGGATGTTTAAACTTTAAGCTTATAACTCGGTGTAATGAAATTAATGCAGTCGTTCATTCTGATTATACTCTTGAGTTGTGACATAATAGACTAGGACATGTTCATTGTAAAAGAATAAACAAAATGTCTAGTCTATGACTTATCTCCAAATGTGGGGTTAAGGTAGAGAAATGTGAAGTGTGTGCTCAGACAAAGATCACAAAAAAACCCTTTCATTGGATTAATCGAAGCACATATCTTCTGGAGTTAGTACACTCTGATATCTGTGACTTCAAATAATTTTCTACAAAAGCCGGAATGAAGTATTTATAACCTTCATCCATGACTTTTCAAAATACGCGTTCGTCTACTTGTTAAAGTCTAAAGACGAAGCGTTTGAGAAGTTCAAAGAGTTCAGGGCCGAAGCTGAACGACAAACTGGACAACAACTCAAGAGATTAAGAAGTAATCGAGGCGGAGAGTATCGGTCTCATGAATTCGTATCGTTCTGCAAAGAACATAGAATCATCAACGAGACTACTGCTCCGTATTCTCCTCAATCTAACAGAACAGCAGAAAGGAAGAACAGAACATTAACAGAAATGATGAACTCAATGCTGTTGACTGTGGGTCTTCTAAAATATTATTGGGGAGAAGCTGCATTGACGGCCACTTTTATTCTAAATAGAGTGCCGTATGCAACTTCTGACATCACTCCTCATGAACTCTGGTTTAAAGTCAGACCTAACTTGAATATCATTCGAGTATGGGGGTGTCTGGCATATGTAAAGCTCCCAGATCTGAAGATTCAGAAGCTCGGGACAAAGACTACGAAGACGATCTTCTTAGGATATGCCAAGAAGAGTGATGCTCGGGAATTTCTTGATATAGAATCAAATCATATCATTGAATCTCGCGACACGGAATACCTTGAAGATAAATTTGCAAGGCACAAGAATATTGTTCTTATGGACATTCCGGAGAATAATGAGGGTACGCAAGAAATTGAAGTTTCCAATGAGAACATAGTCGAAGAAGAAGTTGTAGAAAATACAATACTTGAAGCAGAGCTCGCTGAGCCATCAACTAAGCGAGTGAGGAGATCGAAGAACTTCGGAGATGACTTTGTCACCTATCATGTGGAAGCAGATCTGCTTACCTATGATGAGGCGATGAAGACCAAAGACACTATTTTCTGGAAGGAGGTGATCGACAATAAAATTTATTCAATCACCTCAAATAACACTTGGGTGTTGGTTGATCTTCCTGAAGGAGCAAAATCCATCGGATACAAATGGATCTTCAAGAAGAAGATGAAAGCAGATGGATCCATTGACAAGTTCAAGGCTAGGCTAGTAGCCAAAGGATTCTCTCAAAAGCAGGGGATCGACTACTTCGACACGTATGCTCCAGTAGCCTGGATAACCACCATCAGAATGTTAATTGCTCTCGCAGCAATATATAAGTTGGTGATACATCAGATGGATGTAAAGACTGTATTCCTGAATGATGAGCTGACCGAAGAGATTTACATGTAATAGCCAGAAGGATTTGTCGTCAAGGGCCTTAAAGACAAAGTTCGCAAGTTGGTGAAATCCTTGTACGATTTGAAACAAGCTCCTAAAATATGACATGAGAAGTTTGACAAGGTCATAAGGTCAAATGGCTACAGGGTCAGCGAAACGGACAAGTGTGTTTACACGAAGTTCACTGATAGAAGAGGTGTAATCGTTTGTCGGTACGTGGACGACATGCTGATCCTAGGTACGGATATAGGCTGTGTCACGGAGACAAAGAAGTTCATCTCGACCAAGTTCAGTATGAAGGACTTGGGAGAAAGTTGATGTGATCTTGGGCATCAAAATCATCCGGACGGACACTGGACTGGCGTTGTCACAGTCTCACTATATTGAGAAGATGATCACACTCTACGGGTATCAGGATCTTCCAGTGATCGATACGCCTTACCGGTGTGACCTGAAGCTGGAGCCGAATTCAAGGGAAAGCGTCAAGCAGCTGGAGTATGCAAGCATCATCGGGAGTTTGATATACGCTACTACTGCCACTAGGCCTGATATAGCTTTCATCGTAGGAATGTTGTCGATTCACGAGCAACCCAGGCATTGAGCATTAGAAAGCTGTAAAACGGGTAATGAGATATCTCAAAAAGATTCAGACATATGCACTACACTACAGCGGAGATCCGTCAGTAGTAGAAGGCTTCAATGATGCGAGCTGGTGCTCAAAGGTGGAGAGAGATAGATCCACAGGTGGATTCATTTTCTCCATAGGTGGAGCTGCTATATCGTGGAAGTCAAAGAAGTAGACTATGCTCTCTCATTCCTCCATGGAATCTGAATTCTTTGTACTTGATTCTACAGCAGAAGAAGCAGAATGGCTTCGAGAGCTCATGTATGATCTTCCATTGGTTGGGGTGCAGATACCAACGATACCTATATACTGCGACAACCAGGCGACTGCAGCGGTGGTATCGAATGATCTCTTCAACGGAAAGAAGAGAACTGTGCAGCTAAAGCACAAAGCAGTGCACGATCTCATCAAGAGAGGTGTCATTACAGTGATTGATATTCGGAGTCAGGAGAACCTGGCGGATTCGTTCACAAAGGGCCTCAAGTGCCAATTGGTCGAAGACACAGAAAGTAAAATGGGCTTGAAGGCATTCTGATATTGTATTATTGCAATCATGCCATAAAGTTTTATGGTATTAGTTCAAAGAGAAATCTATTAGGCATCTAGCTTTTGGTTCAAGGGAGGACCACTAACTAGAAAAATATTAAGAATAGTGGGTACATGTCCTTGGGACATGGAAGGGATACGGACCCACAACCACTGTTGTCTACTATATATTTTCTGCGGAGAACAGATCCTGTGGAGAGGATGGCTTAAACGCCTTAATGAGTTCTCAGGCAGAATGAATGCATGTTGTGCTTTATAGGAAGCACGGTAGCACAATACTACATAGGAGTGTTACAACTCCATGCTGCAGTGGGGTGACTCCACCATGAGGTTCCCAGGTAGGGGTAATGCCTCGACTTTACGAGTCAAGTCACATCGGTGTAGCACCGCATATAGGCATGTAGCCTAATGCTGTATGATCAAATTAAAGAGTTGTAGATAGCACTACAAAGGGGACGGCATCCTCATGTTACAGTGGCATGACACCACGAAGAGGTACCCAGGTAGGAGTAAAGCCTCGGCTACGTAAGCCATTTCATCGCGACATAACACTGCAAGGAAGCGCAAGGCTTCATGCTATGTAATTTGGCACTACAGAGAGGCTTGTGACCTCATGCTACAGTAGTATGACACTACGATGAGGTACCTAGGTAGGGATAATGCCTCGGCTTTAAGCCATGTCATAGTGACGTAGCACCGCAAGGAAGCGCTAGGCTTCATGTCATGTCTCTTTATAAAGAACTCAACTAGAGTGTATGAACAGAGATAACAGGCCGTCTCTTGAGGGTAAACTTGCAAACGCACAAAATACATACACCGAAACCAGACTGGCACATGGCCTTTAATGTGCAACCAGAAGCACATGTGACTACATTGTGTGAGTGGAAAGAATTGCAGCTATGGTGCAGAATTCAAGGCTTAGTCCATTCTTGTATCATACTGGTGTTTAACCCATGCAGGAAGATTCAAGTCGTCAGCGACATCTATCCTAATGCATGATGGACAGTCACTGTGGGGAACGCTCAACCCATATATAGAGATATGTAGGAGATTGTTGGTGTTTTGCCTTAGAGACTAGAAAGATAGTCCCACATTGCCTAGGCCAAATGGATAGTATCCCTATATACACCTTTGCTTCTGTTGAAAGATGCACATGAGGTGTGGAGAGGCACATGGCTGTCATGTGGGGGTATTTTTCTAGTGGAAAGAAGGCTAACTCCATAAAGAAAGCATTTATGCTTTTTTTCATGCTCTTGGAATTAATTCCTTAGGAGCTAAGCCCCATAGGGGCTTAGCGACTCGGACACGGACTCGGACTAGGGCTCATGGGCTCATGAGACGTAATAAGGCATTTTGTTGGCGCACTTTGCACTTAGCACGTCAACATCATCGCTAGGTGCATAGTGCGCTTTAGTTGCACTCGTTGCACGAGCCTCTGCGTTGTCGATCGTGCGTCCGTTCGTGTGGCTAGTTCGCACGGCCCATTCGCGCAGCCCGATGGGGCTTAGCTCCTAAGGAATTACGTATCTCTGAATCTTTCGGGATTTCAGTTGTGCATCTTTTTTGAAGTGTTGCTAAAATCTATTTTTATCTTAAAATCACGCTCCGGGACTAACATTCCCTTCTATTTGTCTTTGTTAAGGGTCATCGGTGATGCTAACAAAATTTATATCCTTCTTTAACACTTAAATTAATGTTCATCTAGGTTTGTCTCTAGTCCTAGAAAGCTCCATTAATAGGGGCAGAGCCACCTTAGGGCTAAGGTGGGCTCCAGTCCCCGTAAAAAATTGGTTCTTTTTTTGGTTTCATATGAGTCCAACGACGTTTCAGCCCACCTCAGCCTAACCTAGCCCATTCTAGATTGAATTTCTAGGTCTGCCACTATCCATTAACTACAACATTATCGATTATCCTTACGGGAGCATCTATTGGTCATTTTGCTCTCTTACACGTCCAAACCACCTAAGTCGATTATTTCTTATTTTGTTCTCAGTTTGCGACACCTCTAACTTTCCATGAAAATACTTTTTCTTATCATATTCTTTAATGTATTGCCACTCATCCATGTTAGCATTTTCATTTAGGCTATACTAACTTTCTGCACACTTTGTTTCTTAATTGTCCAATACTTTGGTCTATAAAACATGACTGGTCTTATAGCAGTATTCTAGAACTTTTCTTTCAACGTTAAAGATATCTTTCGGTCACAAAGAACCATAGAAGCACTCCTCCATTTCAACAATCACATTTTAATTATATACATGACATCCTTCTTAATCTTGCCTTCAAGACCAACAATTGATCCTAAATATACTGAAATCTCTCTTTCTTAGGTATCTCTTGTCCATTCTTATGGGCTCTCCATCATTTCCCTTTGACATTGACTTTGAAATTATAAACTCTATTTTCGTTCTAGTAAAATTCTAAATCCCTTGGATTCCAAATTATCTCTTTGTACTCTTATTCAACATATAACTCATCTCTACTCCCATCAACCAACAAAATATCATCAAGAAACATCACATACCCTGGAACTTGCTCCTGGATATGTCTAGAATCCTAGTACTTACAAGTCAATAAAAGTCCTACGTAAATGTCTCTTTTTATCTCCAAGTCTTTTCATTAATGTTCTTAATAAGTTTAAATGACTTTCATAGTAGATCTTCTGGTATAAAATCGGACCGATTCTCTTTAATTATAATCTCTTTTCTTAACATTTGCTCAATCTATCCCTTGGAGTTGCTTAGGCATGTTTTAATTTTGTAAACCATTTTTTTTCCTGAGATACTACTAATAGTTAATGAATTGTGTGATTGATCACTTATGCCTTTATTTTGGAAGATGCATCGATCAGAAGTTCCAAGGGTATTAAAAGAGGAGATAGGGTCTAGCGTTTGTAGCTCAGGTGGAAAACAGTGGCGGACACCAGGCGGGGCCGGCAGGGTTCGAGCCCTCCAACTGTAAAGACGTGTAGGTGTGTGTGGGTTGTAATAAAAAAAAGAAGAGGAGATAGGAAGCTTATGCATTCTGTTAGACTTGCTATCCTTGGAAACTAACATGCTCCTGGAGTTTGTGTTTGCTAATGTTTCATTGGTTCCTCATTTCAAAGCTATTACATGCTCGTTCAACTTGAAATATCCGGTCCTTAGTTAAATTCTTGTGTTAGATACAAATTGAACGCAGCACAGTTTGATGCACATATGAAATCTAGGATCTATTGTGGAGGAGTGAGGACATGGCTCAACTTACCTCTAATTCAGGTTACAGAGGTTGGCAATATTGGACTAGAGATTTAGATTAGAAAAAATTACATGGCATGATAAGCTCTCTTATCTTTAACAAACAATTGAGGCACCATTCAAGTTTCAGACTGCAGCGCGGACTTTTAGGGGGCGTTTGGTACGAGGATTACTATATAGCCGGGAATTCTATATTCCAAGAAATTTTATTCCAAGGTATCATTTTTCCGGACATTCTTTATTACCACGTTTGGTACATAATAAAATATTTTCGGATATATATAGTTTATTTCCGGGTATATATAATGTATGCGTTTGGTACCATAAATAAATTCCAAGGAATATAATATTTCTCAAACTTAGATAAAGAAATGTTTGAGTACAAGTAATGGAATAATTTTTATTGCCCTATTTTTTATGAACATATTAGAAAAATTAACAAAAATAAGACCAATTGTCCAAAAAATATATAGAGAGAAATACATAGAAAAAGAGAACAGTAGAGAGAGAGATAGCAGAGAGAGAGAGAGAGACGATAGAGAGAGATAGGAGAGAGAGAGATACGAGAGAGAGAGAGAGAGAGAGACGATAGAGAGAGATAGGGGAGAGAGATACGATAGAGAGAGAGATAGGACAGAGAGAGAGATACGATAGAGAGAGAGAGACGATAGAGATAGGAGAGAGAGAGATACGATAGAGAGAGAGAGAAAGAGAGAGAGACGATAGAGAGAGAGATAGCATCGAGAGAGAGCAAAGAGAGAGAGAGACGATAGAGAGAGAGAGCAGCGAGAGAGAGAGAAAGAGAGACGATAGAGAGAGAGATAGGAGAGAGAGAGAGATACGATAGAGAGAGAGAGAAAGAGAGAGAGAGAGACGATAGAGAGAGATAGGAGAAAGAGATACGATAGAGAGAGAGATAGGAGAGAGTGAGATACGATAGAGAGAGAGACGATAGAGAGAGATAGGAGAGAGAGATACGATAGAGAGAGAGAGAGCAGCGAGTGAGAGAGAGAAAGAGAGAGAGAGAGAGAGAGAGAGAGAGAGAGAGAGAGACCGCAGGAGAGAGAGATTATGGTTTTATCAAAAAAATTGGATGGCAAAAATTGTAAATATATAAACTTTTAGTTAATTTTATTCCCAAGTAACAAAAAAATACCCACCTATCTACTAGGAAATAGATTTTCCACATTTTATGGATAAATAAGTTACCCGGGTATTCATTATTCCCGAGAATAAATTTTATTAGGTAATACCAAACGTGGGAATATTATTCCAATTCTAAATTTTTCTAGGAATAAAAAAAAATACCGCGTACCAAACGCCCCCTTAAGGTTATGTTATGTCCTTCACTTCCATACCAGTTATGTGGAAAATTTGATGTCGGTTAATAAAGTATTTTGGACGCTCTCTCCTCTTAACGTCTAACTTTTAGGAAATTTTCCAAGATTCGTATCAAATGGTATCAGATCCTACACCATATCTTCCGATTGTAATTTTGTGGCACGGTTGGTGATGTTGGCATAGCCGTGTTCGTCCATAACTAAAAGTTTAGTGCAAAGCCAGTCCACATGGAATCCGGGACTACAGAGCGTGGTGGATGTTGTCATCCTTTAGTCCCATATGGGTTATTTGAGAAACTCGATATGAGTTGATATAATCTTGGGCTTTCTTCTCTTAAAGACTAACGTTTTGGATGAGTTCTTCCTACGTTCGAATCAGGTTCTTCCTTTGTATCTTTTATATTTGTTGTGTAACTTGTACCTTGAAGCTGGTCAATACCCACACAGAAATTTTACTTCATAGAGTTTTTTCTTTTTCTTCCCAATGGGCCTCTAGGAGATGTATATAAAAAAAAAAGACTAGCACATGCACGATACTCAATTTCTTGTTCCTAACAACAACAAAGCCTCTATCCAAAAAATTTGGGTCTCCTATTTGAATCATTTTCTTCTATTCAGTCTTGTTCATATAGAATTGTTATGAACATTATGTCCATAGGGTCTTGTTCAATTTGATACTGTTTGCAAATTTTCCTTTAACTAAATTGTCTATAAAAGCCCACGATATCTCGATACCTGTCTCCAGTGTTGTTATTTATGGATGATATAGTTATTGGATTTCAATTTCCACAAAAAGAACAATGCTACCATCCACCATAAATTAATTCGGTCTGGAACTTTGTTATGAAGTTCCTGACAAATTCTGAATAATGGCTTAATATACCAGCAAACTCTCTAATAAAGCCATGGCAAAATAGGCATGGAACATACAGAATATAGTGCATCATTTTCACTTATGTAGAACGATGAATGTCTTTCAGAACTCATTAGGACTACTGAAAGCTTCAAATGAACCTGGGTTGGAGTAACAGGAATTGTTATTTCTATACAGGAGATGATCCTCACTATAGCATAATAAGCCTAATCGTGTCGGTCACAATAATTTGGATATAAAGGCTTTGCTGCTGTTGTTATTGCTACTACTTAGTACTGTTATCTGTAAATTAATTTGGCTATATAGTACTCACCTTTCCCTCATATTTTCTTTCTTTCTTTCTGGTAAACAGACTCGTCCGCATGCAACTGTTGAGGTAGAAATATCCAAAGATACCCAACTGGTTCATTTTGACTTCAGTAGGTAACAAATTGAGCCTGCTCTTTATTTTCTCTGTCATAACAGTCGATCAAAGTTTTAATAATATTGAATTGTTAAAGAGCCTGCATGAAACATAAGCACATGATATATTGATTCTGATGATTATCTGCAGTCACCACAATTGGAAGTTAAGAGATGCTCAGTTTCTATGTACTAGAGCCTAAATACTAGAGAGCCTACATACTCTTTTGATTGAAATCTCTCTTGAAGCACTTACTCTTTTTGTCTGTTGGTTGTTATAAATGTTCATCATATGACAATAGCAAGATGCCACTAAACAATTTGAAATAAGGTTTTGTGATAATACACACATGATGGCTGCAGATATGACAGATACCAAAGGTAACATTAGAATGAAAAAGTGCAATATTCCTAGGGTAGAATAGCTACACTTTTCCTGCCCTAATATACAAGTAAATAGTAACACCGCCGATTAGAGCACGAGCATACTAGAGAATTCTCCTGGTTTGCAAGATCCTGTCTACATTGGAAAGTTCTTTCATGACTTGGTACAGCTGATAATTGCACATTTTATCATGTTTAGGTTTCACACATACACAACCATTTCACCAACTATTTTCTTCCTCGACTACTTTGTTAATAGCAACAAAATCAGCAATAGGTACTTATAGACAAAAAAGCAAGCCATTTTAATCCCTATTTCCAGTCTTCCACCTTGAGCAGTTTCACAGTACCAGCAAACTAAAGTTAAATGGGTATGGTTCGGGCTTAAGTAGTTACTTGGTGTTGGATATTAATGCATGTTGATTCATGAGATGAAGAACATAAATTAATTGCGGAAGCGTACCTGAATCCATTGCTAGGCTTCGATCTTCCAACTTGCTACGACCCTTAATGATAAAGAAGGATCCGAATCATTTGTCCCTCTCTTTCTGTTGATGGGGATGCAGAAGAGAACAAGAGAAAACCTCTCTTTTGGTGGCCGTATAAGTTAGGGACCATAACCCTAATGAATACACACACACACACACACACACACACACACACATATATATATATGTGTGTGTGTGTGTGTGCACGCGTGCGTGCGCGCGCGCGCGTGTGCGTGCGTGCGTGTGTTTTGATATTTCTAATTTGGCCCCTCATCAAATTAGATTTATCTCCGATATCTACACATTAATTCCATGACAATTATACCCTTAAACCAATTTTCAATTAGATCACTTTAATTTGGCTTAATTATTTAGATAGCCCAACACAATTAGTTTTACATGTGTGGCCCCATATTATTGAATAATCCAACAATCTCTCACTGGGCCACATATGTAACCTTATAATTGTGTTAACCTTAGTGAGCTCATAAATTGCTATCTTAATTCTTAGGGTATATCCGGACAATCTCGTCCATTAACCATATCAACATAGGATCAAAGCGGCCTTCGTCACATATAGCGTAACTAAACCATCAATGGTCACATATACCAATATAGCTAAACGACATAGATCAATCATGGATGCGTAGCATGAAAATTACACGCAATGTGATCAATACATGTCTATTTCCAACTGGTCCTCCTTAACTTTAGTGAGATCAATACTTTAACATAATGAAAACATAATAAACTGAATTTTCATATATCTGATCAGATAAATATCCAAAATACTTTAATACATAAATGTATTCAAAACCAAATAGCACCCAAATACATAAAATACAAACTCCTACTTTATTGCTATATTCTTAATTAAGATAACACCTATATGAGCAGTATGCTCATAAAAGATCCTGGATGATAATACTTTTATGAGCGAATCCGCTTACATGGAGTTTGTTCTAATGTGCTATATGGACACTTTTACCATTCTGAATTCTTTTCTTCGCAACTAGAAATTTTATGTCAACATCCTTTGACTTATACAAGTTCTTGTCGTTATTAGAATATAGTACTGCTGATTATTGTCACATCGTAATTTGGGTGGTCTTTCAACACCCTCATGTAGGCGCAGCCTTACGATAAAATTTTGTAACTATATTCCCTGAATAGATGCCTTACAGCATGCTATAAACCTTGCTGTCATGGTGGAAGAAATTATGAGTACATGTTTGACACTCATTCAAAATATATCTCCACTAGTCAGTATAACTTGATGTGGATCTCCTGCTGTGTTGGCATCCAATAAAATCGGAGTCGGAATACCTTATGATCTCCAAAATTATCCGATCTCCTACAAAGAGCATACAATTCCTTATTCTCTATTAATAACTTAAGTAGTTTGGCTGCTACCCAATGATTCATCCCATATTTGCTTAAATATCTGTCGAACATTCTAACTATGTACGCAATATCCGAACGCGTACATACTTGAGCATATATTAGACTCCCTACGACTGATCATGAACGAAAAATCTATTACATTTCTTTAATTCTAATGCTAATCTTAGGACATTTGATTTAGACTGAATTTGTCTCCTTTAGCGACATGTGTCACCTTGTTTGCATTAAATACTTTAATCAATATACAAAACTAAAAAATTATATTTCTACTCCCACTGAACTTGTGATACACCCAATCTTCAACAGTATTTATCTCAAAACCAAACGAGATAATCACTTGGTGAAACTTGAAGTATCTTTGACAAGAAGTCTGCTTGAGTCCATAAATAGATTTTGTCAGTCTGCGAACCATATTCTTTGGATCTTCTGACACAAAGTTTTCTGGTTGCACCATATAAATTATTTCGTCAATGTTACCATTGAAAAATACCGTTTTGACATCCATTTGATGTAACTCAATATTAAAATGTACAACAAGTACTATGATTGGTTTAAAAGAGTCTTTCAAAGAAATCGAAGAGAAAGTCTCTTTAAAAACAAACCCTTCCTCTTTTCTTGAGGTTGTTGAGTTTGTTCCTCAAAAACAATTACCTTATCTTGAATGAGGGGTGCATTTATGTTGTCTTATTGAGGTAGCTCAACATCGACTTATAGAGGTAATTCGACATTGTCTTGTTCATGTTTCGGATTCACTTCTTGATCAATGACATGTATAGAAAATTGCACATTGTCAAAAGTGATAATAGGAATCGAATCGATTCTTCCTCAAAGACAATGTCTCTGACTTTATTTCTTCCCCAAACTCAACATCCTCAAAAAAAAAAATAGTTCTCATCAAAAAAAAATTCCTTAATTTTGTGTTTAGTACCACGTGGTTCCATATGCAAGATTTCTTTATAAGACGCAATAGTTTCAAGCGAATATAGCTTATCATGAACATTAAAACAAAATTACCAACAATATTTTGAATTTAAAGATAGATCAAACTTCATTGTTTCCAAATGAACAATGATAATTAAAATTGTCAAACAAGAAAACTGAAACTAAATTTCGTCTAAAAGACGGTAGAATAAAAGCTTTAAATAAAATTGTCTATCAAATCCAATAATAACTAATATCCTAAATTTGTTCTATTGCTTCCACTTCTACCGACTTGCCGTCACCCACATAGATATGTCTTTCACCATCAATTAACTTTCGGTAGATCAAGCAACCCTGCATAGAAACACTGATGTGAGTAGTTGCACCAAAATCTAATGACCATGTGTTTCTTGATACTGAAGCTAAATTAACATCAGACCAAATTAAGAAATGTACCTTTCTTTATACGCCATGCGTGGTACTTTGTACATTCCTTTTTACGTGTTCCGGCTTGCCACAAAAGAAACAACCATTAGCCTCAGTTTGTTGTTTCTTTTGCACTGGACCCTTAGTAGCTTCTGTATTCTTTTGCTTAGTGCCCTTATACTTGTCTTTAGGAGTGGTAGCCAAATTAGCACTTTCAATTTATTTTGCTTCAATCTCTCTTCTTCTTGTATACAGTACGAAATGAGCTCATTTAGAGTCCATTTTTCCTTTTGGCAGTTGTAACTGACTTTAAACTGATTGTACTATGTAGAAAGTGAGAACAATACCAAATAAACGAGTAAGTCATCCGACAAGTCGAGCTTAAGTGCCTTAAGTTTTGAAGCAATATGAGACATCTCCGTGATGTACTACCTTATGTTGCATTTGCCTTTATACTTCATGGTAATCAAGCGCAACAAAAGTGTGCTTGTTTCCGCCTTATCATTCTTTGCAAATCGCTTCTCGATTTCAGCAAGGAATTGTTTGGCATTAGTAACCTCATCAAATACTGCACCCCTGAATGCCTCTGGAATACCGTGCTTTATGATCATTAGATTCATGCGGTTTGAGCGTTCCCACTTTTCGAAGTTCACTCTGTCACCAGATGAACTGTCATCCTTAGGAGTAGTGGGACGCTCAATCCTAAGTGCAAGGTCTAGATCCATGCAGCCGAGAACAACATAAATGTTCTCTTTACAGTCCTTGACGTTTGTCCCGTTAAGCATTGGAATTGAGTTAATATTAGCAGATATTGTAGCAACACTAGCTGAAAAAAGAACAAAAATAAATAAACAAATATGCTCTAATTAATAACCAAAGAATAAAAATAGTCAAACAAATTCCAATAATGGTGAATTCCATTTCAAGATACCTAGTACATCATTAATATCAAGTCTTTGGACAATGATATTAACTGCAAGTGATACTCTTGGTGTAATGATCAAACATTGACAATAAGTCATGTCAAATAATAAGCCTATCTTTGGATCGGATTATTATTTACATGTAAACTTTATAATTGTTACACATTTATCACCACAAGTATGTGTACAATTCAGCCAAGTATTAACCTTCCTTTGGGCCGGCTAATACCCGCATGAATGTACACACACAAACATCTGGCATCCCTCATAGACTATCTACGCAAGAGAGGTCACTTTGGCGACATCTTGTTTCAATTGGTTTATTTAGAATATTAGACAACTATTGCTAGTCTTAAAAGGTACCAAAAAATTGAATGTTGACTAAATTTTACAAAACTGAATCATGTTCAAGTCCTTATGCTTATTTAAATTAAATAATCATAAATTCTTATGTACATGCATTTTTTTTAATTTAAATTAATAAGTAATCAACCGATTAGATTCTAACAAATATATGCATCAACAGATAATATCAAATAATTCATAAGGATTACTTTAAATAGAATAATCTATAGAAGACCAAATATATGCATCAATAGATTACATCAAATAATCTATAAAGATTATACCAAAATTGATCTACTATATCAAAATCATGTGATTTAAGTCACGAATTAAATCAGCCAAACCAAAGAAACCTTCATACAAAAAACTCGGTTCATTACTACATCAAAGCACCATGTGGCCGAGTTGGTCTAAAGGCGGCAGATTAAGGTTTTGGTCCGAAAGGTTTGTGGGTTCAAATCCCACTCCCAACAAAAAATAATTTGCCATTAATATGGCTGAGATGGTCTAAGGCGCCAGATTAAGGTTTCTGGAAGGGCGTGGGTTCAAATCTCACTCTCAAAAAATATCTTTATATTTCATCAGAGAAATAACATTATCTATCCACTTCATTCACATTATTAAACATAACTCAGCACACACACACACACACACACACACACATATATATATATATATATATATATATATATATATATAAGTCCTTGTTGAAAGACGGGACCATCAATTATGAAACCTGAATCCATCAACTAATTTGATATCCATGGAATTTTGCATTATGCTAATTTTACCAAAGTAAAAAACTAATCAACCACATGCTGACCACTTTAAACAATTTTCAGCCTCTATATAAATGTAATTAGCTTGTGACTACTAACAAATCTAAACTTGAAGATCATGTGAACTCAAACAACTTCAGCCATTAAAATAATAGAAGCATAATTAATTATAGCCAAATCAATATTCCTTTCATAAAAAAATTGAAAAGCCAAAACCATATCATACTTGATCTCTTCCCGAGAAACCAAAATCAGACCGAGCCCTTATCACCTTTGCACCACAATACTCCCTGGATGATGGATTCTAGGCTATGAACGAAGTATTGTTCTGAAAAAAATTTAATAATAATTAATGCGAACATCATACCAAAATTTAATGGCTTCAAAAAAAAAAATTGCAGTTCTAAACAACATGCAAATTAAAAGCCCTTCCAAACCATATTCCCATAAGGAACATCAGTAGGATCTTACAAGCATGCAAATTATATGCCTCATAAAATTTCAGTTTCTAAATTTTAACAAACGAAACCCTATATTAAATTAGATCAAATGATCTAAGGTTTCTGAACACCAACAAAAGTTGAATCTAAAAACTTCAAACTCATAAATCAAACAGGATGGCTCTGATACCACTTGTTGGATATTAATTTTTCACTGGAAGCTAGTTGTACGAATTTTTAAACATAAATTATATACCCAAGTTAAATAGGTCCAGGTTTGGGTTCGAATCAGATACCTGGTTTCCACTGAAACCAGGACGACCATTAAATCATGGACGTCCAACCAATATGCAACCCATTATTTTGACCTACCGGATACCCCCAGATTCATATTGCTTGTATCTGTGTTAGATACATATACAGTAGGCCTATAGTGGCATTTTTGCTGCATTTGATCTGCTCTCTTGTTGTAGAGACATGAAAAAGCAAACAAATATTGGATCCAAGTTACAGGACTTTAGATTCGGAACAGCTAAAAATGGAGCTTATAGAGGTGCATGTGATGTGATGGATACAAGTTGTTATCGACAGTGTTCTCTGCAAATAAGTTCCTGTAAAATCTGCTCTTGTAATCCCTACAAATTGCTACTTGTGTACCAGTTCTAACAATTTTTAACATGTTACATAAAAACAATCAATCTCGAGTCCTTAGCAAGTTAATACTGCTTTGAAAACCCGGTATTCAGAAACCTTGATAAATTACATTAGGTCTTCTAGTGACAAATTTAAGTTTGGCTATAAATTTGTGTGTCACATCTCCCTGAACTCATCCTCATATTTTGACTTTTTTTTCCTACTCCCCTTCAGCCCTCTCCCTACTTTCATGCAGCCTTCAACAAGGTTCGCAGTATCGGAATCGGTATCGGACCATTCATATGAGTATTGGGATCGGAAGTATCTGCGGTTTCGGATCGGAATATCGGATTTTTTGGTATCGGAAATCAAATAACTATTAATAAATTATTAACATTTTCGAAAGTATATTTATACATTTAGACATAATTTTAAGTATTTATAGTATTGTTTCTTAGTAGTTTTGAAATTGAATGAAATGGTAGTCACTCTTGCCAATTGGTTTACATGCGATAGATAAGATTTCATCTTTTACATGCTCTTACAACCTTACTATATTTTTACGCCCTTTCTAATTGGTTTTTTCGTTCAATTTTCTTTGCCGAATTGAGCGAAAAAGAGACCTCCAATGTCGGTATCGGTCAGTATCGGGTATCGGTCGATATCGGATCGGGACATGCCAAACTGTATTGGTATCAGCCGTATCGGATGGATATTAGCCGACACTACAAACTATGCCTTCAACAATCTTCTTAATATTCTCTCCCATTGATAGAGGAGCTAGAGAATCCTCTCGACGATCTCATAATGATGCAGAAACTAGAGAATCCCCTAGAAGATCTCAAAATCATTTCTATTTTTGGTAATAATATTTATTTAGTATTTAGATAATTGGTTTCTTGGTCGTTAAGATTTGTCTCTATTGAAAGGTTGCTAATTAATGGTTTCCTAACAACTACCGGTTTCTTCATCCTTGAAGCTTTGTACATTTTTGTCCTCTCTAACATATATTTTTGTCGCTAAGTGCACTATCTGCCCTTGGAATGGTTACATTCTAAGTTTGGTTATACACAAATATTCACTACTTTCCTGTCAATCCTTTTATAAGCTACTTCCCTGTAAATATTTGCTTAGTGAGGCTTTTCTTCTGTGTCATTAGAAAACCTAGTCAGACATTAGAAAACCTAGTCAGACATGTTCTAGGTTCAATCCATTAGAGTCATTTGGATACGGATACTTAATGGGCCATACCAAAATTGTCCAACAGTGACAGGCACATCAAACACTTGAAATCTGTCTCTAAGAATCGTGGTGGTTTGTCTGACACTAGTAGGTGTGTTTGACACTTGACCTCTTGTATTTGACATTTACCATTTTGGTTTTATCTAGGTTCATCTCGGACTGGTTTCATTGGGTTGGTTGTTATTATTCCAACACATATTAGAGAGGAATGTAAATAGAGAAACATGACTAAATTTCTTCCATCTTATGCTTCAGCAGGGAGTGGTATCAACTCCATTTGACAGTAATAATGATCCACGAAATACGCTAGCGTTCCTGAAGCTACCAGTCACCAGCAATGTTATCTAGCACTATCGGTGACTATAGCAGTTTCTCCTATTGAGTAATATATGGTTTTATGACTTCAAGTTTTGATTAATAGGGTGTTTCGGGATTTTTTATTTTATTTTTATATGGATAGAATGGATGATTTTGAGATTATTTATGCCTTGACAATAACTCAAGCTCATTATTCCTTCATGTCACTGAATTTTCGATTTCCATTCAGAATCTGTTAATTTCATTTAGTTTCTTGTTCTTTTTCTTTGTAACTTTTATAATCTGCCAAACACAACCCCCCCCCCCCCCCCCCCCCCCCCCCTAGTTCCCAATTTTACGAAAATATATATGCCAAAAGAAAGTAAAAAGAAGAAAAGGAAAAAAGGAAAAAAAGATCAGGTTGTTAGAGAGAATCAATGTAGGTAGAGATAATCAAGGATATAAACCATCATGATTTAAGTTTTATTCTGAGTAAATGATAAGTTTCAACTTCTCTTAAGAAATCATATTGACACACCAACATTAAATCACCTAAGAATACTTTTGCCAAAGTAGATACCAAAAAAAAAAAAAAAAAACTTTGCAACCATTTTTTTTATTCTCCTTCCTTGATTTTGATTGGGTCACTTTCACATTGTTCCCGTCTTGCAAGGGATAGCCATGACACATTCTACACTCAGGTACTTCTTATCCTCTTTGACTCTTAATTTCCATGTTTTTTTTTTTTTTTCATTTTTGGATATAGAAATGACTAATATATGAAGAAATACATCCACAGAATACCATAAGTTTTATTTTAAGAATTATATTGTTTTGATAACTTGAAATACTCCAATTTAACATTGTACAGCTTAGTAATAACTGTTAGTTTCTAATATATAAAGCAAGCTTAGTTTGGGAAGTTCCTAATGCAGTGTTTTACAAAAGCAAGTAAGATTTTGATATAGAACAGCTTCTCTGGTAACATATGATATAGGTGCGAAATCAGATCATATCATACATCAACGGATAACTCTCGACATAATCTATTTAATTTACTTCGATAGCCATGGATTAACCTAAAATTGCACCATCTTGAGGGTTGTTCTACTGCTTATTATTTTTTCCCTATTTTTTGTGAACTTTAGTCTTTAGATGGTAGATTTGTAGTAAATTTTTGCTCAAAGTCTAACAGGTTGTTAGGTTTCGTTGGTATTCTAGATTTTTCATTTTGACATTTGTTGTTAGTGTCCGAGCTCTCTAGCCTAGTGGTATTAGAGCGGACATCCGGAGGGGCCGGCAAGGTTCGAGCCCCCCAGTTGTGTGTGTGAGTGGAATTTCAAAAAAAACATTTGTTGTTAGTTGATTTTTAAGGATACTTCCATCCTTTATGTCACTAGGTTTTCCTTGGATAGCATGATTGGAAGCTAACTTCTGCTAGCATCAGTCTTATAGACTTAGAAACCAAATTTTAGGGGTATCACAAAATGTAGCAAAAAAGTGGCAAAAGACACGAGATTTTACGGTGCTGGTGAGAATTTTTCTGGTGATTGTGCAGGGTTGCCCTTGCACTCACTGTTCAATTACAAAAGTGTAACTTTTGTATTAAACTTTTTAAAAGAAAAGAGTACACAAAAAATATTAAACAATAATTCTAAGTAAAAAAAAAAATCTAGGGATTGGGTTGATGGAGATCAAGTCTGCGGTCGACTTCTTTACTCCGTTGCGATCCAAGGCGAAAATTACAGAAAGTTATGAACTCTGGCTCACTGGCAGAATTTGGACAACAAGTAGGCTCTGTCACTGAAAGCTCTATCTCATGGGTCTGTACGTGTGCCTGTATGTCCATGAGAAACGCATTGTCCCTCTATTTATAGCATTTCTTCACTAGTAATGATTATACGTGTATAAGGCAGAAACTGCACTATTTTCTGTCTTAGGCGCATGAAGAACTGATGCCGCATGAGCCAACTGAAGAATGTGAGGTTGAGTCGTGCACGCATGTCACATTCGGACGGCCACGTGGCTTCAATTACATGGGACATGTTGAGTGTCATACGGCCACGTAATGCACGATCTCCACAAAGGGAGCAGTATGTGGACACGTAATACACGTGGCATACATAGCTTCTCCTCATACTGATGCATTCGAGCTGCAAGATGAAGTAGCCGTATATTGTTGACAGAACTTGCCATATACCACTGACTTTGTTCAGCTGTAAAGCATAACGTCAGAGTTGACGTCATCACTGTAACCGTCTTCTGCACGTTGAACGAGATAGCTCAGCTTTTGATGGGGATGTCAGAATAGACTATGCAACTTGATTGACTATGCGGCTTGCTTGTGCACATCCCAAGTCCTTTGACGCATAGTCCTCAAAAGTTTATTGTTTTGATGAATGACGCATGGACTCCAAAAGGCTGTCGCATAGACTGTTGAAGAATCATTGTCTTTAGTATATGGTGCATAGAGAAAGAAGTACTTCAGCGCATAGCTGTCATGCACTTGAACTTGAAAAATTTTATGCTTCTACATACATACAGACACAAATAAATAATTTCCTAGATCAGCCCCTGCTATTACCTAGCAATCATTAGCAGAACGGCAGCCAACGTGTATCGGACCTGATGCAATTAATGATAGTGTGACTTTAGATAACTGCTACTTGTTACTTATATCTAACACTCTCTTATATGCAGCACTCCTTTTACATGATGAATCCTATGTTCTTAAAGCAATGAGATTCGGTAAAAGAGAGCAAAATGAAGGTGTCCATGAGCCTAGTCAAATGGAGGTGAGTCCTCCAGCATACAGGGCTATCCACCTCAAATGCTACAACCTACAATGCCCAATTCATTTGACAAATTGTCCACATCACTTCCCGTTCCTGGAATACTAGCGTGGGTGAAGCATGAACATTAATATACAAACTCTAACCTAGATTTGTTGTTCAAGCTTATGTCATGTCCTGCTTCTATTGTTCTTTTCCTCTTCTTATATTGTACAGTGTAAGTAATTAACTGGGAATTGGTTAAGGTCCTCAACCCTTCTAGCTTTCTAGATAGTTCGATAGTTAGTACAGAATTGGTGAAGGCCCTCAAGGCTTCTAGCTTTCTAGATAGTCCAAAATGTTGAGAACAATCATCATTTACAGGTGGTATTTAACTCATTGTTGTGTTTTCATAATTCATGTTCTGTACTGTAGTGTAATTTTTAACCAGTATTTTTACATATATAATAGTGGCAATGAGACTTTTGCCCCCTTCTATTCAGGGTGTGTAGTGGGCCGGGCGGCCCGGATGGGACCGGCCCAATCAACGCCGATCTGGATCGGCCCGAACCCGATCAACGGACCGGCCCGGCTGGCCCATGGCTCTAGCGGATCCGGGCTGGGTCCAACTTTTTGACCCGACAGTCCGGCCCGGCCCAGCTTCTTCGCAGGTACGGTCCGGTTTAGCCCGGAAACCCGGTCAGACCAGCCTGGACCAATCACCGACCCGGTCCAGAATCGGTCTGACCCATATATCTGTTGGGGATATTTTAACCAAAATACTCCCATTTTGGTAGTCGCTTTTAGCCGTTTTAGGGGTATTTTGGTCATTTTGCTGAAAATGACCAAAATACCCTTATAAGTTATAACAACTATATTTTACGAATATTTGGGGTCATTTTGTAACAAAAAAAAAATCCTATAAATAGTCCATATATTATGAAAATTAACCACAACAAAAAAAGTCTTTTAGAAGCAAAACAATTTCAAAAGATTGAAGTAACAACTTTAGATATTGGAGTGCAGCTTTCTGGAGTCCAAAGTGCAGTGTTCTTCAGGCTTCAACTTGTGCAAAAAATTTCTTAAGATTTCAACTTGTGCAAAAAAATTTGGAGGATTCAAGTTGACATTTCAAGTAATTTTAATATTACAGAATATTTTTCTTTTCTTTTTCTGATTCTGAATTTTTCTTTCCTCCCTCCCTCCCTCCCTCTCTTTTTGTTAGAAAAACAAATTATTTTCTTCTCTTATTTTTAACCATCCTTATGGAGGTGATTTTGACCAAAACTTTGCTTATTATGCTGATTTGTTTGAAAATAATCATATTCTTAATTTTGTGCCACCGGTACAAATATAACCTCCTGAAAGTAGAAGTATAGCTACTAATGTTGTAAATAGGAAAAAAAATCAGTTTTATGAGAATATTATGAAAAAGTATGTCACTGATATTAACGGCGCACCGGTTTTAGATCCAGAAGATCAAAAACCAATAGCAGAAGATGCACATTGCAAGAAATATAGAAAAAATTAGGGCTAATTGGAGTTTAGACCCTGAATTTTATACCAGCTTAGAGTTTAAGCGCTATCACGTTCAATTGGAAAGTTTAGACTCTAATTTTTTATAATTTGTTGTCTTTTCCATTATACCCTCACTAGCTTATATACAAAAAAAAAAATATTGTCATGCATAGGAAGGAGGGATATAATAGGGAAAAAAACAAAAAATAAATATACAGGGTTCAAACTTTCCAACTGGACATGTTAGGACTTAAACTCTAAACTAGTATAAAATATAGGGTTTAAACACTAATTAGCCCAAAAAATTAAATACAAAAAAAAATGACGGCACGGACACTTTAAAAGACACTAGAAAAATGTTATGGCAAGGACACACTGCATGCTAGACACACACAGATAAGCACTGGTCCTCAAGGATCTTCTATAGGTAACTTTATTTATTTTGATGCTCGTAGCAAAATTGAGTTAATAAAATATTTGTGATGAGCAACATTTTATATCCGGTGAGAGTGATTGGTATTATGATTATGCAAGTACTAATCTTAATCCTTATTTTATTAAAGTTTTCATATCAATTACTAGGGCAGAGACTATCAAAATATTTAAGAAAAAATGACAACTTTAAAACAAAGTTTTGAAAATCTTAGAAAATTTGCTCTAACTTATGATATATGGACTACTAAACAAAATTACGTTTATATTTGTATCTCGACATATTTATTTGTTAGCCCATTGCCTAAATGGTCACACCTAATTTTGATAAATCAACGACAACTTAAGTCGATACGTAAAATATACGATATGCTACAGGTGTTACAGGTTACCGAAATCAATATCAAAGAACGTAATACGTCTACATCCTGCATCTACAAAGAGCAATCAAATCATCATCCAAAAGGAATTGCATTGGAATCCAGATCGAGTCTTTTTATATTTTTTCTGTAATTTTTACTTTGTTGAGTCTAGAAAATATAAAATGTGAGACCGATCGGAATATTACTGGCTTAGGTTTTCTCAGTCCACAAAATCCAAAAAGCCTACCCAATCCCACAAAATTCCACACATCCAAATAACCAAAACCCTATGCAATTTGGACCCCAAAAATCCCATTCTGCCTAGACAGAATTCGGCTAGAACTCTGACCGAGTTCGGACCGAGTTCGGACATAGGATTTTCGAAATTTTGTTCCCTCAAATCTGCAGGCAACGTTCGTTTGCGAGATCTTAGCATCCGAACTCAATCCGAACTCTGCCCGAGTTCAGTCAGAAAAAACACTATAAATAGAGAAGGATTTTTACATTTCTAATCACTCATTCACTCTTCTCTCTATTTCTTCCTAAGTGTTTTTCATCGTTCTAAGTCTTTCATATTTCGCCTATACCACTCTTAGCCAAAGCCAGTAACATTCTGTTCGATTTAGAGTGTTTGGTCTACAGAGTTGTAAAGAGGTCGCAAGTCAGAAAACTTCTCAATTTTCGTACTCAAGTTTGTTGGAGTTGGTCGTGAGCTCGTCACCGAGCACGGTGTTGTAAAGTCGGTCGTACACTTGTCGCTAAGCACGATGTTGTAAAGAAATTACAAGCTCTCATTTAGCTTGCAAATAGTGGATTAACAACAGGCAAGTGTACTCGCGACTGGATTAGTCCTCTCAGAAAAAAAACTAGTATATATTGCGGTGTTCACTGAGTTTGATCTTCTATCTCTTGATTACTACGTTTAATTTACTATCTTTTACATCTGCCGTAGTTTATAATCTGTTAAATTTTTAAGTGGTGATTATTTCGTTGCACACGTACACACTCTATTCACCCTCCCCCCTCTAGAGGTACTAAACGGTCCTACAATTGGTATCAGAGCGGATAATATTCTTATATAACACTCTAGAGAGTATATATGGCAGCCGTGAAATTAATATTCAACGGTGAAGGACAATCCACAAATAGACCCCCACTATTTGATGGAACGAACTACACATATTGGAAAACATGGATGAGTTTCTTTCTAAAGTCTCTTGACTTTGATCTTTGGTCTATAGTAGTTGACGGTTATAAGAAACTGGCAACTATAGTGATTGAGGGTGTACTTGTAGACGAGCCACACGACAAATATACAGACGAAGAAAAAACAAAGGCTAGTCTAGATACAAGTGCCATCAATGCACTATTCTGTACAATTGACAAGACGGAGTTTAATCGTATTTCTACCTGTACTACGTCTCATGATATTTGGAAACTTCTTGAAGTAACTCACGAGGGTACCTCCCAAGTAAAAGAATCCAAAATCAGCAGACTAATACAATAATATGAATCATTTAGGATGAAATCCGGCGAGTCAATTACACAAAATGTTTACTCGTTTCCTAGATGTTACTAATCCTTTGCAATCTCTTGGTAAGGATTACAGTAACCATGAGAAGATCAGAAAGGTGCTACGGACTCTAACCAAGAATTGGAATCCAAAGGCAACTGCGATCATTGAAGAAAACGATCTCACTACAATGACTCTAGAGACACTTATGCGCAAGCTGATGACCCATGAGTTGCACTTGCAAGAATTTGCATAAGCAACCCCCAAGGAAAAATATATCGCCTTCAAAGCACAAGCCAAAAGAGTTGCATATAATGATTCTGACGAAGAATCATCAAGTGGTGATGAGCAAGTCCTGCTAGTAAAGAATTTCAAAAAATTCTTAAAGTTTGAGAGATCAAACTGAAAGAAGAAAGACGTCCACGAAAACAATGAAGAAGAAATTATATGCTTTGGATGCAAGAAGTCAGGGCATATGAAGAAGGACTGTCCACTGTCAAAGAAAAGCAGTCCATATAATAGATCAAGATCAAGCAAAAAAGCTACAACAAGTCAAAAGTATGCAAACACAAGCATCTGGCACAAAAGTGATGCCAGTAAATCAGAGGAAGAAGACAGACCCTGTAGCACTGCAAATGTTTGTCTTATGGCATTTGATAAGGTATCTTCTAACTCTCTGTATGATGACTTTACTTTCGATAAATTAGAGACAGCCTTTAACGAACTACTTGAAGAAGACAGAAATGTGTTAGACAAGTACAAGCAATCTCACAAAGAGCTTAAGACATGCACAACCGAAGTAATAAGATTGTATAGTCTTCTCGAAGACATTAAAGAGACATCTGCTATCGGTAACACGGATGAGATAGCCAAGCTCAAAGTAGACTATCATGAGGCTATTCTCACTATCGAAAAGAAAGAAAGAGACTATGTCAAAATACAAGAACTTTATGACATAGAGAAGAAGAGACACTTAGTCACAGAGCAAAGACTCATTAATATGACTGCCAAATATGAGAAGTCTTGTGCGGTCTCTAAAAAGTTAGAGATCAAGTTAGGCAAACAGGTCATTCCTGTGACACAGTCTAAGGTTAGTCCTAATGCTAAGCATATAACTAAGAGGACTAAACCACAAAAAGCACGCAAGCAACACGTTAACCATAATTATGCTTTCACATATAGGTTTTCAAAGAAGACACAAATGTATGTCAATACAGAAACAAAGAGCACTTTTTCAAAACTTACTTGCACGTACTGTGGTACTCACGGGCACATATCATAGTATTGTCTAGCAAGAAATCTTGTTGACAATCAAACACTTGTTTGGATACCTAAAACTAATCAAAATGGACCCTCGAAGAAATAGGTACCAAAGGTTTTATCTACTCGTTTTGTAGGTGGACCCGCAACCCTCTCATGCTAGAAGCAAATGGATCCTTGATAGCGGATGTTCGCGGCACATGACTGGTGATGCATCTTTGTTCGCTACGCTATCGATGAAGAAAGAATGATACTTTCCTTCGAAAATAACTTGAGAGGTGATATAATTAGAAATGGCACTGTTGGTATGTCTCCTTACCAGTAATAAAAGACGTTTGTCTAGTTATGGAGTTGAAACATAACCTAACGAGCATAAGTCACTTGGCAGATAATGGTTATGGTATCAATTTTGTAAAAGACAAATGCTCTATATATAAAATATCATCTGGTAATTCCGTATATGAAGGAATTAGGGAAGACAATATTTATGTTTTCTTTTTAGAAAGTACTAACAATGCAGGAAGGTGCTTAATAGCAAATCAAGATGAAAGCTGGCTATGACACATGAGGCTAGGACATGCCAATATGGATACTATCTTACGACTATGCACCAAAAAGCTGGTAAAAGGACTCCCTGAAATCAAATTTAAGAGAGACATGGTATGTGCTGACTATGAAAAGAATAAAGCAACTAGGTCAAGTTTTAAATTCATCAACGCTGTGAGTACTTCTAGACCCTTGCAGTTAATTCATATGAATTTATTTGGTCCTAGTAGAGTCGCTAGTCTTGGCGGTAAGCTCTACGCTTTTGTAATTGTTGATAATTTCTCTTGTTATACATGGGTTTACTTTTTATCAAATAAAAGTGATGTTATTTTTGAATTTCAGATATTTTGTAAAAAGATACAAAACGAAAAAGGCTTCATGATTACTCGTATCCGAAGTGATCATGGTGACGAATTCGTAAATACTGATTTCAAAAAAAATTGTGATGATAGTGGATATTACCACGAGTTTCCTTATCCTAGAACTTCCCAACAGAATGGTGTTGTGGAGCGGAAGAATTGTACTCTAAGCGAAATGGCTAGAGTCATGCTCAATCAGCATAATCTTCCTAAATATTTTTGGGCATAAGCTGTTAGTACAGCCTGTCATGTTTTAAATAGGGTGTTGATTCAACCTATCTCGAAGAAAACACCATATGAGCTGTGGTTTGGAAGGATTCCAAATATTTCATACTTTAAAGTTTTTGGATGCGCTATTTTATCCTGAACCCTAAGGACAATTTGGGTAAGTTCGACTCTAAAACAGATGAAGAGATATTTCTCGAATATGCTGCTAAGAGTAAGGGATATAGAGTTTTCAATAAAAGATCTATGATTGTTGAAGAATCTATTAACGTTACCTTTGATGAGCTCAATAGTCACAGATATAGCGACAGTGATGATGAAGATTAACAGATTAAAACCAAGTCATCTAAGGATACTGCTACCAAAGAAAGCCATGTGGAAGATCTAACAAAGATGTTCAAATCTTGAAAATTCTTGCCAGATCATCCAGAAACGCTCGTCATAGGTGATGTATCAAAAGGTGTAAGTACACGTTCTTCTATTAAAGACACTGATATAGCAGCTAATGTAGCTTTTATATCTCAAGTAGAACCTAAGATAGTAGCAGATGTATTTAATGATGAATTTTGGATTGATGCCATGCAAGAATAACTTAATCAATTTGAGAGAAACCAAGTTTGGGAACTTGTTCCTGAACCTATTGGTCAATCGATAATTGGTACCAAATGGGTGTTCCGAAATAAATTTAGTGAGGATGGACAAGTTCTACGCAACAAAGCACGTCTAGTGGCACAAGGTTATAATCAAGAAGAATGTATTGATTAGGACGAGACATATGCTCCTGTTGCTATACTAGAAGCTATCCGCATGTTTTGTGCATGTGCATGTTTTCACAATTTCAAACTATTTTAAATGGACATAAAAAATGCGTTTTAAAATAGATTTTTGAAAGAATAAGTTTTTGTGAAACAACCCCTGGATTTGAAGATTCTCAAAAATTCGATCACGTTTTCCAACTTAGAAAAGTACTCTATGGACTCAAACAAGCACCTCGTGCTTGGTATGAACACCTAAGTGTCTTTCTACTTGAAAATGGTTTTTCAAAAGGAAGAGTTGATACTACTCTATTTATCACATCTTCATATGATGATATTCTTCTTGTGCAAATTTATGTAGATGACATAATATTCGGTTCTACTAATGAAAAACTTTGTCAAAAATTTGCTAAGTGTATGCAGAGTGAGTTTGAAATGAGTATGATGGGAGAGCTAAACTACTTCCTAGGACTCCAGATCAAACGGCATTCACAGGAACATTCATCAACCAAGTTAAGTATACGAAGGATTTACTACAGAAGAATGACTTCGACAACGTAAGGCCTATCGGAACTCTAATAGCTACATCAACCCGGCTTGACATTGATGAAAGTGGCAAACCAGTCGACCAGCGTAAGTATTGAGGTACGATTGGTAGTTTATTATATTTAACTGGTAGTCACCCTGATATCATGTTTAGCGTTTGTATCTGTGCTAGATATCAAGCTAATCCTAGTGAATCACACTTATGCGCCGTTAAGCTTATCTTTCGATACCTTAAGAGAACTTCTACAGTCGGCTTGTGGTATCCCAAAACTACATCTTTTGACCTAATCGGTTATTCAGATGCGGATTTTGCATGATGCAAAGTAGACCGTAAAAGTACCAACGATACGTGTCATTTCCTAGAAAAAGCTTTAGTCTCCTGGTTTAGCTAGAAGCAAAATTCTGTAGCGCTATCAACGACTGAGGCTAGTATATCGCCGCAGGACGCTGTTATGTTCAAATTTGTGGATGAAGTAAACCATAGAAGACTACAATCTACACTACTATAAGATTTCCATATATTGTGATAACACTAGCATGATTAATTTGACTAAGAATCCTGTTTGTCATTTACGCACGAAGCACAGAGATTTGTTATCACTTTTTACGTGATCACCAACAACATGGAGATATTTGCTTAGAATTCATTGACACAGATCATCAATTAGCAGATATTTTCACAAAACTGCTGGCTGAAGACCGTTTCAATTATCTGCGACATAAACTTGGCATACTTGAATTTTCAGATTCATAATGCGTTATGTTTAATAAAAAAATTTACAACATGAAAATTTTGATATTTATTAATTGAAGTTATTTTGGGTACAAGCCGAAAGGACACTTCTGTCAAAAAGACATAAAAGTCTAAGCGACACGGTGCCAAGTAACTTCGGACTACCGCTAGCTGGGATCCGGCCCCTACAGCTAACCCAAAGTAATGAATATTATTAAATTAAAGAAGTAAAGGTTATTAAGTCTATTTATTATTCATTATGCATAAAATGAAATGGAAATACAAGTGGCCGAACTATGTTGGAACTCGGACCGAGTTTGGACCTTGTTCGGTTGGCGTCGGTTCGAATTTCCAGAACCGCACAACCGGCCCTAGCCCCTTTATAAACCCGTCTTCCTCCTCCTATTTCTTCCATCCGAGGACCGAAAACTCCACAAAAACTCCATCATTTATCTCCTCCAAGCTTCCTCCTCCTTTCTCCTTAGGTCTACGAAGCTCAAGAAGGTGACATTCTCCATTTTTTCATTCTCTTTAAGGTATATCTTCTTCCTTCTCCTTTGTCAATTCTATGGCTCCTAAAATCTTCAAAAGAAAGAAAATAGATTCCGCGGCTGGTTCATCTTCTACTTCTGAGTACGAACCCGAAAACGTGTTCAGTCCTACTCGCCCTACTGGCGAAGAGGAATATGACGCGACTTTATTTCCATGTTTGGAAATATCGGAGTCTTGGTTTGACGCATTCCGCTATCGAAAAATTTGTTCCAGGCGATCCATCAACTTTACTATTTTATCAGAGTACGCGTCGACTTTTGAAAACTTAAGTCTTCGAGATTTCTTTGAAACTTCTGATAATATCTATGATAATGTCGTTCATATGTTTTACTGCAACATGTAAATAAAACCCGACGGTAGTATCTATTCTTGCGTCGGCGGAAAAGAACTTGAATTCAACTCGAGTGACATTAGTGAATATTTTCATATACCTGACGTCGGCGAAACTTTAGTTGAAATTCACAAAGTTCAATTTTCCGAAGAAGTCACTCTTGATTCCATTAAGGCTGCAATATGTCATCCTAACTCAGTCCCTCAGGGTGGTAGGTTGTATGCAAAACACCTTAATCAAAACTTTTATGAGTTGCATCATTTTATCTATTCTATCTAGCTTCCTAAAAAGGGATCTACCGATGAGATTACCTTTCTTGAGATGTCTGCCATGTACCACATTCACTTCGGTGTTCCTTTCTTTGTCCCCAAGACATTTATGGCTTGGATGATTGGTTCTAGGAGGGTGGGGTGCAACCTTCTGTACCCCATGCATCTAGCAGTTATCTTTAAGAGATTTGAAATCAATCTTGATTCATGTCCTATCTCCGGGTCATCTTCTGAGCTGACTAGGTCTAGGAAATATCCTCTACCTCCACCCGGTGCTGCTCCTGCTGATGCTCATGCCGATCCAGATGCTCCAGCTCCAGCTCCAGCTCCAAGATTTGATCCGCAGTTCTATCAGCGCTTTGATGACTGTCACTCTCTCTGGACAACGTCATCAGAGTTATGTAGATGTTGAGTTCCGCCATACCTCACAGGCTAAGGTCTTGAGGAACAGCATTGCTGATCTGTACTAGAGTTTGGCACATTACCCTTTAGCTCCTATATCGATGATCCATCATCCTGGCTTCGACGGACCGAGATTTGATGATCCGACCACTTTCAGATACTTTGATTCGACTACTGCTTACTTCGATTCAACCACCTGCTCCTCCAGCCGATGATGATGCTCATATGTGATATGGGCTTTCAGTTTAGAGTTTTGAGATTTTATTTTGCTAGTGATGATCTATGTAGTTGCACTTTGTAGTAGTCCAAACTTTTACAGTTGGACTTTTATGCAGTAGTTTTAGCAGTCAAACTATTTTAGTTATGACTTTATGCTTTTGAACTTTAGTTGTATTTCCTTTATATTCTAGTTGATGCTATCTGAGTTTTTCATTTACACTGCTACTAGTTCTACTGTGTTATGACTTGTTTACTATGGATATTATTTTCTTTCGTTGTCTGTGTAAAATTGTTGGCTTTACATATTGCGTGGAAGCTACTCATTTTGCGTATATGACAAAGGGGGAGAAGAGCTATACACAAAATCAAAATGACAAAATTTCAAATTCCATATTTCTGCGACAAGTCAGGTATATTCTTTTAAAGTTACATCTTAGTTATATTTTGGTATAGACTCAAGTTTGTCAATTACCAAAATAGGAGAGATTGTTGGCCCATTGCCTAAATGGTCACACCTGATTTTGATAAATCAATGGCAACTTAAGTCGATACGCAAAATATACGGATATGCTACAGGTGTTACAGGTTACTGAAATCAATATCAAAGAATGTACTACGTCTACATCCTGCATCTACAAAGAGCAATCAAATCATCATCCAAAAGGAATTGCATTGGAATCCAGATCGAGTCTTTTTATATTTTCTTTTGTAATTTTTACTTTATTGAGTATAGGAAATATAAAATGTGAGATCGATCGGGATATTACTGGCTTAGATTTTCTCAGTCCACAAAATCCAAAAAGTCTACCCAATCCCACAAAATTTCACACATCCAAATAACCAAAAACCTATGCAATTTGGACCCCAAAAATCCCATTCTGCCTAGACAGAATTCGGCTAGAACTCTGACCGAATTCGGTCATGAAATTTTCGAAATTATGTTCCCTTCCAATCTGCAGGCAACGTGCGTTTGCGAGATCTTAGCATCCGAACTCTGCCCGAGTTCGGTTAGAAAAAGTACTATAAATAGAGAAGGATTTTCACATTTCTAATCACTCATTCACTCTTCTCTCTATCTCTTTCTAAGTATTTTTCATCGTTCTAAAGCTTTCATATTTCGCCTATACCACTCTTAGCAAAGCCAGTAACATTCTGTTCGATTTAGAGTCTTTGGTCTACAGAGTTGTAAAGAGGTCGCAAGTCAGAAAACTTCTCAGTTTTCGTACTCAAGTTTGTTGGAGTTGGTCGTGCGCTCGTCACCAAGCACGGTGTTATGAAGTCGGTCGTGCACTTGTCGCCAAGCACGGTGTTGTAAAGAGACGACAAGCTCTCATTTAGCTTGCAAATAGTGAGGGCAAGAGTACTCGCGACTGGATTAGTCCTCTCAGAGGAAAACCAGTATATATCGCGGTGTTCACCGAGTTTGATCTTCTATCTCTTGATTACTGCATTTAATTTACTGTCTCTTACATCTGTCGTAGTTTATAATCTGTTAAATTTTTAAGTGGTGATTATTTTCGCTGCTCACGCACACACTCTATTCACCCCCTCCTTTCCCCTCTAGTGGTGCTCAACGGTCATACATTATTTAGATCCAAAATAGATGTTGAAAAAACGTTTTATTTGTCTACGACATTTAGTATTTCCATATACTGGCTCTGTAATTGGTGACACTATAATGCAATTTTTACGTGAATATGATATTCACAATAAATTTTGTTTTATTTTCTTTTGATAATGCTAGTAATAATATTTCTTGTATTAATATTTTAAAATTATATTTTTGCCTACGGTAAAAGGACGACTTTTTCATGTAAAATGTGTTTGTCATATTACTAATTTAATTGTACAAGAATACTTTCAATTCTTTCAAGCAAATTTAGAAAATGTTAGATTATGTTAACAAAGTTTGAGCACTTCTGCAAGTAGACAACAAACTTTTAAAACTTTATATGCACAATATAGTATAACTTTTAGGAGATTTGTTAAAGATGCACCACATAGATAGAACTCTACTTATTTAATGTTGAAATCTTCTATTAAATTAAAAGATGTTATTACACATTATTGTAATGTTAATCTAGGTTTTGATTATCAAGTAACTGAAAATGATTGGTTAATTGCTAATTTAATTTATTAATTTTTAGAATTACTTTACAATGCTACATGTATTTTATCTGGAGTTCATTATCCAACTTCTCTTTTAGCTTTAACAAAAATTATTAACATGTCTCATTAATTTTTTTAATATACAAATGTTCCTGGCTTTTATTATGTTGTTTCCAAAATAGAAACAAAATCTAAAATATGTGTATGATATACATCTTCTATATTGTTTGGCTTCCGTTTTTTATCCTAAGATTAATTAGATGGTGTATTTATATTGTTAGACGATTTTAATGACAATATAAATGTTGAGGTAGGTAGCTTAAAATAGAAATTAAAGAAGTTTTAGATACTTTAATTACTTTATATGAAGAAAAGGCTGTATCGAGCTGACATGGTACAACCGTTCAAAGTAGTAGTAGTAGTAGTAGCTCTGTTTTATGTCTAAATTATCACATGCTAAAAGTGTACTGTAAAGGAAGAAACAAAAACAATCTTTCCTACCAACTCACGTCCTTATATTTAAATTTTTATGAAAAAGATTAAGATGAATCTGCACCGTATTTTTCAATTTTAGAATGGTGGAAAAGATACGAAAAAAAAAGTATCATATACTTTCTTCTATAGCACATGATATACTAATAGTCTCGGTGTCCATGATAGCATCAGAATCTTGTTTTAGTGCAGGTTCAATGATGCTAAGCAAGAAGAGGAGTATGGTGCTGCCAGATATTTTGGAAGCTGCATCTTGAACAAGGTAGTAGTAGTAGCTCTGGTTTTATGTCTAATTTATCACATGCTAAAAGTGTATTAAAAGGAAAACAAAAACAAAAACTATCGTTCCTACCCACTCAAAAAATGTTCTTATATTTAAATTCTTATGAAGAAGATGAAGATGAATGTGCATCGTATTTTTTAATTTTAGAATGATAAAAAAGGCACGAAAAAACATATCATATACATTCTTGGACGAAAGACGGACGACGGAAAAGAAAAAAATACTTATAAAATTTGTTACAAATTTTATGAAAATAAAATATCAACTTTCAATTTTTTGTTAGTTAATGTTATAGCATATTTAAATTATAATGACATTAATAAATTTTTTCCAATTTTTCCTTCTCAAATTTTCAATTTTTTTCCGCTTATTTTTGAAATAAATCGGGTCGGCCCGGACCCAACCCTCAACCGGCCCGGACCTAGTCCGGTTCGGCCTGGCCTGCCCTGCCCCCTACCTGTTCACGATCCCGAACTGGGTTTGCTTCTTCTTTTTCCCGGGCTAGCCTGGCCCACTTACTCTCCCGGGCTAAGCTCGGCCCGAGTCCGATCAAATCGGACCGTGGGTCGGGCCTGTCCGGCCCATTGCACACATTGATCTTCTATTGGAACTCCATGTTATTGTGTTGGGTTCGTACTAAAATTTTGCAATAATACCTCAATCAGTATAAAAAAAATTTATCAGGAACTTCAACCAAAGCAACTCTTTGCATGCTTATGTAGATGCAATAAACTATGACTCCATCGTCGATAAGGTCACACATTTCTGCAATTGCGACTGCTAGATCATTGCTCTCCCTACAAACATCACCAGGTAGCACGGTGTCGATCCTCTGGTGTCGATGTCCCCAGCCATATCTGTATCAGTATATTCGATCAACTTTGACTTGTCACTTCCGAATAAAAGCCTTAAATTGGAATTGTCTTGAAGATATTGCAACACCCATTTCACCATGCTCCAATGTTCCTTTCTAGGACTTGAGATATATCGGCTCATCGTTTTGACTCCGTGAAGAATGTTTGGTCTCCAACAAACAATACCATACATAAGACTTTCTACTGTTCAAGCATAAGGCAGCTTCCCTATACTCACTTTATCCTCCACGTATGTTCGAGATTGCTTGGTTGTAAACTTGAAGTGAGCTGCAAGTGGCATGCTCACCTTCTACGAACCATCCATACTGATCTATAAAGTACTCTCCTCACGTACTTCTTCTGAGACAACCACCACATCTTCGACCTTCTCAACTAAGTCTGAATCATTCTCTCGATATAGTTTGTTCGCAAGTTTTAGTAGGTATTGGTTCTACTCTTTGTGAGTTGTAGATACCGACGCAGCCAACTATAAGAGCGAGGGACAACCATGGATTTTTAGTGTAACAATGGGTACCTACCAGGAGCAAGGAATATACATAAGGAACACCATGTGCATTTAGGTGCTGGACATCAGAAATATCAGTTGATGGTCCGAGACGACGATGGCTTCTTAATAACGTACTCCATGCTCCAGGGATGGCTCGGTACAGGTCCCATTTAAAAGTCGCCCAAAAATAAACTAATTTATAAAAACTAAGGAAAAAAATAAAAGAATACCGTTCCTCTTACAATTGTTTGGAAGTGGTATAGCTCTTAAACAAATTAGGATTATGGAATACTAGTGGTCATCGAATAGGCGTTGCTTGTGCAATTTCCTAAGTATTTACTTCAAAACCAAAGAAAAACTTAAGATCCAAATCATCTCTCTTCCTAACTCTCATCTCCCTCTTCGTATTATAATCAATTTCCTAAGCATTCGCCAAAAATCAAAATCATTATAAAATTTTCCATTACAAACTACAAAAAACTTCTTTCTCAAAATCATCAAAGAAAATGATTAAAACACCACATAAATATGACCAAAACGCAAAATTTACCAATAGAACTCGAGAGTTCCTCCAAAGCAAAAATCAAAACCATCAAGAAATAATCAACACCCACATAAATATTACACACCCAAAATTTACCAATATAACTCAAGAGTTCCTCCAATGCAAAAATCAAAACCATCAAAGAAAATAATAAACACCCACATCAATGCTAACCAAGAAATGTAATGAGTTTGCAAAATAACTAAAATCTTAGAAGAAGGAATGTTTTACTTTGGTGAATCTTCACACTCACTATATGATTAAAGTGAATAACTAACAAATCATATTCAAATAAAAAGTTGAAAACTAGTATAACTTCGATTAACTCTGACCTTTCACAACAAGAAAATTTGCTTATAGTTACGACGAAAATCAGTCACTAATATATATTAATAGTGACTAAATTTCGTCAGAAATGATGTCCGTGACGGACTAATCACATGAGTAATGGAGTTAATGTCAGTCACTACTGCGAGCGACATTAATACTACTAGTGACGGACGAATCCCTAAATCGGTCACTATAATTGGACATGCCACGTAGATAAGTATTTATCTTTCAATATAAAAAAACTATTTAATATTTATTACTAACTAATTAGTCAGTCACTAGTGTTGGGCTATGTTGTCACAGGCGACGCCTAGGCGCGCCTAGGCGGCCTAGGCGTGCAGGTTGGAGAGAACTCGCCTCGAACTGGGAAAAATTTCCACGGGTGAGGCGATGCTCGCCTAGGCGCGCCTAGGCACCCGCCTAGGGTCGCCCAGGGGAAAAAATGACCCGCTTAGGGTCGCCTAGGGCCGCCCAATTATACTTACTATCTTGACTTGATGTTGAACATTAATTATTTCATCTTTTTGGCTTCTTATATTCCTTTTATGCTTATTGGTTAATGTTTATTCCTCATTAGTTATACTACATTTTTGTTGTATACATAAATGCATAATTTTTTGATTCAAGAGCAGCGGATCCTGGGCGGGCGCTTAGGCGACGCCTAGGCGCGCCTGGACGAGGCGGGTGGCCTGTCGCCTCGCCTCGCCTAGCGCCCAGTACAACATAGGTGTTGGGTCATTAATAATTATTACTAACTAATAAGTAGTCACTATTGTTTGATCAATGATAAATTTATTACTAACTAATAAGTCAGCCACTATTGTTTGGTCATTAATAAAAATTTTACTAACTAATACGCCAGTCACTAATTTTGGGTCATTAATAAAATTATAAAAAAAATAACCATGTTCCTGATTGTTTTCGTATTAATAATATAAGAAATCATTCATGACTACTTGATCCGTAAGTAGAAGCCAATTTATTTCCACCATATTCTTGTTGAAATCTCATCCAAAATAATAGAAGCTAATTCTTATTAAAAAAAATTTTGAAGCCAAAAATAATAACAAAGTCTGCTATTAACAAAAAATGAACATTCTACATCAACACAAAGTGATGTTCTAAATTGTAATAAAGAAACAAAATAATGTATATGTTTACTTTTCAAAGACAATCGATCTAATTATGTCCCTCACTACCAGGAGTAGAATGTATAAAGTTTTTCTTCATGGTCACTTTGTCTACCTTCTCCCGTAAGTAAAGCAGTGAATCCGTTAGTGGCAGTTTGAGGATACACCACAAGTGGTTGATAAAACATTGGAGAGTATCCCGGAGTGGATTAAATGGGAGATGGATAATATGGCATTTGAGATGATTGAATATGTTGCTGGTGAGAAGATAATGACCTTGAGGGTGCTTCTTGTGATGGTGGTTGTTGGAAGTGTTGATAATGCATAATATTCATCTTTTCCGATAAAGCATCTAATTGTTGTTGTGTTATTTGTTGTTGCTCCTCCATTTGTCGTCGTATGTGTTGATTTTGAAGGACCGTTAGACAACTCTAGAGGAAGGGTGAATAGAGTGCATCGGAGATATATATCCAATTAAAAATTATTCTAAGTAAAGACAGAGTGTAACCAACAGAATAAAAATGTGTGTATAAGACAAGCATGTAAAGCAGCAGAGTTTAGAGAGCACACGCAAACACCGAAAATTTTATCCTGGTATCCCTTTGGGGCTAGTCCAGGCCCGAGAACTCTTGTTCGGAGTTGAATTCACTATAGTCACAATAGTGAAACACAAGCTTTTGTTCGTAGGTGAGTGAGTAACAATGTGAAAATCCATCTCTATATATACGCTTTTTGTGGACATAGTTCGGCCAACATTCGGTTGTATATTTAAAAATTTTCGAACGTTAGGAGCCACATATCTAGGATTTCATAACTGTCTGGGATTGCCAATTATGCCAAGATCGAGTTCGGTCCAAATTCGATCCGAGTTCGGCCAGAACTCGATCCGAGTTCGGTGGACATGAAAGGTATAATTTCATGGCTTGTTTTGGAATGGTTTGGTTTGAAATAGGTTGGGCTATTGTTAATGGGTTTCAGGTCTTTGATTGAGTGGACTGTTTTGTGGGTTGAGTGGACTTCTGGTACTACACTTGATTTACATAAGTCCTAGAGTTAATAAAGTATAAAATGACATAAGAAAGATAAAGTCGAGCAACATATAGATATACAAGTGAATCTTGCAGGCATGGCAGACTCATCTTCTTCCTTTGTACCATAATAGCATTTTTTCTTGACGACAGTCGTCCAAAGATAAACAGATCTGAAAATCTGAATATCTTTCGGGACTTCGCCCCTGAACCCCCACGGGGGATGCTGCCCCCCTCGACCCCTGCCCACTGACCGGGCAGCGGAACCCCCGAATGTTTGGCCTCGGATAGGTCGTTGGGCGGTTCAGAATTTTTTTTTTATATGGCGCAGTCTTTGGCCTATTATTAATTATTTATTGTATATGTCCTGATTTTATTATGCTTACTGCTTATCTGTAAGTTCATATTAGGCTAACAAAACAGTATAGCAGTATGATAAATTTAATGAATGGTAGGACAATGCTAAGTTTAAGTAGCAACATAATAGTTTAATCATTGAGTTAACAATCATTATGTTAAAATTAATCAATGAGCCATATTCAAAAATATGATATAATCATTGGGCTAACAATCTCCTTTTTGTTTATTATGGCAAATCGGTTGTTTAAGATAGATACGATAGATGCATGTATCACTAATAAACATATACTACTAAAATATTGTATCACTAATAAATTTAATGAATGGTAGGATAATGCTCCCACAACATCGCTACGACGGTCTCATAGCCAATCATATATACAGTTGCAGTCAGAGTATGTGGATGTATAAAAGACTTATCAAAATCGTATCACAGAATTGGAAAAAAAATCAACACATATGACGACAAATGGAGGAGCAACAACAAAGAACAAACAACAATTATATGCTTTATCAGAAAAGATGAATATTATGCATTATCAGCACTTCCAACAACAACCATCACAAGAAGCACCATATCAAGGTCATTATCTTCTCACCAGCAACATATTCAATCATCTCAAATGCCATATTATCCAACTCCCATTTACTCCCCTCTGGGATACCCTCCAATGTTTATCAACCTCCTGTAATGTATCCTCAAGCTGCCACTTACGGATCAAGTAGTCATAACTGATTTCTTACATTATTAATGACGGATCAAACAATCAGAAATGTGGTGAGGGACATAATTAGATGTATCCTCCTGTGATGTATCCTCAAGCTGCCACTAACGAATTTACTGTTTTTCTTACGGGAGAAGATAGACAAAGTGACAATGAAGAAGAATTTATATACTCTACTTGTAGTAGTGAGGGACATAATTAGATCGATTGTCTTTGAAAATTAAACATATACATCTATTTTGTTTCTTTATTACAATTTAGAACATCACTTTGTGTTGATGTAGAATGTTCTTTTTTTTTAATAGCAGACTTGACTTTGTTATTATTTTTGGCTTCAATTGTTTTTTAGTAAGAATTAATTCTATTATTTTGGATGAAGAAATTGTGATTACAGCAGGAATATAGTGGAAATAAATTGGCTTCTACTTACGGATCAAGTAGTCATAACTGATTTCTTACATTATTAATGATGGATCAAACAATCAGAAATGTGGTTAATGTTTTTTATAATTTTATTAATGATCCAACATTAGTGACTGACGTATTAGTTAGTAATAATTTTATTAATGACCAAACAATAGTAACTGGTGTGTTAGTTAGTAATAAATTTATTAATTAATGACCAAACAATAGTGACTGACTTATTAGTTAGTAATAATTATTAATGACCCAACAATAGTGACTGACTAATTAGTTAGTAATAATATTAAATATTTTTTTATATTGAAAGATAAATAGTTATCTACGTGGCTTGTCCGATTATAGTGACGGATTTAGAGTCTGTCCGTCACTAGTAGTATTAGTTTCGCTCGTAGTAGTGACTGACATTAACTCCGTTACTCATGTGATTAGTCCTTCACTAACTTCATTTCTGACGGAATTCAGTCACAAATAATATATATTAGTGACTGATTTTCGTCGTAATTATAAGCAAACTTTCTTGTAGTGGATTGGAACATCAAAACACGCCTGAGACTGAAAGTAATATATCTCAGCTTTTGGAGAATAAATGAAATTGTTCAACAAATTATGTACTTATGTGCATTATAATGCATGTAGTTAAAAAAAAATAAGCAAAGTGGTAGAAGAGGAATTATTAAAATATGAAGAGTTTGATCCGTACAAATATGGCAATGTCGTTTTCTTTTCACTCTTTGCTTTGGTTTAATGTGTGAGAGATGAAAGGAATTCCCTACAGCAACTTGTATCTTCATGACTCATATGTTTTTATTACTCTTTATAGCTAAGGGGGCTTGGGGGGAGATCCTTGGTTGACAAGGTAGGTATGCATATCTACCAACTGGAACCAACCAAAGAGGGTTGAAATCAGATTGAGGGTCGTAAAACCTTTGTCAATTCTTTTAGGAAGCTTTCCAATGCCCCATAGCTGATCCACTCTGATGGAGAACACTCAGAATGATGATGATGACAATGATGATAATGATGCGTTTGTGTCCAAACTCAGGTTATGATTTTTACAACAGTGTTTCATGTCAAATGTGCATTAACATTTTTCATGAGTAGACTATTTCAAACAGCAGAAATTTCATTAGTAGCATACCTTTTAAGTGCTTTCATAGCAAAACCTGGAAAGCAACAAGCGGGATTTCCATAATATGGCCTCCTATATCTTGCATAGCACATAATCTATCCTGATCAGGATCCTCCAATGAAGAAAATAATACTCCACTGCTCCAATCACGATACCTAATTGTTGAAGAGGATGAACTAGCTTCGCCATGATAAGGGCGTCTATGAATCATTAGATTAGACCATTTTTGTACAAACAAGAAAAGCAAGGCATTCTGCAATTCTGAGGCGAGAAAAGATCATATATCAGTAAAATTAATATTAATATATTATAATAAAATGTAAAGAAGGTCAAATGGTTGCTGCCCAAAAATTATACATAAATGGAATATTTTGTTTTAGGGTCTCACATATACATGGATATTAGGGTTTGGGACCGATGTTAGAGTATGGGTCTCGAAATCACTGTTCACGTAGGCTAATGAACAGTGGTTTCGAGACCTATATTCTAACATCGGTCAATTTCGAGACCCAAACCCTAATATCCATATATGTGTGAGACCCTAAAACTAAATAACCCTAAATAAATCCCGCCAGCCCAATGCACCTACATCACCTGCAATTGATTTCCAAATTACCGTCACAATGCAATTTATCAACTTGAAGCTCCACTATGAAGGGTTGTAATATCATGTATAAGAAGATAAAAATGCTGTAAAACAAATTTAGTAAGCTTTCAACGTCTCAATATTAACATTGTCAGTTCTGTTTACATAATATGCTCAAACATTAACTTGTTTCATAATGTATGTCATCATGTGTACGGTTCAACGTTCCTATTTTGAGCCTAATACAAAATGAAATTCCCTATAGCAAACCATATGATTTCCACTCCCAATTTAGACATCTTTTCGGACTTTTTTGTTCACAAGGACATTACAAAATAACTAGGTAAAGATGGAAATTTCAAAATGTGGAAAATCTCCTGGAATTTCAGTAAGGAAAATCGGTGGCAATTATAATTTCCCAAAAGAAAGTAAAGAGCAAGGAATTGATTTCCTTTCCTTTCCTTTCCACAAACCAAACGAGGCCTAAAAGTGAGGGATAAGTTTGAAAGGAAACATGAGATGTTAATAACTTAAATTTTAACTTCCCTTTTTTTTCTCCCATGAGGATTGAAATCTAAAGTTCAGAACATTATGAGATAAATAAAAGTCTGAATTAGATTTCAAATTTCAATACGACTACATATCTATTCTACTATATAATAGGAAAACTTAGATGGTGAAACTTTTGAATTCCGAAAATACCCTTACATACTTATACTAATTAAAAATAGTTCATTAATTTTAATAAGGACAACTTAGTAATTAGGAAGACTACCCTTTGGTCTTCCTAAAGAGTCTTCCTAAACTAATTAAGAAATGTTAAAATACGTGCAAGTCACGTGCACATATGCTAGTTAGTCAATAAAGCAAAAGCTTAAATAAAGCAAATATGACACCCCAACCCCCAAACCCCGAACCCAGCTATCCGGCTAACCCGTCTAATCATTTATGACGATTGAGTCCGAATATCTAAGAAATACACAAGGATATTAAACAATACAACGACTAGGACCTTTTGCACATTTGTTGAAGACTAAAAATCAAGATAATGTTTTAAACTAAATGTATACCATTGGAAAACAATCAATGATGATTACATTTCACATTTTCTGTATCTCCTTTATCAGCTTCTCTTCTTTTCGTATCCTGTCTTACTCCACTCTCCTCATCTTTTACTTTTCTTCTATAAAAGCCTAAAGGGTTTGGAATGGCTAAGATGCATCGGTAGGCAGCAGCTGTAGCAAAAATATGTGTAGGCATGACGTTTTGTTACATCAAACTCTACATAGAATCAGAAATTTTCCCTTGCAATTCAAAACTCATTCTCTACTTTCTGGTTCATAGCATAAAACTCATTCTTGAGGCATTTTACATCCTATATATCAAGATTAATGGTGTAGATGTCCAATTTCGTTGGCCTGACAAAAGTAATCTGCCTTTGATCCTACAAAGTGTAATCAAGTGTACCCCATGGGATGCTTGAGTTCCTTGTGGGGATTAGGGTTTTTTACTAACCTCTGAACTCATGAGTCCATGCCAACTATATATTGAAAGTATTGGAGGCTTGTGGCCTATGCATGAGGGACTGCATTCAAGTTTTTATACAATCAATTTGTGGTGGTCAAAATTATGGAAGATACAAGAATCACATTTTGCCATTTTACACGTTATCTGCATAACTTTTTCAGTCAGAGTTATCTGAAGGACCAAGCACAGAAGTACACAAAAAGAAAGCATACTCTACAACAAGGAGAAAGCTCAGCCAAAATTAGTAACAATGCATACCGGCCAAAATGTTTGATCACGGAAGTATGCAAGAAAAAAAAAACGATTTACTAATTCTCGCAAATTGTCCTTCACGTATAGATGATTCATAAGAAAGTTATTTTTCCTTGCACAAAAAAAATATCCATGAGTTAAAAACCCTCTTCACAATTTTAACTTGCCACTTTCTATTGTGACCACGAAGTCTCAACGCATGTTACTGAACTCGGATCCATGACCCTTTCGTGTTGGCGTTACATTATGGTCACAATATCTGCCGATAATTTACTGCACAATTTAAAGTGGTCAAAGTTGTCGTCGCTGGAATTTGTCGACCAACTCACAATTCATGACATGAAAATTAACACCAACATGGAACCTATCCTATTTTCACTAGCAATCTGAATCAATCAGTTGCAAGATGCTAGGTTTACCTGAGAAGAGTAAGATTCCCCGCATAGAAAAAAACAGTCGCGACGAGTTTGATCCAGAAGCAGAAGCAGAAGCGACTACTTTGCTGCATTACTTCTTCTTCATCTTCTTTAACTTCAATCTGCGGTAGTATACTCCATTGAAGTATCTCCAGCACAAAAAAAAACCCTCCATCCTTGCAAATACACTGTTACTATCTTCGCACTTTGCCATGAGACCAGCACTTGATGCACTGAAGTGTCATCCTCCCCCACTCCAATCTAAGACCGCACGGCCTCCTTCCTAACTCCTTTCAGCCTCGCTGTTGACACCGGCACTGCAGCCTCCCTCCAACGCCTATTGCTGTTAGTTAATGTGTGCCAGATTCCAGTTTCATCTCTTTCTTTCTTATCCAATTATGCACCCCCAGTAACCCGGTAACACCGCCATCCACACGCCTCAAAGAGGCCAAAGTTGTCGTCGCTGGAAGTCTCACACCAAATAAAACTCACAATCTGAAATAACAATCAGACTAAACCTCTTTTAGATTGGCAGTTAAAACTATGGTTGGATGGAAGACAATATGGAGATTGGAACAAGCGATAATGTTCAACCATCAGTTCTATACTCCAGTTCAAGAAATCTCCTCCATCCTCGCTCCAAAATACACCAGTTGCAACATGGCGTATATCTTTTCCTCCCTCGCGTGTGACCTGTCCTTGGCAGTAAACACCGTTACTCCACCCTCTCCAACTTCGATCCACGACCATCCAGCCTCCTTCCTCACTCCCTTCCGTCTCATCACCAGCCTCATCTCTGCCGCTTCCCTCAACCTCCCCTTGGCCATAAATATATTCGACAGAGCTACATGAGCCCCAGCACAGTCGGGCTCGAGCTCCAGGACCTGTCGTGCTGCTTTAAGTCCCAACTCCGCATCCCCGTGAAGCCCACACGCCCTTAGCATGGTCGACCACACCACCTCGTCCGCCCTCCACGGCATTGCTTCGATCATTGCCTCTGCTTCCCTCAGCCTCCCAGCTCGGCTCAGCAAATCCACCATACATCCGTAGTGCTCTTTTTGCGGCTCAATCCCATGTTTCTGTCTCATCGTCTCAAAGTATTTGAGTCCCAGATCAACCATCCCCGTGTGGCTACACGCAGTCAGCACCCCCATGTATGCCACATAGTCCGGTTTCAGTCCAATATCAATCATTTTATCGAACATGTTGATCGCCTCCTTGCTAAGCCCGTGCTCTGCATAGCCATTAATCATAGCTGTCCACGACACCACGTTATCGGGTCTCAGATCATTAAAGATCTGGTCAGCAACTCCAATACTTCCACACTTCGCGTACATATTGATCAGAGCGCTCACGACCATCACTTCCGAATCCAATCCCATAGCTACTGCCAGCCCGTGCACCTGCCGTCCCGCCTCAAGCATCGCAGTGCACGCGCATGCACTGAGCAGGCTGGCGAGGGGGAACTCATTCGCCCGTGTCCCTTCCTGCCGCATCCTTGCAAAGAGCAGGAAGCCCTCCTCCGCGTGGCCCTCCACCGCATGAGCACTTATGATCGCACTCCACGACACGATGTCCCTCACCGCCGTCTCCCGAAACATCATGTCAGCCGAAGCAAGGCGGCCGGTGCGGGAATACAAGGTAACAAGAGCATTGGCGACCGTCATCCCACTAACAAACCCTCCCCGCACGGACAGCCCATGCAGCTGCTCCCCCACTCTGCCGTCGGCCAGCCCCGCGCTTGCGGAGACAGCCGCAGCAAATGTATATTCGTTGGGAGAGACGCCCCGCTCCCGCATGCTGGTGAATGTGCACACCGCATCGTTGTCCCGCCCCATCCGGACGTAAGTGGAGATCAAACTGGTCCAGGAAACAATATCGGGCTCCCGCATATCGCAGAACACGAGCACGGCCCGGTCCAGGTCGCCACATTTGGAGTACATGGTGGCAAGGGTGTTGGCGACGAACGGAAAAGGGTGTATGTATCCGAGCTTGACTGCGTGGGAATGCACCTCTCTCCCTCGGGAGAGGAGACCGGCGTCGGCGCAGGCTTTGAGAACGATAGCGAACGTGTGGGAGTCCCACAGCACGTTGCTGTCGCGCATAGAGACGAACCACCGGAGGGCGTCGTGGCAGCGAGCGGCGCGGACGAGGGCGGTTATCGCGGCGGTCCAGGACACGGCGTTGCGGCTGGGAGTGTCGCGGAAGACGCGGAGAGCAGAGGAGTGACGGCCGGCGCGCGAGTAGGCGTCGAGGAGGTTGGTCGCGACGAAGACGGACGCGGGGAGGGATCCGCACTTGAGGGCGAAGGCGTGGAGGTGGGAAGGGGAAGGGGAGGCCTTGACGGCGAGGGAGAGGATGGAGTGGTCGGAGGAGAGGGAGAGGTCGGAGAGGGAGTGGAGGTGGGAGAAGAGGGAGAGGGCCTCGGCGGGGTTGGAGGAGCGGACGTGCTCGGCGACGAGGGCGGTCCACGAGATGCTATGTCGCTGGGGCATCTCGTCGAACAGTTGGCGGGCGGACGCGAGGCGTTTGGATTTGATCAGACTCTTCAACTGGGCGTTGGACTCGTACGGGGGAGCGAACGACGAGATGGAGGGGAGGAACTTACGTGACGTCATCGTAGGCTTGGGTTGTTGGTTCGGTCTCTTGTTGGAATGTTACGTTGTTACGTGATAAGAGCATCTCCAACCCTATTTTCTTATTTTGTGTTGTGGTTCTTAGGTGACATGGGACATAAGACAATATCTTGTATAGGTGGCAAGATTATATATTTATATTTACAAATGACAATGAGTTTAAAAAGTCATCTCCAATGCAAAAGTATTGAGAAGACAATACAAAATAATTTTTTACAATTTTTAAGACAACTTTTACTCTTCTACTTCTTTTTATAAACATTTTTATTCACAAATAATGATGTGGATATAAAGATATTGTGAAGTGCATTGTCTAGATCTAGACAACCAACTTCACATTGTCTTTGTCATGTCAACTCCACACTTTATTTCACATTTGCATTGGAGAAGTACTTTTGGAAAAAATGGTTGTCATTCCTATGTGCCAACCAATTTTTTCAAACTCACAATAGGGTTGGAGATGCTCTAAGAACCATTTATGTATTTCCAAGGGCTAGCTAACGTGATAACACATCTATAAATATCATTTCACATGTATTCTAAGGACACGTGATAACATATCGATAAATTTTACGGAAGTGATCTCACATCATAACATTACGAAGAAGGTGTGGTCACTGGAGCACAGTCTACGAAGTTGAGATGGTCGAAACTTGGATTGAGTTAGTCATTCGTACTGTAAGCCCCTGTTTTTCAAAATTTTATTTAATTAGTGTTTATTAATTATTAGTATCAAATTTAGTCTTAAAATAATTATTTAGATTTTTAGGAATTTTTCTAGAATTTTTAATAATTTTTAAATGAGTTTTAAAATACAAAAATATTAATTTATAATTTTCTAAAATATTTTAATACCATTCTGTAATTTTTAGAATTATTTTTATATCAGTTTGCAATTATTAAAATGTTTTAAACTATGGAATGCAAATTCTTATTTGCATTTAGACTCTGATAGGGCCTTCTTGTAATTTTCTAAACTATGGGGGCCTAATTGCTAACCTACCCTACCCCCCCCCCCCCCCCCCCCCCACGATCACCCACTCCCTGCCCCGACTGCCCGACGGCCACCGCCCACCTTTCCCCCGCCATTTCTGGCTGCCCCCGACCGACTAGACCCCCTATAAAAACCCCCCTTCGACCCCCAGACAAAACCCTAGCTCTACCCACCGCCACGACCACCGTAGTCTTTCGTCTCCGGCGAAAACCCTAGTCCTAAACCCTAACTCCGGCCACCCCACAGCGCCACCTCCCTAGCTACCCTCACAGCCCCCAACCACCGCCGACGAGCTCGCCACGCTGAGACGCGACGATCGCCACCACTCCGCCGCGACGACAACGCCTCTGCCGCCGTCCAGCCCCTTCGAAACCTCCCCAACAAATCGGACACGTGAGTAGCGGTGTCGAAAACGTGTCGTGCGTGTCTCGTGTTTGACGTATGTTGTTCGCCGTGTCCTGACGAACACGAAGGTAGGACTGGACACGAATTTCATGGCCCATACGTGTCGTGCTTAGCACGGACACGGAGAATCCTGTGTCTCCCTAACTATCCGAACACAGGATCGATTTTATTATCTTTTTTTTTTGTATATTAACTAACCTAAACCTAAATAAAACTAACCCGAGCCCCACCCTAACAACAAGCCTGCTCAGGCCCACTTGCCAGTGGGTGGGGCTCTAAGTCTTTACCCTTTAACAGAGGGCCGAGTTCGAGCCCTCTGTATGTTTTCTTTTTGTTTCTTTTTCTTTTCTTTTCTTT
>JANAVB010008400.1:18630313-18709591 GCA_029216955.1 Iris pallida | reverse complement strand
TTTGTATTTTAGTGTATTTAATTTACTGCAACCATTGGTGTCCAAGCTAGCATGGGTTTTTGGGCCCAAATGTGTTTTCAACATTCACCTTACAAGTCATATTAGACTTGATTCATGGCCTTGGGTCCTGTATTGGAACTTTGGTTCAAATTATATACATGGACAAAATACGCAGATAATTAATTATTTAATTTTAATTGTGTGCAATGTTGTTTACGATTTTCTAAAAATACTTAAAGTACTGTTAAAATTCTAGAAAAATAGTATTTAGATATTATGTTAATTTAGCTAATTTAGTATAATTTTTATAGTATTTAATTTACAGTTTTGCCACTAGTTTGGCATATGAAACCAAAACTCATTTCTGTATACTTAGGAAACTGATTTTTATAAAATACTTGTATTGGTTAATAAATTCCAGAAAAATTATAATAAATTTCTATGATTAACAAGGATCATTTTGGTACTTTACTTTAAGTAAAAAAGCTTTTTGTCTGTCTCAAAAATTGTGAAAACACAATGATCATTTGATTGATTTATTGATTAATTACGACTTCGTAACTTTTTGTGCTATTTTGAGTTTTAGCCGTATTGAACCTCACCCCTCACTAGTGTAAAGACCTAGGAAGTTAGTTAAAGTAGTGTGTCACCCCACATTGGTCTCCTATGCTAAAAATTATTCATTTTGGCTAGGTGTCCAGTCACAAGTCGTGTTGCACCAATTAGTGTCTTAGTGTTTTAGCTTAGTGTAAAAACTAAGTTTATGTATTTATTTCTACAGTGACGAGTTTACCAGACATCTATAGCACTTTTATCGCAGCTTGCTTTGCTTTGCTAGAGGCAAGTACTTTCTACAACTTTACATACTGCTATAAACCATAAAACTGTGATTCACCAACCATGTTAAATGCTGATCCTTGGGGTAGCAAGTTAGAACTTTACATGTTGTATTACTTTCAGTCTCTGCCATATTTAGGCTACTTTTTATCTCTCTCTCACATGCTTAAATAACGGGTTAAGGAGAAACTGCTAGTAGTGTACGTGATCATGATCCCCTTCTCCGTATGTATTTACCAGCACCGTTACATTCTATATGTATCTGTGTCGTATGTCTGGTCCCGCGTTTGTGTATGGATATACACGATGCCGTTATGTGTACGTATGTGCACATCAGAAAAATTGATATGTACCGCTGTACATCTGATTACCTATTGACTGATCACTCACCTACTACAGTTTTAAACTTTAAAATGAATATCTATTGCCATGATAAATGTACCTAAAACTGAACAAACTTGATATGTCATTTCTTTTCATCACATGATCAGTATTATATATTTGTTGGATTCAGTACTTGCTCCTGTCCTGACAGGATAACGTTGTAGGTGTCCTTACTGAGGAGGAGTTACTCGCGACTCAATTATGGTAGTACTGCCGAGGACCCGCTTTGCCATACGAGGATGTTCCTACGGGGAGACTCGTCTATTTGCATAGCTGCTTGGGATATTTAGTGTAGTCATGTATTAGGCTACGTATTTTATAACTGGACATGTATCCAGTTTTACATTTCAGATCACTTGTACTTTGGACTTATTTTTTTATGAGACGACTTTTGTGTTTGGAGCATTTATGATTATTCACTTATAGAACTGTTAGCACATTTAGTCTTATCCTGTTGTCTTTAGAACAGTTTACTACGTTTTATCTCAAACGTAGGCTGGGCATGACTCGACCTGGCAACAATTGGGTAGCGGGTCGTGACATATTTTAGTGGTGGCCCATGCAGGTCTGACTAAATTGTTTGGTTACGTTATTGTACCAAGCATGCCTGCAATTAGGAACTTAGGTAATTAACAACATTAGGAATGACGCTTAGAACACCTAGAGGAATGCTAGGATTAACATAGGAAATACATCACATGTTGCTAATATTAGATTTTCTTTGTCTATGATTGCTTACTTTAAACAAGTCCTTATAAGTCCTTTTTATTGTAATTAGATGTGCTTACTCGTCATCCCAGTATGTTACACCCGAGAATGGGGCCCTCCTTATCCAGTCAGCTGACCAGTCGACTGATCACCTACCACACTCCCCTACCAACAAATCCACAAACCCAGATACCACAACCACCTTCCACATCACAGGCCCAGCAGGACCCAATACTTCCACCACCCCCTATCACTATACCTACACAGGCTTCCGTCACACTCGACGGGAACCAGCTGCTCACTCTGATTCAGGGGTTCCTAACAAACCCATCAGGAGCAGGACTACCCTACTCCGCCAGAGCATGGAGCATTCTGAGGGACGTCTCGTGGTCCCACCACATATAGAGCATGGCAGAGAGCGGGGACGATCAAGGACTTCATGGGTCTGAATCCCAAGGAGTTCTCAGGGACTGAGGGCATTGTAGTAGCAGATGACTGGCTAGACTCGGTAGAGATGAAGCTTCTTGGAGTTAGGATGCCGGATGACCTCCAGGTTGAGGCAGCAGAATTTCTGCTGATAGATAGCAGGAGTCTGGTTCCGGAAAGAGCCGTTGTTTGCGAGAGGGAGAGCCACTTGGGATCAGTTCAAGACCCAGTTCAAGAAGAAGTTCTTCTCGACCACTGCTAGAGTAGCCATGGGGCCGATTCCAGAACATCCAGCAGGGGAACCGTTCTGTTGATGATATGCGGCAGAGTTAGTCGCCTGAGCCGTTTCGCTCCTAGTCTGGTTGCAGATCCAGAGAAGAGTGACCCGTAGGTTTTGCCATGGTCTAGTTCCAGGACATTGGCATTCTTATAGTGGCGAACGGTACGACTGACTACTACAGAGCTTAGAGTTGGCCCGGAGCATTGAGGAGCGTCTTCTGTCTAGCAAGAGGCCGGTTTCTGTATATCATGAGGGACCGTCCAAGCGTCAGGCTTTTCAGCAGAGAGCACCGATGCGCCCAGCAGACTTACCATCCCCTACATCACATCACCCGACCCCACCAGTTAGAGCCCCGGGACCCCGACAGCAGCCGAAGGGAGATTTTTGTGCATTCTGTAAGAGGGTAGGCCACGACGCTTCCATCTGCAGGAAGAAGTTGGGGGCAGTATTTGGCTGTGGGTCTGCCACCCATTAGCTTCGAGAGTGCCCAGTAGCCACGGGACCTAGAGGACCACTTCCGACGTCGCAACAGAGATTTAGGCAGCATCTGCAGCAACAGAAGGGACCTCAGGGTAAGGTTTATAGTCTAGCTCTTGAGCGGAGCCGGGGCAGGTCTCAGAGCAGATTACCTAGCTGACGTCATCACAGGTCATGTTTATTTGCATACTTTTCTAGCCCTATGTTTGTTTGATTCTGGTGCATCTCATAGCTTCCTGTCATTAGAGTTTATGCATGAACATCATTTAGTATCTACACCTACTGCAGAGATTAGTAGAGTAATGACGGAAGGAGGACCAGTGCCTATTAGAGCTAGCTATAGATGCCTATTACTATAGCCGTAAGAGAGTTTGAGGGGCGATTCTTTGTGATGCCACTCCCCGGTTATGATATCATATTGGGGATAGACTGGCTTAGCTATGCCCATGCATCTATAGATTGTCATGAGGGTAGTATTTTGTTCAGTCCCCCAGGCACAGCACCATTCAGAGTCAGGAGGACAGGGCCGGAGATCAGCCTAGAGCCGAAGTTGTGCGACAGTTGGGGACGTAGCACCGCCACACCCTATCATTAGAGAGTTTATGGATGTATTCCCAGAGGATCTTCCAGGACTTCCGCCTGACAGAGATGTGAGTTTACTATAGATTTAGTGCCGGGTTCATCACCAGTATCCCGGGCTTGCTATAGAGTGAATCCCAAGGAGGCCATAGAGATGAAAGAGCAGATTGATGACCTGTTGAAAAAGGGTTTCATTCGATCCAGTGCTTCTCCATGGGGAGCACCAGTGCTCTTTGTGCCTAAGAAGGATGGTATAGTCCGGTTGTGTATTAACTACGGGCCTTGAAGCCCAACCATCAAGAACAAATATCTTCTGTCCAGGATAGATGATTTGTTCGACCAGGAGCAGGACGAAGGTGTTTTCCAGGATAGACTTGAGATCCGGGTACCACCAGGTGAGGTTAGGGCAGCAGACACATCCAAAAGACGGCGTTCAACACGAAGTAGGGCAGTACGAGTTTCTGATGATGCCATTTGGTCTACAAATACGCCAGCTGTCTTTATGAATTTGATGAATAAGATATTTCACCAGTATCTGGATAAGTTCGTCGTAGTGTTTATCGACGACATCATGATATACTCGAAGACGCCAGAGGAGCATGCAGAGCACTTGCGGATAGTTTTGGGGATTCTGAGGCAGGAGAGATTGTTTGCCAAATTGCCGAAGTGCGAGTTCTTTTTAGACCGAGTGGAGTTTTTCGGCCATGTAGTTACTGGAGATGGAATCTCGGTAGATCCCAGGAAGATTGCTGCAGTTGAGACATGGAAGGCTCCAACGTCAGTTTCAGAGATCAGGAGCTTTCTGGGTTAGCAGGCTATTATAGAAAGTTCGTCCAGGACTTTGCTAGGATAGCTGAACCCATGACGAAGCTGACGCGGAAGGACGCAGAGTACATCTGGTCAGAGGACTGCCAGGCAGCATTTGAGGAGCTGAAGAGGAGGCTGACGACCGCTCCAGTTCTGACATTACCTTTAGGTTTTGGAGGTTGCACCATTACAGCGATGCTTCTGGAAAGGGGCTAGGATGTGTCTACAGCAGCATAGGAAAGTGATTGCTTATGCATCTAGGAAATTGCGGACTCATGAGCAAAATTATCCTACCCATGACCTAGAGTTAGCTGCGGTGATCTTTGCACTCAAGTTATGGAAAATTACTTATACGGAGAGCATGTGGAAATCTTTACTGACCACAAAAGCTTGAAGTATGTGTTCACGCAGAAAGAGCTGAACATGAGGCAAGACGATGGTTGGAGTTGATGAAAGACTTCGACATCGATTTACAGTATCACCCCGGGAAGGCAAATATGGTGGCAGATACGCTGAGCAGGCATCCGATGGCATGGTACCTGATGATTGATCGGCATTTACGGGAGGATCTGGAGAAGCTCGGCATCGAGCTAGTTCAGCCAGGATCAGTGATACAGATGATGGCGCTTGACATTCAGTCAGGTTTGATGGAGCAGATCCGGGAGGCACAGTCTACAGATGAGAGCCTTTGCAGATTCGAGCCCAGGCATTAGCTGGATTGCTGGATGACTTCACTATAGCAGAGGATGGATCCTTGAGGCATGGCAGCCGAGTACGTGTGAAGGGAGAGCTGGTAGAGGCAGTCTTGCAGGAGGCGCACCGATCGAGATATTCTATTCACCTTGGTGCTAACAAGATGTACCGTGACTTGCAGAAACATCTTTGGTGGCACGGGATGAAGAGAGATGTATCACGTTTCATCTCGAGATGCCTAGTTTGCCAGCAGGTCAAGGTGGAGCGCCAGAGGCCAGCTGGTTTGTTGCAGCCGTTACCCATTCCGAGTGGAAGGGAAACATATTACGATGGACTTCGTCTCAGGGCTTCCTCGTTCCCAAGGAGGAAAGGATGCCATTTGGGTTATCGTAGACAGGTTGACGAAGTGTGCGCATTCATACCCTTCAAGATGGGGCTTTCCACGAGAAGTTGGCGGAGCTATACATGCAGCAGATAGTTTGCCTGTACGGAGTACAGTGAGCATCGTGTCGGACAGACAGTAGATTCACATCCCACTACTGGAGCGCTGCAGGAGGAGTGGGCAGTAGGCTCAAGTTCAGTACGGCGTACCACCCGCAGACAAATGGGCAGTCCCGAGAGGACGATACAGACACTGGAGGATATGCTGAGGACCTGCGTGCTGGACTTGGAGGATCTTGGGAGAGCCATCTGCACTTGGTAGAGTTTTCATACAACAACAGCTACCAAGCCAGTATCGGTATGTGTCCTTTCGAGGAGCTATATGGACGACGATGCCGCACACCGCTCTTTGGGATGATGTTGGAGACAGAGTTATGCTTGGGCCAGAGATGATCACGGATGCAGCAGAGAAGGTCGGGATAATCAGAGACAGGCTCAGAGTAGCTCAGGATAGGCAGAAACACTGGGCTGATGCTAGGCAGACCGATGGAGTTTGCAGACGGTGATAGGTGCTAGTGAAGATATCACCTACTAGAGGGACGATCAGGTTCGGACGAGGAGGAAAGCTAAGCCCAGATACATCGGGTCGTTCGAGGGTACTTGGCAGGATCGAAGAGGTAGTTACAGGGTTGCACTTCCACCCAACCTAGCAGGAGTTACGATGTCTTTTACGTATCTCAGTTGAGGAGATATGTTCCAGACCCCAGCCATGTGCTAGATCATTCAGAGTGGATGTCGGACCGAGCCTTACAGTTTCTGAGCAGCAGTGGAGATATTAGACAGGAGAGAGAAGAGGCTGAGGAACAAGGTTATACCCTTAGTACGAGTAGCTTGGAGCCGTCACTCTCCAGGTGAATCTACTTGGGAGAGGGAGTCGGACATGAGGAAGAGATACCCTTACTTGTTCGATCCAACCGCTGCGAGGGAACCACCGTTCCCGCTTGATACCTTAGAGGTAGTTTCGATCATAGCCTTAGTCATTGTGTTGCATCGCTTGCTATGTTAGAATATTGTAGGGTCTTCAATCCTTGTGAATTTGATGATAAATTTTTCAAGGAGGGAAGACTTGTAAGCCCCTGTTTTCAAAATTTTATTTAATTAGTTTATTTAATTATTTAGTATCAAATTTTGTCTTAAAATAATTATTAGATTTTAGGAATTTTTCTAGAATTTTTAATGATTTTAAATGAGTTTAAAATACAAAAATATTAATTTACAATTTCTAAAATGTTTTAATACCATTCTGTAATTTTTAAAATTATTTTTATATCAGTTTACAATTATTAAAATGTTTTAAATTATGGAATGCAAATTCTTATTTGCATTTAGGACTCTGATAGGGCTTCTTATAATTTCCTAAACTATGGGGGCCTAATTGCTAACCTACCCTACCTCCCCCCCCACGATCACCACTCCTGCCCGACTGCCCGACGGCCACCGCCCACCTTTCCCCCGCCATTTTTGGCTGCCCCGATCGACTCGACCCCCTATAAAAACTAGGGCTGGCGATGGGTAGGGTAGGGTAGGGTAAGGGCAGGAAGAGGGCAGGGTAGGGTAGGGTATTGACCTTTTTGATACCTAGGGGAGTCATGAGGGTAGGGTAGGGTAGCCCTCTTCCAAAAAACCAATACCATTATCCGTCCTTGCCTTTACCCTCACAGGGTAGCTGAGGGTCAGGGTAGGGAGGGTAAGGGTATTACCCTTGCCATTTCTTTTTAACTTTGAAAATCAAATTTTTTGTAGTAAACAGGGGGGGATTATTTTTCTTTCCATTTCATTTTTTTCAGATTTTGACAAATTCAAAAATTATAAACTTAACAAGAAATAACAGGGAGAATATTTTTTTTACTAACGGCGCTGAACCAGTATATAGTAGAACCTAGGCTGCCTACATACCCAAGGAGGGGCTAGACCTGACTCCTTAGGATCAAGCACCATGTAGTCCTAATCCTAAGTACTAATACAAAAAACTACAAGTAGTAGTAATACTATGGCAGTGGGATATACAAAATTACAAGCGGGTTGGGAGAAGGTAGGGTCGAGGGTTTTAAAGGGTTAGGGATTAACGGGTAGTGGATAGGGTAGTGATTCAGGGTAGGGTAGGGTTCAGGGTAGGGTTACAGGACAGAGGGTAGGGCGGGTAGGGCGGGTAACCGGATAATTGCACTAGGGTAATAGAATAAAAACCCTTACCCTACCCTAATTCCAAGAGGGTAAGGGTAGGGCATGCCTCGAAGGGTAGAGGGTACCCGTGGGCACCTGAGGGTACAGGGTACCCGGCTAGGGTAGAGGGTATGAGGGCAAAATCGCCACCCCTAATAAAAAACCCTCCTTCGACCCCAGACAAAACCTAGCTCTACCCACCACCACGACCACCGTAGTCTTTTCTCCGGCGAAAAACCTAGTCCTAAATCCTAACCGGCCACCCCACAGTGCCACTCCCTAGCTACCCTCACAGCCCCAACCACCGCGACGAGCTCGCCACGCTGAGACGCGACGATTGCACCAACTCCGCCGCGACGACAACGCCTCCGCCGCCATCCAGCCCCTTCGAAAACCTCTCCAGCAAATCGGACACATGAGTAGCAGTGTCAAAAATGTCGTGCGTGTCTCGTGTTTGACGTATGTTCGCCGTATCCTGACGAACACGAAGGTAGGACTGGACACGAATTTCATGGCCCATACGTGTCGTGCTTAGCACGGACACGTAGAATCTGTGTCCCTAACTGTCCGGACACAGGATCAATTTATTATCTTTTTTTGTATATTAACTAACCTAAACCTAAATAAAACTAACCCGAGGCCCCCTAATAGCAAGCCCGCTCAGGCCCACTGGCCAACGGGTAGTGCTCTAAGTCTTCACCCTTTAACAGAGGGCCGAGTTCGAGCCCTCTATGTTTTCTTTTGGTTTCTTTTTCTTTTCTTTTCTTTTCTTTATTATATATATTATATATATAGATATAGATAGATATATATATATATAAATAATAATCTATATATATATTATATATATATATATATATATATATATATATATATATATATACACACATGTATATATGCAGTATTTTTATATTATATATTTTATAGTTAGTAAATTTTTATATATATTTGTATTTATATACATATGTATATTTCATGTGTATATATATTATATATATAGATATATTGTTTATATAGATGTATACAATATTTGTATATATATATAGATATAGATATCTATATATATATATATATTATATATATATATAGATATATATATATATATTATATATATATATATATATATATATATATATATCTATAATTAAGTATTTTCTTATAAATATATATATATGTATTTTAGCATATGTATTTATATATCCACTATGTATAATTTTACCTTATTAAAATATTAATATTATTTTGCACTTTTACCAATTTGTATTTTAGTGTATTTAATTTACTGCAACCAGTGGTGTCCAAGCCTAGCATGGGTTTTGGGTCCAAATGTGTTTTCACACATTCAAGACCTGTACAAGTCATTTGGACTTGATTCATGGCCTTGGGTCCTGTATTGGAACTTTGGTTCAAATTATATACATGGACAAAATACGCAGATAATTAATTATTTAATTTCAATTGTGTGCAATGCTGTTTACTTTTCTAAAAATACTTAAAGTACTGTTAAAATTCTGGAAAAATAGTATTTAGATATTATGTTAATTTAGATAATTAGTTATATTTTTATAGTATTTAATTTACAGTTTTGCCACTAGTTTGGCATATGAAACCAAAACTTATTTTCTGTATACTTAGGTAAACTAATTTTTATAAAATACTTGTACTGGTAATAAATTCCAGAAAAATTAAATAAATTCTATGATTAACAAGGATCATTTTGGTACTTTACTTTAAGTAAAATAAGCTTTTGTTATCTCAAAAATTGTTAAAACACAATGATCATTGATTTATTTATTGAATTACGACTTATAACTTTTGTGCTATTTGAGTTTTAGCCGTATGAACTCACCCTCACTAGTGTAAAGACCCTAGGAAGTTAGTTAAAGTAGTGTCACCCCACATTGGTCTCCTATGCTAAAAATCATTATTTTGGCTAGGTGCCCAGTCACAAGTCGTGTTGCACCAATTAGTGTCTTAGTTTTAGCTTAGTGTAAAAACTAAGTTTATGTATTTATTTCTACAGTGACGTGTTACCAGACATCTATAGCACTTTTATGCAGCTTGCTTTGCTTTGCTAGAGGCAAGTATTTCTACAAACTTTACATACTGCTATAAACCATAAAACTGTGATTCACCAACCATGTTAAATGCTGATCCTTGGGGTAGCAAGTTAGAATTTTACATGTTGTATACTTTCAGTCTCTGCCATATTTAGGCTACTTTTCATATCTCTCACATGCTTAAATAACGGGTTAAGGGAAAACTGCTAGTAGTGTACGTGATCATGACCCCCTTCTCCGTATGTATTTACCGAGCACCGTTACATTTATGTATCTGTGTCGTATGTCTGGTCCCGCGTTTGTGTATAGATATACACCGATGCCGTTATGTGTACGTATGTGCACATCAGAAAAATTGATATGTACCGCTGTACATACTGATCCTATTGACTGATCACTCACCTACTACAGTTTTAAACTTTAAAATGAATAATCTATTGCCATGATAAAATGTACCTAAAACTGAACAAACTTGATATGTCATTTCTTTTCATCACATGATCAGTATTATATATTGTTGGATTCAGTACTTGCTCCTGTCCTGACAGGATAACGTTGTAGGTGTCCTTACTGAGGAGGATACTCTGCGACTCATATTATGGAGATACTGCCGAGGACCCGGCTTTGCCATACGAGGATGTTCCTGGGGGAGACTCGTCTTTTGCATAACTGCTTGGGATATTTAGTGTAGTCATGTATTAGGCTACGTATTTTGTAACTGGACATGTATCCAGTTTACATTTCAGATCACTTGTACTTTGGACTTATTTCTATATGAGACGACTTTTGTGTTTGGAGCATTTATGACTATTATTCACTTATAGAACTGTTAGCACATTTAGTCTTATCCTGTTTCTTTAGAACAGCTTACTAGTTTTATCTCAAACGTAGGTGGGCATGACTCGGCTGGCCCAACAATTTGGGTAGCGGGTCGTGACACACACAGCACTAGTAGATGATATCCATCATGCAGTTGGAATAGATACGTCATCTATGCCCGGCGCCATCACTGCCTTCATCGAAGCAATGCAGATTACACATTGACCAGTCATCACACAGCTTTGCATGGGCGCTCTTCCTCATATACATCCGTAATATTTTTATGAGTTTATGTTTCGGCCATAGTTAGATCTTTATTTTTTATCATGTATCGGACTTTTTGTATCAAACATTTATTAGATATGGATTATGTGTCATAATTTATGATTCGTGGTTCTTATGTGGTAGTATGATTCAGTTAGTGATTCCAAGGGTGTGATATTAGTTTAGTCAAGAGAGAAAGATTACACCAAATAGATGGCAAGTGGGCAACAAGCTGTACCGCCAGCCCTTTTTGGATGGCAAAATCAATCCTCTTAAACACTACATCCATAAACCTGGAAGACATGACATTACTGTGCATAACTTTTTGGACTCTCTTAAGAAGCTCCACAGCGTCTGGTACTAGAAAACCAAACGTGTCAAATGCGAACAGGATAAAAACATGTTGATTGTCGGTGCACGCTTTCTCGTGTTTGGACACTTTGGCTGAGTCCGCTTTGAGAGCAGCTTGTCCCACAGTAGTAAAGCCTCCACCTCCAAGCCCACTAGTGGAAAAACTCCTGTTAGGTCCACCATGCATGTTTTCCCCTATCCACCCGTAAACCAGAACATCTACAGTCTGATTGTCGATCTTCCCTCCTACGGATCAGACAAGAAGTTCACAGGTGCCTTTTTTTTGCAGAAATCCTGCACGCCTAAGTACATCAAAAAGAATATCCCTGACAAGATCATGCCTGTATTTTAAACCTGCAAGCTCCTACAATGAACTGCATGCTCTCGAAGGTGTCCAAACACACCTACGGCACACTGGATGTAGTGCCCCGTCTCGCTCGGTCAATCGGAGGAATCGAAACGTCAACGGCATTCGGACTTAGCCTTGTAACGGCTGCTTGAAGACATCGCTCGGTCGAGGCGACCGCTCGCTCAGGTGGGGGTAGTTCGGTGACCTCGCCTCATCTTTGCCTTTACTAATAAATTGCGTGTTTTCAACTTGCACAAGTAGGCTTAATAATAAAAGAGACGAATCCACATAGCTAAGGGAATAATCCCGACGCGTTGAATCGAGTTTAGAATATGGAAAGGTCCAACGGTCGTCTTAGAGTTGGTGTACGGCGTGCTTTGAAAATGACACTCGGTCCTTTGTCTCGTGGCTTGGGAGAAGGAAAGTTGGTCTTTGGTGCAAAAGCTAAGAGTTAGCCTAAGTCATAGGTGTCGCCCGCATAAACGTTAATAAAGCGTGCACGGTTCCACGATGTAAGGCTTGGCATAGCCTTTGCTCGTCCCTCGGGTTAAGTTGTAGGCTTGAGTAAGTTAGGCAAAGTTAGTTGCCGGTCGATAAGTCATTCCAAGTGCTGTCCCGCTCATTCTGCGGTTGTCAAGTTAAATAGTCCCACGATCCCAAGGCCCATCATATGAGGTATGACTTGGGCGATAGCGTTGCGTAGAATACGAGTGGTTTAAGACACGAGCCACAGTTGGTTCAGTGGAAAGTTAGCCACGGTCTGTCGATACTTAAGAAACATGTTATGTTCAAGTTAAGTGGGAAGGCTATGCAGTAGCCGTTTTCGGAGTTTCAAAAAAAATGTTAAGTCTAAGCGATGGTTAGTCGCCGAGTAGAAATATGTCAGGACTGTAGTTCAGTCGCGAGGCAACCCTGGTTTGGGCTCTGCAAAGAAGTATGAAGAGTGGAAGAAGTAAAGCAAAGGAAACTAAGTGATGATGATGAGACCATGCAATTACGTTAAGTCTAGAAGTTAGCGTAGGCACGTGGTCATGGACAACTTGTCGACAAGGGCGATAGTTTCTTCGAGCGGCAATCCGAGGCCACGGGACCGACTTGGCCTAGGAAGAAACAGGTTATTGTCGAGCTGGGTATGAAGCAACCGGTAATACGGGGACTTGCATCGGAGCTCGCTACTTGCGTTGCAAGGGTTCCGTTTACCAGGCTATGTCCAGGATGGATAGTTAATGCCAGTGACCATTCATGTAGATGTGTCGGCATGGGCGGCAATCCGCGTGTGTGCCTTTGGACTGAGTTAAGTTGAATGTGTATGCAGTTAGAGAACACAATGTCTGGGCCTAAGATTTGGCTACAACGAAGGCGGCGTGCTTCGGCACGAGATGAGGCGTCGAGTGTTAAGTCGTTAGCATAGAGTTGCATGAGTTAGACTTGAGCTGTTGCGAGTTAAGTCAAGAAGGGCCGTAGGGCAAGTTGGGTGTAGTTACGTTGAGTGCTGGGCACGATCTCAAAATGTGAGGCACGGCCGCGTTGTCAAAACTAAAGTATAGGCAAGACTAAGCGAGGAGGCACTGCCTCAGAGATATTGAAGCACGAATTGAGTTCATGGCACGACCGAGTCGTTACGTCACAGAGTAGGGCACGAAAGACAAGCATGAGTAAGTGTGTTGACATTGTAAGCACGAGAAGGTCTTGAGGCAAGGATAAGGAAGTTATCGGTACGAAAGCACGGTCACACGGAAATGGAGTCTATCGTATAGTTGCGTCTCTGATTATGGCCGTAAGGCAAGCACGACTTGATAGGTCATCGTTATGGAGTGGACATTGTTGTGCAAGCATGTGATGGTCCTCAGACACAAGTATGCCAAGGCATTTGTCATAAAACTGATCCTAAGATAAGACTAAAAAGACAATTGATAAGAATGGACTATGTTGCACAAAGAAAATCAAACGTATTGGTTTTGTCATAAAATTGATAAGAATGGACTATGTCCCACGGGATGTCCATACAATAAGTCTATCTATTTTGCAAAATATAGGAGAACAGTTTTTGAAAAGAAACAAAAAGATGGTTTGTGTAAGCACGGTTGGCTAAGTCGGGCTGGACATATACACCAAAGTTGCGTCGACCTTAGAAAAGTCGAGTGTGGGAATCGAATTGTGTCGGACGAGAGTGTGTTGGACTAGATTGAATAAAGTAAGATGACTATCGATAGGGGTGCTATCGAGCAACGATATCGTCGGTGCGATATAGATGAGCGTGCTTGGAATTCGAGGAAAGGTTCGAACGAAAAGTTTAAAGAAGTCGATTTTGATTCGAATGATAGTTTTGAGGATTTGTTGAATGACTTCATCCCTGAGTGGTGTATACGATAGCTTCAGGGATGTCGATCGATCGATTGAGGATACGGGGTATCGATGATTCTGTTAACAAGCATCGCGTTATACAAAGCTGTAGATTGAGTATCGTTGAATAAGTGGTAGTCTTGAGTTTTGACGAGTCGATTCGAACAACCTAGAAATGGACGCGCACGGGATTGAGGATTGTGCGGAGGTGAAACGTGAAAATGATTGAGTAGATGAAATCGAATCGAATAAAAAGTTAGAATGTACGAATGGATGACTTGATCGAAGAAATTGATACGGATCGTATACGAAAAGTTAGCACGACAGGTAGATAGCGTGCATGAATGGTTTGATTGGAAGTTACTAAAATAACACAAAGGATTGGAATGAACGTTGCTCGATGACTTGAAATAGACGGATGAACACACGTGAATTTGAGTTGAGGAATGTGATGTTGTGAATGATTCGAGGGATAATGATCGAACTTGAATTGAATGTCGAGGAGATATCCAGTCGGACGATAGCATCATTCGCACGACTCAAAATTGGTTGCAAAGGAAGATCGTCAGGTTACGCATATCGTCGATAGTATTGAGACGTATCAAAGATCGATATGTGATAACTCGGTGGTACTCTGACTCGACGAATGATGATCGTGCAAGTGTTATTATTCAGTTGGATGCTATACTTAGGATTTTGATTGAGATGAATGTAGGATAAAAATGATTGTGTCTTGATGGTTACGCGGATAACCACAGCGTCGACATTCTCGTCTTGCACGAGCGCAACTCCAGCCTCGCACATGCGTCGTGCCGGATTTGGGGCGATCGTTCCGCGTGAGCGTTGACATGGTGATTCATGTCGCAGGAATGATCGAACTTAGAAAATCAGGACGCGACAACGTTGATTGTCTCGACTTGTTGGTTTGATGCGAAAGAAAATTCGAGGATGTTTGGACTTACGATTGATGACTGAATAAACTTGAGGATTGAGTAGGTCCAATCCGCGCATCGAAAATAAATTAATCTAGACGCAAAAATAGGAGTTACGTCCCGATGAGGATAATTATCCCACGGGACGCGCGTATGGTGATTCATGCCCACCATGGATAATCTGACTCGCGTGAGATCGGGACGCAACATATTGTTAAGTTAGATGACCTCATGATCGAATACGTGAATTGGGATGAATGACTTAGTGAATATAAAATGTGAATTATGGTTTAGCGCTAAATTATGCCGTAGCGTGCTTGACTTGGAAGGAATGATAGGTAGATTATGTCGAACGTGTTCGGAGAGATAGACTACGCAAGATGGTTTATTGAACGAGCGATATTGATACGTCATGGAATTTGGTAGAATTTAAGTTAAAGTAGGATGGCTTTGCTGAATGACGTAGACCCTATGCGACAAATGTTGGTATGTGTGTAGGCAATCTATGCTCGAAGTTTAGAAATCGGAGTGATGCGAGCTTGGGTAGAAAACCCCGTACTATCAATTTAGTTTGACCTTAGGATGGGGTCAGTATTGATATTGTTGTTTGGGAACTATGATTCCAATACTGACGGAAAGACATAGCCTGGCGGTTAGGCAGACGTCCGAGTGCGAAGTAGTAGGATTTGTGGAGGCACCACTCGCGAGTATCGGTTGACATGCATGTATATCAGGGACGCTTGAATATGTGCACGATCCGACCCGAGTGGTGATGGCAGGATTCGCTATCACGAGGCTTGGTTGAAATGCATGTATTTTAGGGACGCCCAAAATATGTGCACGATCCAACTAAGTGATACGTTGAATCAAGTGAGACTTGAGGAACGGGGAAGTGTCGAGGATTTTGTGATCGTAAGTTTTGAAGAAAGGATTGAGGGGGTAGTACGAGCGTGGCTCGGATTTGGAAAATGTATAGAAGAAATGTGTGCGAGAGTCGTTGAACGTTCGAGTGATAAGTCAATGAGTAAGTACTCAGTTAGTTTCGAGGACGAAACTTTTTCTGAGTGGTGTATGATGTAGTGCCCCGTCCTGCTCAGTCAATCGGAGGAATCGAAACGTAGACGGCGTTCAGACTTAGCCTTGCAATGGCTGCTCGAAGACATCGCTCGGTCGAGGCGACCGCTCGCTCAGGTGGGGTAGTTTCGGTGAACTCGCCTCATCTTAGAGTTGGTGCACGGCGTGTTGAATCGAGTTTAGAATATGGAAAGGTCCAACGGTCGGCTTAGAGTTGGTGCACGGCGTGCTTTGAAAATGACACTCGGTCCTTCGTCCCGTGGCTTGGGAGAAGGAAAGTTGGTCTTCGGTGCAAAAGCTTAGAGTTAGCCTAAGTCATAGGCGTCACCCGCATAAACGCTTGATAAAGCGTGTACGGTTTCACGATGCAAGGCTTGGCATAGCCTTTGCTCGTCCCTCGGGTTAAGTTGTAGGCTTGAGTAAGTTAGGCAAAGTTATGCCGGTCGACCTAAGTCATTCCAAGTGCTGTCCCGCTCATTCTGCGGTTGTCAAGTTAAATAGTCCCACGATCCCAAGGCCCGTCATATGAGGTATTACTTGGGCGGATAGCGTTGCGTAGAACACAAGTTGGTTTAAGACACGAGCCACAGTTGGTTCAGTAGAAAGTTAGCCACGGCCTGTCGATACTTAAGAAACACGTTATGTTCAAGTTAAGTGGGAAGGCTATGCAGTAGCCATTCCCGGAGTTTCAAAGAAATGTTAAGTCTAAGTGATGGTTAGTCGCTGAGAGAAAATATGTCGGGACTGTAGTTCAGTCGCCGAGGCAACCCTGGTTTGGGCTCTGCAAAGAAGTGTGAAAAGTGGAAGAAGTAAAGCAAAGGAACTAAGTGATGATGATGAGACCATGCAATTACGTTAAGTCTAGAAGTTAGCGTAAGCGCGTGGTCATGGACAACTTGTCGACAAGGGTGATGGTTTCTTCGAGCGGCAACCCGGGGCCACGGGACCGACTCGGCCTAGAAAGAAACAGGTTATAGCCGAGGTGGGTATGAAGCAACCGGTAATACGGGGACTTACATCGGAGCTCGCTACTTGCATTGCAAGGGTTCCATTTACCAGGCTATGTCCAGGATGGCTAGTTAATGCCAGTGACCATTCATATAGATGTGTCGGCACGGGCGGCAATTCACGTGTGTGCCTTTGGACTGAGTTGAGTTGAATGTGTATGCAGTTAGAGAACACAATATCTGGGCCTAAGATTTGGCTACAACGAAGGCGGCGTGCTTCGACATGAGATGTGGCGTCGAGTGTTTAGTCGTTGGCATAGAGTTGCATGAGTTAGACTTGAGCTATTGCGAGTTAAGTCGAGAAGGGCCATAGGGCAAGTTGGGTGAAGTTACGTTGAGTGCTGGATACGACCTCGAAATGTGAGGCACAGCCGCGTTGTCAAAACTAAAGTATAGGCAAGACTAAGCGAGGAGGCACTGCCTCAGAGATATTGAAGCACGAATCGAATTCATGGCACGACCGAGTCATTATGTCACAGAGTAGGGCACGAAAGACAAGCATGAGTCGGTGTGTTGACATTGTAAGCACGAGAAGGTCTTGAGGCAAGGATAAGGAAGTTATCGGTGCGATAGCACGGTCACACGAAAATGGAGTCTATCGTATAGTTGCGTCTCTGATTATGGCCGTAAGGCAAGCACGACTTGATAGGTCATCGTTATGGAGTGGACATTGTTGTGCAGGCACGGGATGGTCCTCAGACACAAGTATGCCAAGGCCTTTGTCATAAAACTGATCCTAAGACAAGACTAGAAAGATAATTGATAAGAATGGACTATGTTGCACAAAGAAAATCAAACGTGTTGGTTTTGTATGGGTGGGCGAGGAGCTCATTCCACCAGTATAGTTGAGTACTGACACCCACATAGTTTTCATATGCAGGCACAGGTAGAAGCTCGTGATGCGGATCTCGCTTGGATGCGTCGAGGCACGGAGTTTCTTGGCGATTCAAAGCGTACGGACGCATAGAGTCAAGACTTATACGGGACATAATGTATGGACGTCGCCTTTCGAAGCTTCCGCTGGTTCAAGACTTGTATTGAAAGATGGAAGAGAGCTGAGTGACTTGTAATGTGAGATGAGTGAGCTTGAAAGACTTGTAATCTTGGCCTTGCGCCCCATTATAACCTTTGTTTCAATATCAATAAAGAGCTTCTTCTGCATAACTTATGTTTTGTTCTAATTTCTGCTGCTATTATTCAATGTCTCTGTATGGGACTTCTGTGCGACGACCCCGTCGCAGCCGCTAAAATCGGCTGTTATGGAATCCGCCTTGCATGAGCACAATCTAGGCTCGTGCGGCATCACGCCTTAGCGAGGATGATCGCTCCTACGGAAGCGGGGCATAACACTGGACATGGCTTATCCATTGGAAATAGAGGAATCATGAGGCGGTACCTGAGGATAGTACGGTACTCCACTGGTGACATGTGTTAGCCTAATCGTCAATTGGGATATCCAAGAGAAAATTCTGAGGATGCGCTGCGTGTAGACCTCCAAAAACTGCTTTCTGCCTAGCGGTCATATCGAACATGACTTCCATGTCCTGAATAAGTTTACTAAAAATAGCACTCGCCAAAGCATGTTGGGCTTTATGTGGTTTATATCTATGTGTTTCTCTTATGCATTCTTTAATTTACTGCTATTTTTTTTGTATTTAGCAAATATAGCGACATCTAGCAACGCAAAGGTACATTACTACTAGGATTCGGTACATCAATGTGTATCATGATGTCGCTAAACATCACTAATGATGTTGCTAAATACAGAACAAAAATGAAAAGAAAATAATATCGACTTTTTAGCAACTCCTTGTGGCATCGCTAACTGTAAAATATCAATGTCGCTGAACGTTGTCAAACGTTGCTTGTGTTGCTAACATGGCAGACTTTGTCATGTCATTATGATGATTCATTATACATCAATGAGTTATCTTATATTGGCAACTCATTTCTATGTTGTTATTCGTGTTAGGGTTATATACTAAAAGCATGACTTTTGTATTAACTTTATGTAACCACCACATTTTTAATTTAGGGATATTTTGTTCATTTTGTAATTATTATATTATTTATTAATTTATTGAATTCATATGATGATAGGTGGTTGTGTTTGATGTTTGTGTAGTATAAATGGGTTTAACTTAGCCAACATTGACTAGAAGCCTAATAATAATAATTAGAATTAATATGACCTTGTAGGATTTTTTTTAGAATTAATTAGTTACTTTAGAATGTTTTAAATGAATTTTTAGTCATTTTAGCCTTTTTAGCCATTTTGGCCATTTTGTGATTTTCTAGATATTTTGACTTGCGTTGTGCTAGCAACTGGTTTAACCTTAGTGGACCACGCATAGGAGCCTAACCATGTCTTAGAATTTATTTTTTCACCTATTAGAATTTATTTAGGGCTTGGGTCCAATTTAGAAGGCTTTTGAATGATTTTAAGCCTTTTTGCATGTAGCCTTTTTGAGCCTTTGTGACTTGGGCCTTATTTTACATGAAAGGGAGTTGGCCCAAGTGAAACCCTAACCCTAGAAACCCCCCCACCTGGACGGCCACAGCAGTGCCCCCTCTATCATTCATTTGTGAAGCATAGCCTCCACAAGTGAAACCCTAATAGCTCTCCTCCTCCAAAAATCCTAGTTTCTTCATTCGGAGTCCGTTTCTCCCAAAATGAACTCCGTTGCACTCGTTCTAGGAGAGGATGATTTGCTGGAGTATTACTGACGAGGAGGCGGAGGCATTTGTTTGAGGAGAATCGATCGACACGTCGTTCGAGGAGTTCCGTTTATTGGATTCTCGACACTCAATAGGTAATCCCTTCTCTACCATGGTTATTCTGAATTTTCTTTCATATTTGCATCCATATAGGCACCCTTGATCTGTGTATGAAGTTTCGTAGGATTTTGGTTTCGTTTGGTAGCGGTATCGGACACGTATCGGTCTCACGTTGCATGTGTTCGGCAAAATGCCACTTAGAATTGAAAAGTGTTAATTTTTGATTCTGTTTTCAAGAAATCCTTCCTTATATGATTTGTAACAACTTTCGTGAAGATGGATCAAAAATTGACACGATTTCGGCATCCGAACGGACACGGACACGCGTGCACGAGATCCCGTGTACGGTCCCGTGCATGCCCTGCAGTCTGTGCATCATAACTCGACGCACAGAGCTCCGTCTTATGTGAAATTTTACGAGCACGTAGGGGAAACCTCTTCCCACATGCTCGTAAAATTTTACGACATTTCGTTTAGCGAGCGCAGAGAAATCCTGTGTGCACTGGTCGGCTGAACTGTGCACTCGGGCTGAAATTCGTCGCTGACACGGCCTTCGTACGCGAACACGGCGCATCGAGGACCCGTACCAGGAGTTGGAACAAGTAGCCCTATACCTAGACTACCCAGGGACTCGATCTCGAGTCGTGGCGTGGCCCAACGCGCGAGCCACGAGCGACGAACCGCGTGCACGAGCATGCACGCACGCGCGCGGCGCGCGGAGGCCCTACGCTGTTGCGCGAGCTGCTGTGTCGCGTCGCTGCAACTTTGTGTCGTGTCAACGTGTCCTAGACCTACCCCGTGACCCTACCTAGCCGTGTGCACGAGCACGAGGCTTCTCGTTGTGCGTGTGACGCGCAATCGAGCGAGAACACCCTCTTCGACACGCAAATCGGTTTTCCGATACGCATTCTATGGACACGACAAATACACGGTTCTGACTCCGGGAGTACCCGAGCACGTCCCACGTGTCGAGACCGACCTATTTGCCAAGTTTTGTGAGTTGGTTTGGAGTATTTTGCGTTTTGGGTCGTTTTGTCGAAATTGGGTTTTTCGGGTTCAATATTTTGAATAGAAATGTGATATTTTGATTCTTCGACTTTTAATCGATATTTTCTGACTTGTTAACTTATATATGATATTTTAGACTTGTGGGAATCGACTCTCGGGGTTGATTCATATTTTCTACCTATTTTTAGGCATATATGGTATTTTACCTATTAATGTATATAGATATATATATTTATGTATATATATAGATATAATCCTTTAAAATGCCTAATTTTGAAATGTGTATTTGTGAGGGTCGAGACTCTGATTTCAGAACTGGGAGCTTACTCCAGGTTCGAGTACAACCTTCGTTGGCTTTCATATTGGGTATATACCTATATATGGATATATGCCTATATATATATATATATATATATATATATATATATATATATATATATATATATATATATATATATATATTTCCTATAGATTGTAAAATGTTATATATAGAATACTCTTGCAGTCTCATATTACTTTTGTTCTCAGATTTAGTCTTCTTACCAGCAGCCCCAACATCATTGTTCACTCACAAATCATATTTTCTTTCCTAATTTATATATATATATATATATATATATATATATATATATATATATATATATATATATATATATATATATATATTTATATATATACATACACAAATATATATATATATATATATATATATATATATATATATATATATATATATATATATATATATATATATATATATATATATATATTTGTTCACTCACAAAAAAAAAAATATATATATATATATATATATGTATCTATATTAATTGTGATGAATGTATAAATATAGATGATGTAATAAATTCTTGTGATATGACTATAGGAAGTGTTTGGACAGATTAGTTTCGTCGTTAGGAGCCTAGTTCGGTCGAATTGGCCGACAAGTTGACTAAGTTGACAAAAGTCAACTTTGGGTCAAACTTGATCGAAATCGACTCAAACGAACTCCGAATGACCTAAAATTTTGTGTATGACCTAGAAATTAGTAAACGGACTAGTTGAACAATGTTTGACCAGGTTTGACCAGTGTTGACCAGGTTTGACCAGAGTTGACCAAGGGTTGACTTTGACCTAGAGGGACCTAGAAGCATGTAGTCTTGCATTTTGCTATTTCTTTTGATATTGTAGACTTGGTTGTGACATGTGTATACTTAAAATAGGTTTATATCACTCCAGTTCAGTTATACATCCTCATCAGCAGCTCGGATTGTCAGGCGAGTACATTCTCTGAAAGTTCTTTCATTTACTTGTCTAATTCTATATTTCAGTTTTAGTCAATTCTATTTGATTCTCGGTTACAAACACGAATTGATATTTTTCTGGAATCCATGTATACGACACACATACCTTACTTGTCTAGCCTCTATTACAAGAATCATTACAAGAATCACCTACAAGCACCTTCATGTTCTGGCTAGATTTAGGTTGCGTTTGGTTTATTGTAATGTAATCGTAATCGTAATGGAATTGGATTTGTAATGTAATTGAGTTTGTAATGTAATGGAATTACAATTACATTACTATGTTTGGTTGAATCATGTAATCAAAGCATGTAATGTAATGTCAATTACATTCATATGTTTGGTTTAGCATGTAATGTAATTAAGTTTCTAATTTAATATTTTTTTTAAATACAACATAAAATTTAAAAAGTGGATCACTAAATTTTTTTAAAAATTTAAAAAGAAAAAAATAAAAATAAATAATAAATAAGGAGAAAATGGTTTGTTTTCTGCTAAAAAAGATCAAAAACGAAAAAAACGACAAAAATAAAGAATACAAAAAATAACAAACGAACAAAACAGAAGCAAAAAACCAAAAATAAAAAAGCGATAAAAAAGAAAAACAACAAAAAAAATGACAAAAATGACAAAAAAACAAACAAAAACAACCAAAAACTAACAAAAATGACAAAAAACGAACAAAAATGACAAAAAACGAACAAAACAAGGACAAAAACGACAAAAAATGAACCAAAATGAAAAAAACGAACAAAAATTACAAAAAACGAACAAAAACGACAAAAAAGACAAAAACAAACAAAAAAGGACCAAAAACAACAAAAAGGGACAAAAACGACAAAAAGACAAACAAAAACAACGAAAAACGAACAAAAATGACAAAAAACGAACAAAAACGACAAAAACGGACAAAAAACAACAAAAAAGGACAAAAACGACAAAAACAAACAAAAACAACAAAAAACGAACAAAAATGACAAAAAACGAACAAAAACGACAAAAAACGGACAAAAACAACAAAAAAAGACAAAAACGAACAAAAAAACAAACAAAAACAACCAAAAATGAACAAAAATAACAAAAACGAACAAAAACGACAAAAAACGACAAAAATTGAACAAAAACGACCAAAAACGACAAAAAACAAACAAAAACAACATAAAATGACAAAAAATGAACAAAACGACAAAAAACGAACAAAAACGACCAAAAATGAACAAAATGGACCAAAAACGACAAAAAACAAACAAAAACAACAAAAAATAACCAAAAACGAATAAAAAGACCAAATTATAGCATACCAACATTCCGCTTAAGTTGTAATGTAATTGCGATTACATAGGTTTTATGATGTAATTGGATTTAGAAGAAACTGATGTAATATAATCAAACTTGTAATCGCGATTACATTACATCTAATTTTTTTTGTCCAACCAAACACCCGAATTAGATTGACAACGTAATACCAATTACATTACGTTGTCCAATCTTGCAAACCAAACGGGCCCTTATTCTCGATTTACGTATTGTGTTATGGATTCATTCATATTTGTCGGGCGGGAAAATACTTGAGTAGACATGTAAACATTCCTAAATACTCGAACCACCTCCCTGTGAATTATACAAGAACGATAGCCGTCCCACACTTGGCCAGTGTGTGATGTGCCGGATTACCCCTAGCCGTTTACATGTCGATCTCAGTATTTTAAAACACACTGTGAGTAGTGTCTAGAATCTTTACTAGAATCATCACAAGAACTATTACAAGAATCACCCTACTTGGATCATTGAATGGAATCACACTTGACATACATTGTACCACTGGACTCATATCACATTATTCTAGTTTAGCTAGCTTTATTTACAGTCTTCATTGACATGATATTCTGTTTCACAGCTTTTACTTTTCTTGTTCTTTTACTATAGTTTTACATCTTAAACTGTCTCGAATTCCTATGCTTTATCAATAAAATTGTCTATAATTGTTTTATGGTTTTCGTCATTTACTTGGATTTACTTGAAGAGATGTATTCGTTCCTGTCCTGACTGGACCTGTTGAAATATTACAGATGTTAGCCCTGAGGATGTTTGCCCTACTCACTATGGATCTGGAGAGGGATTAGCTACCTTTGGCCCCGACTCTCAGGAGTGATCGAAAGACTAGTTTAGTAGACTGTTTTAGATTTCTTTACTGGAACTTGAGTTGTAATAATGTATGAGTTGTCTTATTTTGAGTTGTTTTGAGTTATTATCTTTTAGTAGTTTTTATTATTTTCTTTTAGTTATAGAATTCTGTGATATCCTATCGTGCTTTAGACTGTGATTGAGTTATATTATTTTGTTATATAATTGCGTGAGATGGTTCAGATAGTGACCTAGAACAGCGTTCTACCGCCGATTCAGCAGCGTAGGCTGAGCGTGGTTACGCACTTGTACCCTTACACTGGGTGCGGGTCGTGACACTTTATTTTCTTAAATTTTGAATAAGAATCATATGGGCAAATGTTTGCATATTGTATTTATTGCAAGTATTAATGCAAGTGTCTGATATTTTATATTGTAGATAATATGGTGTGTGGTGTCACACAGAAGATCATATTATCAGTTTTCTATGGAATATATAAATAGTTTACAACCTAGATGGACTTGGACAATCCATTGGAAAGGTTGTAGTATAATCTGGTATTAGTCTACCTTGACTATAGGTTTACATTAGTACACTTTGTGTGTATTGAACAGGACCACTTGAGGTTGTTCTTTTTGTACTAACTACATAAGAGAACAAACACGTCAGTTATTATGGATGCTTGTGCACTTAATCCGGATATAATAAGAGACATATACATGCAGTGTGCATTATTTTGACTCATAAAAGAGTGAAATTCATTATGGGTCAACAACCTCTATGAATTGAGTAATAACATTGTATATATGATGGGTTGTTGATTATAAAAGGAATCTATGTCCCAATACATCGGGTTGATGATGTCCCCTTAAGGAGCTCATAAGGATTGTTATGTAAACCCTGTAGGTGGATTATATCCGACATGACAAATAATGTTGAGTGGTACTACCTAAGGATAAAAGATGTCGATTAATATAGTTGTCAGTAACTTAATTTGATCGATGGACATTCGATATCTTAACATGGGGAGCCAAACAAGCATACAATAAGAGGAGCCCACAATCATAATTTAGGATTAGGAAGTTAGTGCAACAATAGCTCTTTAGTGGACCAAGCTATTGTTAATGGGCCTGGGTTGTGTGTTCGGGCTGAACACGGGATACCCAGATCCGTTGGAAGACCTAACCCTAATTTCTTCTCATGGTCCCTGCCGTAGCCTTATATATATCCTCTATTCTCTGGCCGTCAAATACTTATCAGAAATAAGAAGCTTTCTCTAAATTTGTGATTCACATAAGGAGAGAAAGGAAGGGGTGCTAAGGAGTGAAAATGTTAGAAGATCGTCGCCCACACGACGTCCAACCCGAGAAAGGAATACGTGCAGAAGATCTTGGGGTCGTGACTGCTCGAGATTACTAGGAACTGTTGTCTTCTTCCCACCGCAGGTATAATTCGTGAACTCTAGTTTCCGCCTATGAAGGGTTAGAACACGTCTGAGATCTTCTAAACTTCCATCGATCAATACGCATACCAAACTAATGGTCCTGGGAATCCTTAATTCCATCAATTGGTATCAGAGCCACTTTGGATCTGTGTGTTGATTGATATGTCTATGTTGTCCAATAAAACTTGCGTTGTGTAATAGTCGGTAGAGTAGATCTGTTCTAACTCAGTTTTGTAGGCATCTTAGATCCAACTATTATGGTCCAATGCATATTTTTGTTTGTGTTGTTTAAACCACGGACATGTCGTGGATGTTGTTGTTATTCTGGATGTAATAAAATCACGAGGGTTGATCGTGCTTATAATTTTAATTTTTCAATCTAGATTATGTGTGAACTCCTTCGGGAGGCATAGGATTGATGTAATTTTAATTATTTTTTGATCAATCGTGATGGCGGTGGTGGCTGTTTCTGACATGACAAATGAGATGCTGGTTTTTAAGCAATCCAGAGGTTGACGGATGATTTTCAATGAAGGAATCGACAGCCAAGAGTGGATGTTTTTCTTCTGTTTGTTGAGGATGGAGCAGGAAAGATGACCATAATAGTTGGATATTTTTCTTCTGTTTGTTGTCATTTTGCTTATTCTGATTATGCATGTTTATTATTCCATGGATGTTTTTAAAAAAAAAAACTAAGCCTGCATTAATAATGGACAACATGGACATAATATCAACTAGTAGAAAAACCCTTATTATTAGAGGATATTTATTTAGCGTAAATCCTATGGTCTCCATTACTGGTTTGTAGGTGATATAATTATACTTGCACGTTGGCTTTAATGCCTTCCTCCATATCGGATGAGTATAATTATAGATCACCAGTACAAACTTCCTTAGGGATAAATGTAGAAAGTTATCTAATATGTGTTCACTTTTTCATCTGAAGGAACTCATTACAAGGTAATGGACTTAGTATTAAGTAATGGTATATAGTTAGATACAAATAATGGTATCCTCCCCATCGGAGTCAATGCTATTATTTGTATGACCAGAGCAAGACCAACATATTAATTTTATTTATCATAAAGTTATGTTGACATGATAGTAAAATTAATAAGAAAAATCTACTTGAACAAATTTGTATACGACCACATTATCGTGGCATGCTAAATTCATAGTGTTCAAAGTGTTAGTGAATTTTTTATTATTGTATTAAAGGAATCAATATTTAATTAATTCAAAAAGTTTTTTGCCCTACATAATTTTTATTTATGTGATTCTCAGGATTTCAAAAATGGGTTCTTTCAGTCCACTTATGGTGATTCTTAAAGAAAACAAACTTATTGGACCTAATTATATTGACTGGAAACGTAATTTGGACATTGTCCTGACTGCTGAGGAGTATAAATATGTACTTGTTGAGGAATGCCCACCTAAGCCTGATGCTAATTCTGATGAAGAGGTCAAAGAGGCTTATAAGAAGTGAAAAAGGCAGATGAGATGGCGCGGTGTTACATTCTGACATCTGTGTCAAATGTACTGCAATATCAGCATCAGGCCATGGCTATAGCTTATGACATGTTGTATAACCTCAAGAAACTCTTTGGACATCAGAGTAGAGCAGCTAGACAGTTTGCTATGAAGTGTTTGATGAATACAAAAATGGCTGAAGGTACGCCTGTAAGGGACCATGTTCTCAAGATGATGGGTCATCTGAATGAGATGGAGATCATTGGAGCTAAAATCGATGGAGAATTCCAGGTCGATATCATTCTCAGGACTCTGCCTAAAAGTTTTGACAATTTTTGACTTAACTACAACATGAACAAAAGGTTGTATAGTTTGGCAGAACTTGCAAAAGAGCTACAGGATGTTGAATCTCTCTTTAGGCAGAGTGGTCATATTTTTGTTTCTGAAAAGACTTCTACTTCTAAGCCAAAAAACGGTAAGAAGAAGAATAACATTCAGAAACAAGCAAACTCAGCAAAGAAGGGCATGGGACCTCAAGGCGCTGTGAAAAAGCCGAAAGGCAAATGTTGTAAGTGCAAAGGGCAGGATATTAGAAGAGTGACTGTCCACTTCTCAAATAAGGGAACAAAAAAGGTATATCTCATTTACTAGTAGTTGAAACATGTTTAGCAGTGTTATCTACCGGCACCTGGTGTGTAGATACAGGAGCCACTAATCATGTCTGCAATACATTGTAGGGGTTCCAGGAAACCAGACGTCTCAGTGATAGAGAGATATGCTTGTTCACTGGTGACGCTACAAAAGTAGCAGCCGTTGCATTAGGAGATGTTACTTTATCTTTTGGTAGAAGTAAGTCTTTGACATTGAGAGATTGTCTTTATGCACCTTCACTTAGAAGAAATTTAATTTCTATTTCTATGTTAGTTAAGGATGGATATTCAGTTTATTTTAATGGCAATATTGTTATTAGAAAGAATAAATATTTTATTTGTTCTGGTGCATTAGTTGATAATCTGTATGTCATTAATTCTATTTCGCCCACAATGCAACTTATGGAAATGAATATATAATATGTCATTTAACTTAAATAAGAGAAAAGAACCTTCTTGTATGAACAAACATATCTTTGGCACTTGTGTTTGGGGCATATTAACCTAAGAAGGATTCAAAGACTGGTTGAAGATGGGCCTTTGAGTTCATTGGAAGTAGAGGCACTACCAGTCTGGTATCCTGCTTGGAAGGTAAAATGACCAAAAGGCCTTTTACGGCAAAGGGGTATAGGGCCAAAGATGTGTTGGAATTGGTTCATTCTGATTTGTGTGGACCCATGACTATCCAGGCTAGAGGTGGCTTTGAATATTTTGTCACATTTATTGACGATTATTCAAGGTATGGATACATTTATTTGATGCGCCGTAAGTCTGAGTGCTTTAAGAAATTCAAAAAGTACAAGACTGAAACAGAAAAATATCATGAAAAATATATCATCACTACAATCAGATCGTGGTGGCAAATACCTCTTTGGAGAGTTTAGGGATTATTTATCAGAGGACGAAATTACATCCCAATTGACTGCACCTGGAACGCTCCAGTAGAATGGTGTAGCCGAAAGAAGGAATAGAATTCTTATGGAGATGGTTAGATCAATGATGAGTTATTCGGGTTTACCTGATTTGTTTTTGGGATATGCCTTAGAGACTGCAGCTTATATTTTGAACTTGGTTCGTTCTAAGTCAGTACCTCTTACTCCCACAGAGCTGTAGATTGGACGGAAGCCTAGTCTGAAACATGTTCGCATTTGGGATAGTCTAGCAAATGTGCTAAATGGGAAAGCAGATAAGTTGGAATCTTATACAGAAGTACGCTTGTTTGTAGGCTATCCAAGAGGAACGAAAGGAGGTTTATTTTATAGTCCTAAGGATCAGAAGGTCATTGTTAGCACCAATGCCCGATTCTTAGAGGAAGACTATGTGATGAACCATAAACCCATAATTAGAGTTGTTCTAGAAGAATTGAGAGGTGAGACACCAAGTACTTCAGTACCAACAGTACAAGAGGATGAACCACAAACAACTGTACAACGTATCACAAATGTTACACCACAACCGATAGTGCCTTGTCGTAGTGGGAGGGTTGTGATACAACCTGATAGATATATGTTCTTGGGTGAGTCGTCAGACTTTGTCCCTGAGGAACAAGATTATGATCTCTGTACCTACAACGAAGCACTCGAAGATAAATATGCAGAGTCTTGGCAAAAAGTAATGATATCTGAAATAGAATCTATGGATTCCAATCAGGTCTGGGAGCTTGTAGAACCACCCGTTGGTGTAAAAGCTATTAGATGCAAGTGGGTCTATAAGAGAAAAAGAGGATCAGACGGTAAGGTTGAAACCTTTAAAGCTCGGCGTGTTGCAAAAGGTTTTACTCAAAGAGAGGGTATTGATTATGATGAAACCTTTTCGCCAGTAGCCATGCTTAAGTCTATCCAGATTCTTTTATCTATTGCAGCTCATCTCGATTATGAGATTTGGCAAATGGATGTCAAGGCAACTTTCCTTAATGGAAGTCTTAAGGAAGACATCTATATGAAGCAACCAGACGGGTTCATTGAAAAGGGCCAAGAGGATCTTGTTTGTAAGCTCAAGAAGTCTATTTATGGACTTTAGCAAGCTTTCTGATCTTGGAACATATGTTTTGATCAGGTGATAAAATCCTATAGAAAAGTATGACACATCCTTGGGATCAAAGTTCTATGAGATCGTAAGAAAAGGATGTTAGACATGACCCAAGCTTCCTATATCGGTACTGTACTAACTCGTTTTAGCATGCAAATTTCTAAAAAAAGGTTTCTTACCTTTTAGGCATGGAATTGCTCTATCAAAGGAGCAGTGTCCAAGGACACCTAAAGAGATAGAGAACATGAAAGCAGTTCCTTATGCTTCAGCAATAGGAAGCTTAATGTATGCAATGCTATATACGAAACCAGACATCTGCTTTGTTGTTGGCATGATCAGCAGATATCAGTCTAACCTAGGATAAGAGCACTGGACTGCTGTAAAACATATTTTGAAGTACCTGAAAAGGACTAAAGAGTATATGCTAGTTTACCAGGCAGATAGTTTAGTTCCCTTGGGGTATACAGGATCAGATTTTTAGTCAGATAGGGATTCTAGGAAATTTACCTCAGGTTATGTATTTACTTTGGGAGGTGGAGCCAGTCTGTGGAGGAGTATCAAGCAAAAATGTATTGCTGATTCCACTATGGAAGCCGGGCTCAGAAACTTGTAACGCCCCAGTCCCAAAATACGTAGGACTAGGAACGTAGACATGCCAGCTGTATACATACGAAGTACATAGGCCTCGTATGGATACATAAGCTGTAAAATGCAGTAAACCATAACTAACTAATCTCATCCACAAAATAAAAGAATAAAAGATATCATATAATCAACTATAAAATTTTCTTGATACAATATGTTGGGCGGAGACAAATCCACTACCAGCAAGTAAGGAAAGAAATACATGATATACAAAAGAATGATTTTGGCGAGCGAAGCGAAGATGATCCAAGTGCAATCATCCTCGAAGAAATAGCGATGATCACGACTAGAGCTAGAACACCTGCGAAAGACAAGAGCACACACCTGGAGAGATAACCAGGTCCTCAGAGGGACGTAACAAGATACAAGAAAATACCATGCCATAATAACTGTGATATATAATATAAAGAAAGAAATATGTATGCAATCAGGTGCCTAACCAGTCTACAATGATAATGCAATAAGAACTAACCTTTGACGCATGGACAGGATCAGGAATCAGGACCGTATCTCCCACTGGAGATAACCGGCAATCAGGACCGTACCTCCCACTGGAGATAACCGGCTATCAGGACCGTACCTCCCACTGGAGATAACCGGCTATCAGGACAGTGCATATATGACCCATACGTTAAGAAACTATTCTTCCCACCCAATGTATATTAGGGTCACATCCATGACTCATGAACCTCTAGTAACCGCCAAGTCTTCTAGCATGCAATTCTATTAGCAGTTACTCCTATCCGTCGCACGCTCCATACGTATCGGTGGCCAGCCGACTACGCGGATACGTGTTCTACATGTGACTCACATAACGTAGTAAAGCAAGTGTCAAGGCCATATGAGATATACCAATATCTCAACATCAATGGGTGGTCACTAGACTAAGTCAATGCGAGAGAAATAAATAAAGCGAGAAAAAATGACCGATAGAGTCGCTTGCGCCCAAGTGTGACTTGGACGCACAGTTTTATAATATCAAGAAATTAAAAAATGCTAAAAATAACAACTGAAATAAGAATATAATAATCACAGAGTAAGGTGGCAAGGTATCTTGCCTGATGGTACAAAGTGGCAAGCCCAAGAAATCACAATGTCAGCCAAGAAACGTCACAGTCTCCAAACAACTCCGGACGCTGAAACATCAAAAATGCACTCGGTGTAAAAGATATACCTAGGAAACGCCTGTTCAAAGTCTAATTCTGGAACATGGGCAAAATCATAATTTCGGATCAAAATGATATCCGCCGTTGGACCCGCTTTGCACCGAAACGCGTGCCAAAGTCTATGGTCTCTAAAGTCGTCAAACTACATGTCTACGGATTCATTTTAAGGAGAGGAACTCAACGGTATGTCCAGTTTTGGATTCCGATGAGCCGTGTACAAAATCGCCCGTTTGAGTGGGTCGCGGGCCCGCCAAAAGGGGTTCTGATTCGACCTTCTCAGAATCGAATCAAACTTGGCACACAGGACCAGAATTTTGATTCGGACCTGTTGGCGCAAGTTTCGTTTCGAATTGACGACTGTACACGAAGTTAGGGCAAAGTTTGCAAATTGGCGATACAGGGGTATATTGACGGATACAGACTGATTTCGTCGCGCACACACGACAAAACTGAGTTTCGTCAGTTCCCATACGTCGGCAACGTCCATACGCGCCTTTCGATGCGTATAGAGCGCGACCACATCGCCCAATTTGTCGGGGCGCACGCCGTATCGAGAAAATTTTAGAATTTTATATAAATTTACACAGGTTTTCCTCCAACTTCAACATCAATTTACTTTTTACACGTTAATCGAAATGATGATCCAAAAGATGCATTACAATCTCAGTTATGTTTTCTTTTACTATTTTCAATTAGTTTCTACAAATCTTTAATGCACAGCAAGAAAATTGGCCGACAAGTTATCGTTTAGAATTGAATTTAACAGTCCAGAAAAATAGATTTTTTGCTAACTTCGGTTCGAATTTTCGAACCAGCTAGATGGTTATATCGAAATCCATCTAGAGGATCAAGAAGAGGGTCAAGTCTACATTCCAGAAAATCTTACGGATCGAAAATCGGTGCTACGAGTAAAAAGTTACGTCGTCGGGAAGTAAGGTACCTTGAGTGGGAAAACTGCTCCGTGGATGACGAGGGGCTGACTTTCGACGCTCCGTTCGTCGCACACACAACTCCGTCACTGGTGAAATGAACTCGTAGGCGAAGAGGGTACGTTCTGCCGCAATTTTTGTTTTGGAAGTCTAGGGTTTTGAGGTTTGTGGAAAAAGTTATATATATATAACAAGATAAGAAAAAACCTAATACTATTAGGATTGATGAACTTAATCGGGTTGGGTGCCTTCACGGGATGGGTTTGCTGCTATGCAGCGGAAATAAAAGAGGGGCCCGCCCACTTAAGTGGGTGGGTGGCTTTAATATTTTTTTTCCTTTTTTTTCTTTTCTTTTTCTTTTTCTTTTCTTTTCCTTTTTCTTTTTCATTCTTTTTCATTCTTTTTCTTTTTTTTAACAACTAAAATTTCGGATAGGAACAGAAGCTTGGTTTGAAGGACAATCAGGGATAACATAATTGAATGTGAAACGAACAGTAAACACTGTTCTTATTTATCCTATATATATATATATATATATATATATATATATATATATATATATATATATATATATATATATATATATATATATATATAGGATAAATAAGAACAGTGTTTAATATAGGATATATATATATTTATCCTATATATATATATATATATATATATATATATATATATATCCTATATTAAACACTGTTCTTATTTATCCTATATATATATATATATATATATATATATATATATATATATATATATTTTAATCAAAGCCCCCTCTTTTATTAATCAAGGCTCAAAATGCCGAAGCCTGAAGAAGTTACAAGGCAGGAAGCCTGAAACCAACAAAAAGACAGGGGAGGCGGCTACACCCGCCGAAACTAACTGAAGAGAGGTTGCCAGAATGCTGGAGGGCTGTAGGAGCACAGCGAGCTTCTCTTGCGGCATTGGCGTTTGATCTCCCGAATGAGCTGTTCGACGGAGTATTGGTGACCTTCGTATCTCGCTTTGTTGCTATATATATATATATATATATATATATATATATATATATATATATATATATAACAATATTTATATGCAAATTTGCCACAAAAAATATAATAATATGCTATAGAGTTTTAAAACTAAATAACACTTTATAAAGAATATATTTATTTTTATTCTATTTTATATTATAACTATTTTATAAATGTATGTATGTATATATATATATATATATATATATATATATATATATATATATATATATATATATATATATTTTTTTTTATTTTTTATAAATGTATGTATGTATAACTATTTTATAAATGTATGTATGTATGTATGTATATATATATATATATATATATATATATATATATATATATATATATATATATATATAAATATATATAAATATATATATATATATATATATACACACACACACATATATACTTAAAAAAACCCCAATAAAATTTCTATTAAAACTCCCAAAATCTAAACAACTTCCTGAAATAATTTAATAATTATCAATATATAAAAAGTAATAAAGTCCATGATACACATATATATTACCACTATTTCTAAAATACAACAATCCTATAAATACTTATTAAGTTCCTAAAGAATATATTCTAGAAATTTTATAACAAAATAATAGTAATTTTTGAAGTATTTGTAACCTATATTATAGAGTTATTTTGTATAAAATAACCCAAACATAATATCAAATAAAAATAACAATAAATTTCTACTCACTTTATAAAGCTAAAATATAAATTTTTACCACTCCTAGGAGTTAAATTATTTCTTTTAAATAAAAATACCAATTAATTATATTTAATAATAATAAATAAAAGTAGAAAATTTTAGGGAATTTACATCCTACCAAACTTAGAAGAATTTCGTCCTCGAAATTAAGAAGTAGTAGGGGGTGAGAAGGCACAAAGGGGTAGCGATAAGGAAAAATTAATTCACAACGTTCAACACAAGATGCATTAGGAAATCGTGATTTATAATACAAAAATAATCGTGGGTATGGCTAATTAATGCAAGAGTGAAATTGATCAAGGGTTAAAGTTTAATCACGATAACCTGCAATAAGGAATTGTATGGTATCATGAGAAAATAAATTAGAGACCTAGAAGATAAGATTTCTTGAGAGTAGATTGAGAGTACAATTAAGAGGACGAATTTGATTTACTCCTAAATTAAGCGATTAGAAAGTCATGATAGTAAGTATAGGAACGAGAAAAAGGACGAGTAGTTTAGGATGAAGATATAGCAACATCGAGTGAGAATGGTCACAGTCGATAGGAAGGCTAGAGGAAGTTCTAGTATAACGCCTTCGTCCTTCTAAAATAGATGAAGGCGAAAGCATTATGGAATACGAAGGAGGTGTTATCGAATACGAATACGTGGTTCAAAGGCGACCGAATAATTCAAAAGGAGTTGCCAAGGCAGTTGCGGATGGAACTCTAGAGGGCAAGTTTAACTATGTCCCCATCCACGTAGAACGATAGATAAAGCGAACCAAAATGTACTAGGTTGATCAGACCATCATGCACCGGTTCTGATTAGACAATATGTTAGTGGGTGCGACCCAAATAACATATGTCTTAAATAAGCTCGATAAAAGAATAAGCTTGCAAAAACTAGACTACATTAGCATCATTAGTCAAGATGGTAAAAACATAGGCACGAGAGATTAAGATTGAAAGAAAGCAGCATGATTCTAAGTCATATCCTGTGTTGGTCTCTATACAGTCGTCCTATAGTCTTCTTGTCCAAGTCCTTGGTTGACTAGATGGGTTAGGGTCCTCTAAATTCTAGAATCTAAGTAGACTTGCTAATATAGGTCGCAAGGACAAAGGGGTTGCTAGGTCATAAGGCATTCTACCCAACTTAAAAGAATTAAACTAATAGTATTTTGGGACAAAAGAAACATGTCTAACTAGTAGGGATCACCTGTCTAACCTCTAGCAAGCACGAAGGGGAGATAATATTAATGATAGAAGGAATCAAGCAAGACGCAATCGATGAGTCGAACAGTAGATAAAATCTTAGGAAATAGGCCAAGTATGTGGATGAGATCCTAGACTTCTAATCCTATTCGCAGGCTTGCTTGGTACGGTAAAGTAACCAAACAATTTATCTTGACCTGCATGGGCCACCACAAAAACATGTAACGCCCCAGTCCCAAAATACGTAGGACTAGGAACGTAGACATGCCGGCTGTATACATACGAAGTACATAGGCCTCGTATGGATACATAAGCTGTAAATGCAGTAAACCATAACTAACTAATCTCATCCACAAAATAAAAGAATAAAAGATATCATATAATCAACTATAAAATTTTCTTGATACAATATGTTGGGCGGAGACAAATCTACTACCAACAAGTAAGGAAAAAAATACATGATATACAAAAGAATGATTTTGGCGAGCGAAGCGAAGATGATCCAAGTGCAATCATCCTCGAAGAAATAGCGATGATCACGACTAGAGCTAGAACACCTGCGAAAGATAAGAGCACACACCTGGAGAGATAACCAGGTCCTCAGAGGGACGTAATAAGATACAAGAAAATACCATGCCATAAAAACTGTGATATATAATATAAAGAAAGAAATATGTATGCAATCAGGTGCCTAACCAGTCTACAGTGATAATACAATAAGAACAAACCTTTGACGCATGGGCAGGATCAGGAATCAGGACCGTATCTCCCACTGGAGATAACCGGCAATCAGGACCGTACCTCCCACTGGAGATAACCCGCTATCATGACCGTACCTCCCACTGGAGATAACCGGCTATCAAGACAGTGCATATATGACACATATGTTAAGAAACTGTTCTTCCCACCCAATGCCTATTAGGGTCACATCTATGACTCATGAACCTCTAGTAACCGCCAAGTCTTCTAGCATGCAATTCTATTAGCAGTTACTCCTATCCGTCGCACACTCCATACGTATCGGTGGCCAGCCGACTACGCGGATACGTGTCCTACATGTGACTCATATAACATGGTAAAGCAAGTGTCAAGGCCGTATAAGATATACCAATATCTCAACATCAATGGGTGGTCACTAGACTAAGTCAATGCGAGAGAAATAAATAAAACGAGAAAAAACGACCGATAGAGTCGCTTGCACCCAAGTGTGACTTGGACGCACAGTTTTATAATATCAAGAAATAAAAAAATGCTGAAAATAACAATTGAAATAAGAATATAATAATCACAGAGTAAGGTGGCAAGGTATCTTGCCTGATGGTACAAAGTGGCAAGCCCAAAAAATCACAATGTCAGCCAAGAAACGTCACAGTCTCCAAACAACTTCGAACGCTGAAACAAACATAAAAAACGCACTCGATGTAAAAGATATACCTAGGAAACGCTTGTTCAAAGTCTAATTCTGGAACAGGGGTAAAATCGTAATTTCGGATCAAAACGATATCCGCCGTTGGACCCGCTTTGCACCGAAACACGTGCCAAAGTCTATGGTCTCTAAAGTCATCAAACTACATGTCTACGGATTCATTTTAAGGAGAGGAACTCAACGGTATGTCCAGTTTTGGATTCCGATGAGCCGTGTACAAAATCGCCCGTTTGAGTGGGTCGCGGGCCCGCCAAAAAGGGGTTCTGATTCGACCTTCTCAGAATTGAATCAAACTTGGCACACAGGACCAGAATTTCGATTCGGACCTGTTGGCGCAAGTTTCATTCCGAATCGATGACTGTACACGAAGTTAGGGTAAAGTTTGCAAATTGGCGATATGGGGGTATCTTGACGGATACGGACTGATTTAGTCGCGCACACACGACGAAACTGAGTTCCGTCAGTTCCCACACGTGGGCAACGTCCATACGCGCCTTTCGATGTATATAGCGCACGACCACATCGCCCGGTTTGTCGGAGAGCACGCCGTATCGAGAAAATTTCAGAATTTTATATAAATTTACACATATTTTCCTCCAACTTCAACATCAATTTACTTTTTACACGTTAATCGAAACGATGATCCAGAAGATGCGTTACGATCTCAGTTATGTTGTCTTTTACTGTTTTCAATTAGTTTCTACAAATCTTTAATGCACAGCAAGAAAATTGGCCAACAAGTTGTCGTTTAGAATTGAATTTAACAGTCCAGAAAAATAGATTTTTTGCTAATTTTGGTTCGATTTTTCGAACCAGCTAGATGGTTATATCGAAATCCATCTAGAGGATCAAGAAGAGGGTCAAGTCTACTTTTCAGAAAATCTTACGGATCGAAAATCGGTGCTACGAGTAAAAAGTTACGTCGTCGGGAAGTAAGGTACCTTGAGTGGAAAAACTGCTCCGTGGATGACGAGGGGCTGACTTTCGATGCTCCGTTCGTCGCACACACAACTCCGTCGCTGGTGAAACGAACTCGTAGGCGAAGAGGGTATGTTCTGCCGCAATTTTCGTTTTGGAAGTCTAGGGTTTTGAGGTTTGTGGAAAAAGTTATATATATAACAAGATAAGCAAAAACCTAATACTGTTAGGATTGATCAACTTAATCGGGTTGGGTGCCTTCACGGGATGGGTTTGCTACTATGCAGCGGAAATAAAAGAGGGGCCCGCCCACTTAAGTGGGTGGGTGGCTTTTATATTTTTTTTCCTTTTTTTTTTTTTCTTTTTTTTCCTTTTTCTTTTCCTTTTTCTTTTTCATTCTTCTTCATTCTTTTTTTTTAACAACTAAAATTTCGGATAGGAATAGAAGCTTGGTTTGAAGGATAATCAGGGATAACATAATTGTATGTGAAACGAACAGTAAACACTGTTCTTATATATATATATATATATATATATATATATATATATATATATATATATATATATATATATATATATATATATATATATATATATATATATATATATAACAATATTTATATGAAAATTTGCCACAAAAAATATAATAATATGCTATAGAGTTTTAAAACTAAATAACACTTTATAAAGTATATATTTATTTTTATTCTATTTTATTTATAACTATTTTATATATGTATGTATGTATATATATATATATGTATGTATGTATGTATGTATATATATATATATATATATATATATATATATATATATATATATATATATATATATATATATATATATATATATATATATATATATATATATATATATAAATATATATATATATACATATATACACACACATATATACTTAAAAAAAACCCAATAAAATTTCTATTAAAACTCCCAAAATCTAAACAACTTCCTAAAATAATTTAATAATTATCAATATATAAAAAGTAATAAAGTCCATGATACACATATATATTACCACTATTTCTAAAATACAACAATCCTATAAATACTTATTAAGTTCCTAAAGAATATATTCTAGAAATTTTATAACATAATAATAGTAATTTCTGAAGTATTTGTAACCTATATTATAGAGTTATTTTGTATAAAATAACCCACACATAATATCAAATAAAAATAACAATAAATTTCTACTCACTTTATAATGCTAAAATATAAATTTTTACCACTCCTAGGAGTTAAATTATTTCTTTTAAATACCAATTAATTATATTTAATAATAATAAATAAAAGTAGAAAATTTTAGGGGATTTACAAAACTTCCTGTTGGACTTGGATGTGGTACCTAGTTTGCCTATGGCTATTACACTTTATTATGATAATAGTGGTACAGTTGCAAACTCGAAGGAACCACGAGCCCATAAGACAGGTAAACACATTGAGCGCAAGTACCACCTGATATGAGATTTTGTAAAGAAAGAAAAAGTTGTTGTGATCAAGATAGCATCAACCGACAACCTAGCTGATCCCTTTACAAAGAGCTTACCAGCTAAGGCTTTTGATAGTCATGTTGAGGGAATGGGAGTCAGATGTGTAGCAGCATGGCTTTAAGTATAAGTGGGAAATTTGTAAAAGTATACTGAAAAGCAATGCTTTGAGTATAAGTGGGAGATTGTTAGGGTTATATAATAAAAGCATGACTTTTGTATTAACTTTATTTCCTTAAATTTTGAATGAGAATCATATGGACAAATGTTTGCATATTGTATTTATTGTAAGTGTTAATGCAAGTGGTTGATATTCTATATTGTAGATAATATGGTGTGTGGTGTCACACAGAAGATCATATTATCAGTTTTCTATGGAATATATAAATAGTTCACAACCTAGATGGTCTTGGACAATCCATTGGAAAGGTTGTAGTGTAATCTGGTATTAGTCTATCTTGACTATAGGTTTACACTAGTACACTTTGTGTGTATTGAACATGACCACTTGAGGTTGTTCTCTTTGTACTGACTACATAAGAGAACAAACACCTCAGTTATTATGGATGCTTGTGCACTTAATCCAGATATAATAAAAGACATATACATGCAGTGTGCATTACTTTGACTCATAAAAGAGTGAGATTCATTATGGGTCAACAATCTCTATGAATTGGGTAATAACATTATATGTATGATGGGTTGTTGATTATAAAAATAATCCATGTCCCGATACATCGGGTTGATGATGTCCCCTTAAGGAGCTCATAAGGATTATCATGTAAACCATGCAGGTGAATTATATTCGACATGACAAATAATGTTGAGTGGTACTACTTAAGGATAAAAGATGTCGATAAATATAGTTGTCAGTAACTTAATTTGATCGATGGACATTCGATATCTTAACATGGAGAGCCAAACGAGCATATAATAAAAGGAGCCCACAATCATAATTTAGGATTAGGAAGGTAGTGCAACAATAGCTCTTTAGTGGATCGAGCTATTGTTAATGGGTCTGGATTGTGTGTTTGGGCTGAACATGGGATACCTAGATCTATTGGGAGACCTAACCCTAATTTCTTCTCATGTTCCCTGCCGTAGCCTTATATATATCCTCTATTCTCTGGCCGTCAAATACTTATCAGAAATAAGAAGCTTTCTCTAAATTCGTGATTCACGTAAGGAGAGAAAAGGTTGGGAGATCGTCGCCCACACGACGTCCAACCCAAGGAAGGAATACGTGTAGAAGATCTTGGGGTCGTGACTGCTCGAGATTACTAGGAACTGTTATCTTCGTCCCGTCGCACGTATAATTCGTGAACCCTAGTTTCCGCCTATGAAGGGTCATCTTAGATCTTCTAAACTTCCATCGATCAATACCCACACCAAACTAATGGTCCTGGGAATCTCTAGTTCCATTAATTCGTTGCTAACTTGGCAACATTTAGCGTCATGCTTTGCGACGTATTCCCCTTCTATGAGTAGCAAGTACGCAACTCTTTATTTTATTGTTGATTCCGTCGCTAAACGTATTTATCGATGTGTTTTCTAAGTTTAGCGACGAAATATGGAGTCGCTAATATCCCTTATTTTGGTAGTGAAGAGACAAAATTGAAAAGGGACATGATTTGGGTAGCATTCCCAAGGTGCATTCATACCTTCGCATACCAACCCAAGCAAATGTTGGATTTTACCGATCCAACCCAAATCTAGGTGAACACTTGAATCCATAGCCACTTATGTGTTACCAACTAGCCCGCTAATGTATTGAACCAATTTTTCTTGAACTATATTCGACTATTGGTAGTATTGTTATCGAAATCATAATCACAAGTTCAGTGTTCCTGAATACTTCTACGAGGTTGAAAAGTTTGATATTACAAAATAATTCGAGAAATTTGACAACAGTTCGATAATAGCTAAAAAAATTACAATATAGACAAGAAATTTGGCATCATGACCATGAGTTACTAGTCGAAAATTAATCGGATTAAAGAAGTTATGGACTCCTTTTATTAATATTTAAGAATATCAATTTGATACTAAAGATGTTTTCATGGAAATATTTGGTAAATTAAATGTATCAATATAACAAACCATTTGTATTATACTTTGTCTTAAGAGAATGTCGTGTCTACTTGTCTAGTAGAAATTTTTCAAAAGCATCGAAGGATCCCTTAGTCCCACATCGGCTGGAAAAAATGTTACGGGTTATTACATTTTTGTATAAAAGAAAAAAACTTCTCTCTCTTCCCCACTTGTCTTCTTCCTTTCCTCCAAATCCCTAAGTAAAAAAATTGATAGAAATCAAAATCCCCTAAAAATTCGTATGGTCCAAATTCATAACCCTAATATACCCTAAATTCTCTCATTCCAAGTCATGCACTCTCCAAAAATCTCTGATCAAGCTTCTCAATTTTGTATTCCTTCTCCAAAACAAATACTTCCCAGCAACATAGAAGAGATGATGGAGATCCAATTCAACGAAGTCATGGGCTCATCGAATACATTATCTCACATTATCGAATCACCCAAAAAAAATTAAGGTAGCTAGCCCTCATCTATTTTATACAATTTAGGCAAAAAATGTCAAAATCATAATTGGAAGAATAATAACTGCTAGGATTTTGGCGACATAGAATTTTGTATCTCTCTGTACTATAACTGAGGATTATGGAAGTCCTAACTACACTAAGGAATGCGATAACTCTGGCAATCCTTATTTGTTTGTACAGGATTGGGTTAGGATACATGTTTGTTTATTTTGTATTTAGTTATTTATTTCTAATTTAACATGCAAAATATTTCATCTCAAGATATGGTCGTCTCTTATACCTACCTAATTCCGAGAGAGAGGTATTTTTGCCATTTTAATAAATTTTTGATAATTATATTATTGATGGTAATATTTATTATATATATTGGTTGTGTGCTAGCTAATTAGAATATACCATGTGATTAGTTGGTTAGTGGACTAGCCTGTTTATTAGACTTGTGTTAGTGGACCAATTGGACTTGTCATGATAGTAGAGCCCAACAATTAGATTGGCATGACACATGGACCAACACTTTGGACTAGGCCTAATTAGTCATTCCATTTATTAAATGGAGGTTAATCTATTTACCAAAATACGATTAGAAGTTTCTATCCATAAATTAGCCTTCATGACAAGCTTATAGGAGCATATTAGACATTATCCATTGCATGGAATAGATCTAGCATTGGCCGGCCATATAGAGAGGGAGCACACTCTCTATCTTTATTTTATTTGTGTCATTTTATTCCAATTTGGTGTTCTTTCCCAAATTGATCTATCCCTCCACCAATTTCTCTTAATTTCACTCCAATTCTCTTTTAATTTTTTTCATTTTCATCACTTGGAGGAGCCTAGAAGCTTGGTGGCTAGGAGCACTAGAAGAGGAGGCTAATTGCTAGGAGCTCGTGTCCGAATTGTGTCCATTAAAGTTTGTATTGGAAATCTATCTTCCAATAGGTATACATCTCATTTTCTCCTATATTTAGACTCTAATTGTGCAATTTGACCATTGGGAATTCACCTATGGACTAGGACTATCTACAGGAGGAAGAATTAGGATCTAATAACCCTTTATGTGAAACTTATGTTAAGATTTGTGTCAATTTGGGGAAATTCTGAGATTGGTGCACCAAGAGTTTTTCTTTTGGTAATCTAGATCTAATTAGACTAGATTTGGTTGTGTGAGTCTAGATCTTTGTCCACAATTGGATACGAGTAGGCCGTATCATGATATGGTAGGACACAATATCATTTTGGGGGTTCTTCCTCCGACACTTGTGGCACACATCCAATTCTCCAAGACATATTGTATCTAGCTATAAATTGTCCTAATTAGGCTCTAACTTATGTTTTATGCATGCCCATGTGATTTGGGTAGATTCAGACAAGGTTTGGTATAGGTATCTTGGGCGTATCACAAGAGTATCGTAGATTGGTGCGATGCTAGGGTGATGCACACCAAGTATTTGGTATGGTGTCACGACCCGTACCTACTTTGGGGATACGAGTACATATCCAAGCTCAGCCTATGCTACAGCATCGACGATAGTACGCTATCTATGATAAGCATTATCCATACAAGTACACAGTCCACATATATTATCCACAACTAAATCAAGACAAAGAGATTAAACTTAAAGTGTCAATAAATAATTTAAAGAAACATCCACTACAAATCAGATAGTCTCGAGAACAAACCTGCTAAAAATAACAACAAAAGCAACTAGAACTAAAATCCTCGAAGCCTACTAGCTAAGAATAATACGAAAGAGCATAAGGAAGAAATTGCTACTCCGCATCAGAAGAAGCAACTGGCACATTGGTAACATCATTATCACCAAGATATGCACCATAAATCTCGGGACAAACCACGTCGTCTAAAGCTGAAAAGTAGTTATCTAGTCAGGATTGGAGCAAGATCACCATAAACTATATAACACAATATAGTATACAAGCACAAAGAATAGCAATAAGGAAAAGATGAATATAACATGATACAAAAGAGACCACTATATCTTGGAAATAGTTTGAGAGTACAACTATGACATGGAACAGTTGAAGGTATAATTAAGACACAAAGACAATATGAGAGAACGATGAATATAAGACAAACCATTGGACAATATGTCAACACCAATCAAGTCGCGTGTAATGTGTTTTTTAGAATACAAGTGTTCCGCATGTGGACGGGTAAGGACATCTGGCAGTCAGTACGTGAGGTGCAACGACTGCTACTAACAATGATATTGGGGAAAACTTGTACATTACGTAGACCACATGCATACTAGTTGTAATCTTCCTCCCAACTCTCTCACAAGTAAATATGATCACTTGACATTAACTTTAAACTTAAACATTGAATATTGAAGGAAAATAGTAAGTGAACATGGATGACCATGAGAATAAATATAACCCTCGTGCACAGTAATAGAAACGATAAGACTAACAGTTTAAAGAGAAGAATAACATACAGCATAGAATAAAGGCAACATAAGTCATAGTAATACTTGTCTTGCTCCGAAAAAGGATGAAGTCACGACTCACGACGTCGTAGACCGATCTACCCCATCACATAAATAATCATAAGTTAGATATGAAAATCCCACTCTAAAAACCCTAAAAAGTGGCTAACAGTTTAACATAACTAATTATATTTAATTCTGGAATAAATCATCTAAAAACCTAATTTAGTCTAATACAATTCTGAAATAAAAAACTAAATACAAATTTTTTGCCCGGGAAAGTCACGGCTTCCAATTCGGGACCCGTGGCACACAAATCGAGGCGCATCGATGACTAAGTAGTCAAACGACACAAACTCAATGATTTGAGTGTGCACCCTAGTGGATTTCAACACCACAAGTTTACTGGAATCAACCGTGTCTCAAAATCATGCTTTGGTCAAAAGATATCGCCATTATGGCTAACCGTGACCAAACCGATAATTCGACGACCAAAACTGAGTTTTAAAAATAAAATAAAATAATAGATGAATGTATTAATTTTGGAAAAAATATATGTTGTATATCTCTGTGTTAACTTTCTGAAACTTTAAACGGTTCATGATTTTGATTCTTGATTCTCCTGGAATCTCGAAAACACCAAAATGTGTCAAATTTTAGACAACTAGCACTCTACGAATTTCCCAGAAATTTTGGTTCATAATTTATGAAAATAAATTAGATATTCAAAAAATATACCTCGATACATTTCCAACCAAAAAAATGGTGCACGAAAAGCATGTCGGGGTTAGCGGCAATCGCTTCACGAATTTGGAAGAACCCTAGATCAAACCTTTCTCAAAATCGACAAGAATTTCTTATGGTTTTTCGAAATACTCTAACTTATATATATATAAAGGAGAGAAAGAGAGAAGTTAGTGGCTCATGAGTACGTGGCATATTTTGGCGTCCTCCTGCTCAGATCAAACGGTTGTTGTGAGACCGACTTGGCTTTGGTCTCCAAGCCAGGCTCAACTAATATTGTGGCTGCGGACCGGAAATATGAGCCCCCCACGTGGCCTCTAACTGGCGGCTAGGCCCCATAGTTTGGCCGGTTATAGCTGACATGCAGGCCCGGATACGCTGACTAGGTAATTGATTTAGGGAAAGGGTTTATAACTATCAGAAAATGGTTTTTAAATCAGTTTTTCTTACATAAATTCATAATAAATATGAAAAATAGCCATAAAATTCTGGAAAAATTCTAGAATATCTAGAATAACCTAAAACTCTAGAAAAATATTTGGGGTTAATATTTGGTCATAGGCTTTCTACAATAAATCCTAGGAGTCCTAGAAATAGGTTTTTCCTATATTTTAATTATCAAAATATTCCAGATTTTTTCTAAAATTCCATAAAACTATAGAAAATATATTTGACCATCTAGAACCCAAAAAAAAATATTTAGCCTCTAGAATGACCCTGGGTGCCCTCACAAAAATTTTGAAAGCTTTTTAAAACAATAATACTATGGTAAAAAATTATCTAAAAATTACCAAAATTTACAGAAAATTCAAAAATAGCTAAAATAACCTATTCGGGCTATCTAGTACCATAGATACCATTATATAACCAAATTTTAGTATTTTGCACCTATAGACTTAGGTTCGTACCATTACGATCGAAAAATTCAAATTTCCACAAAACCTCATTGTTATTTAATCAAGATAGATGTTTTGGTAGCGGATGCTACAACCTACCCCCTTAAAATATTTTTGTCCTAAAAAATCAAACGTCACCAATAGTATAATATGATATACAACTCCTATAAGCAATCTAGTGATAACTCTTAGGCTAAATTATAGAGATAATGGTTGGAAAAATTCAAAAGAAACTAAATCAATTAACATATAACCAACTAAGCATACTTTCTTACCCTTACGGTTCACACTACGCCTTGTATCAACCATTGCTAGCTAAAAGGAACGAAAAGGACATGGTTAGAATGGTAGATGCAAACATATCGAAGAAAAACTCACGGACAAAATCAAGCAGGATGCACAAGAGATACAATGATAGAAGACTCATTGGGTTGGGAATCCTATTTGTGGATGATATATATAACTCTACTAGAAGTTATTCTAAATCATATCTTCAATTCTATTCGCAGGCTCACAGTTAGTACTACTAAGTTGAAGTACTAACCATGAGTTCGCAACCTTTTGCGAAACCTGGCCTGCATGGGCCACCATAAAAACTTTTCATGACCCGCACCTGCTTTTGGGATACGAGTACGTGTCCAAACCCAGCCTACGTTACAGCATCGGCGGTAGTACGCTGTCTATGATAAGAATTATCCATACAAAGTACACAGTCCACGTATATCATCCACAACTAAGTCAAGACAAAGAGATTAAACTTAAAGTCTCAATAAATAATTTAAAGAAAGATCCACTACAAATCATATAGTCTCGGGAACAAACCCACTAAAAATAACAACAAAAGCAACTAGAACTAAAATCCTCTAAGCCTACTAGCTAAGAATAATACTGTCATGACCCACAGCCATTTTTTTTCTTCCGGATGCAAGTGTGTGTCCAAGCCAGCCTACGCCACAGTGTCAACGGTAGGACAATGTCTAACCACAATACTCAAAAACCACAAATAATAACTTTATTGCTCATTCACAAACTAATTTAGTTTACAAAATTACAAGTTTACATTTGCTAAAATATACTATGTCTCACAAAATAAAATAAAAAATAACTAACTCAACTATCTAGGTTGACCTCAGCATACCCATGCATCCCCAATGCTAGCAGTTGCCATTTCAAGTCAGTAATGGAATGAGTACATTCTAACAACAGTTCTAATAATTTAATAAAATTTATAAAACAGTAAATAATACTGAAATACATGATAAACAGGGAATTATGGTATGAAACGTGTGAGTAAAAGTAGGAGAGCATGGCATTCAAGAAAAAAGAAGTAAATATAATAAACGACTGAGACAGGAACTATAATATAACAAGACTATATCTAACTAGTGAGTTGAAATACACTTTCGACATATAAACGACTAAGGAAAAATCCGGCACCCCGTATGTGAATTGTGCGACTGCTATGTGACAAGATCAGATAAATGTGATATTTTTGGATATATTTACATATCTACTAATGTACTTCTCCGTTCGACTAGTACTCATGGATTCAACAAGTCACAAATAGGGTAAACATGCAAGTCACAAAAAATAACATGTAAAGAATTCATAACTACCACCTCGTGTGACTATTGTGTCAAGAATCAATAGAATATCGATGTAAACACTACTAAATATATGAATCATAGAGATGATCAAATATGAAAACTATAAAAAATGTACTCACTTGGGGTTTGCTGGTGAAACATATAGTAACATACCACTCAGTGAGCCACAGCAGTCAAACTCGTACAATAGCCTCCGGATGCTGAAATAGACATCACCAACGAGTTTGGTATAAAAGAAATATCTAAAAATGCCTATCCAAAAGTTCAATTCTGGACACGAAGGCAAAATCGTAATTTTAGATCAAAACGGTGTCCGCCGTTGGAACCGCTCTGTGCCGAAAGCGTGCCAGTACCTACGGTCTCTAAAGTTGTCAAACTATATGTCTACGGATTTGTTTTGAAGATACGAACCCAACCGTATGTCCAAAGTTGGATTCTGGCAGGCCGTGCACAAATTCGCCCGTTGGATCGGGTCGCAAGCCCGTCAAAATAGCGTTCTGGTCGACCTTCTCAGAATCGGACCAAACTTGGCATACAGGACCAGAAAAATGATACGGTCCTGTTGGCCTTTTTTCTCGAGATGACGAATGTGCATGAAGTAATTGACTAATTTGGAAAATGGTCGATAAGGAAGTTCTCGACGGATACGCATCAAATTCGTCGTGCAAACGCAACCAATTCGACTTATGTAAAATCTAACACATGCATGAAGTCCATACGCACCTTTTGATACAAGTGGTTCGCGACAAAGTCGTCTGGATTGTCGGGACGGCCTCCATATCGTGGGTTTTCAGGGTTTTGAAAATATATTTTTTGCCAACTTTAATCTAATTTTAAACAGAAATTAATAATTGTAAAAATAATCTAATTAATGGGTTTTGATCCTGGTTATTTTGTCTAAAACTTCGTTCAAACGGTTTTCCAAAATTGGCGATATCCTGGTCGCAAATCGACCGCAAACAGGGGACGTTGGGGACAGTTTCTAACGTTCAAAATCAAGTTTTTTCTCGATTTTGGAATTTGATTTTTGTCATACATAAAGCAAAATAATTTAAACTAATTGAAGGGAGATGAAGGCGTATAGGTTATCTACGTATCAGAGAAATCCGTTCATAAAACGGATAAACGTGGAGGGAGAACTGTAGACGTGAAGTGGGCATTGTGGCTGCTAACTGCTGTTGCTGCGCCTGGCTGTTACTGCTGCTGCACCTTAGGGTTTCAAGATTTTTTTCCTTTTTTTTGTTTCTACATGTAGATATATATATATATATATATATATATATATATATATATATATATATATATATATATATATATATATATATATATATATATATATATATATATATATATACGCGTGTGTGCGTTGGGGATAACTGGGGAGACTCGGGCTCAGGTTGCTACTATTCCCGTGGGAATAGTAATGAATTGGTTGTTTGTTTTATTCAATTAACACACATATATAATTTAACTTGTAATTACATAGTGAATCTAATAATACGAAAAATCCTAATATATAGTAAAACCTTTATACATGTATGGAAATATATTCTCTAAGCATATTATTTATTATAAGGAACATATATATATCACTATTATTATATTAAAAAAGGAGAAAAGGAACATAAACCCTATGTATTGAAACATAAATATATTCTCAAAAATAAATAAATAAATAAATAAATAAATATATATATGTATATATATATATATATATATATTATATATATATATATATATATATATATATATATATATATATATTATATATATATATATATATATATATATATATATATATAAAATTTTATATATATAAAATATATAAAAAAAAATATATATATATATAAAATATATATATATATATATATAAATATATATAAAATATAAAAAAAAATTTTTATATATATAAAATATATATATATATATATATATATATATATCTATATATATATATATATATATATATATATATATATATATATATATATATATGTATAAAATATATATATATATATATATATATATATATATATATATATATATATATATATATATATATATATATATATATATATATATATATATATTTTTTATATATATATATATATATATATATATATATATATATATATATATATATATATATATATATATATATATATATATATTGGAATTCCTTGGCAATTACAATTCCCTATATGTAAAGGGTTCCCTATATGTACTACATGTAGCCCGGACATCCTTGGACGTACTACATGACTATATTGGTTTGGGTTAAGTTCGGGCTAAATTGGTACAACCGGGTCTCCTAAAAGTCAAATAATCTTAATGATAACTAATTAAATCATTTATAGGGGTCAAGTCTCAATCTTGACTTGTTTTCCTAGTTAGGACACCGTTATGCCTCGACCTTCCCTACCATGGCTAATACACCAACCAAAGCGCGTAACTGCACTATCCGTGCCATGATTTTTAGTCATCTTGCACTCCAAATCTTAACCATGACTAAGACCTTCTATAATAATAAACATTTAAATAAAATATTTATAAAATTCCAAAAATCATAATTTAAGTCAAATAAATAATATAATAAATATTTTTTTCCAAAATTCTAGGGAGGGGGTTACAAATCTACCCAACTTAAAAATATATTCGTCATCGAATTTAAGGACTACTAGGATAGACGGACTTGGTTGGTCGGTGAAAGAAAAGTTTTAGGATATAAAAATTGATCAAATGGGTACAAGAAAAAGGAAAGGAAAATTTTTTAGGGTTAGGATTAGGGTTTCAAAAATTAGGAACCAGGGTTAGGGTTTTTAAGAAATTGGGAATTCTGTGGGGATTTGAAAAATTGTGTTGTAGAGAAAGGGAGGGCTCCCATTTATATATGAGGTGGGGAATCCAATTTGGTGAAGGACCAGGATGATCAAATCTTCTCAAGGTTTAAATAAATATTGAATCCAATAAATCAAGAATCAACCATAATGATTTAAAAATAATCCTAGATTTTATTTAAAAAAATATATTTGACCAAATCTAAGTATAGTACAATAATAATTTAAATGAGTAATACGTTTATCAAATGACTTGTAAAATATTTGAATATAATATCGAACCTATACCTATATTTATTAGTCCAAGACTAAATCAAACTAATTATAATATAGCCAAATAAATTTAACCAATAACTAATATTAGCAAATAATTTACACAATATTTTACAAATTCTAAATATAAAATGGTTTAACAAAACTTCTGTTGTCATCAAATATCTTATATAGATGTTAAATAAAATCTATTTTCTAACTAGAATTTATTTAAATAACACACAATAAAATTTTTAAAATTCAAAAAGTGGGCTCACCAATGTACCTACCTTAGAATATTTCATCCTAGTGATTTCAAGGGCCATGATTAGGCACTACTACGAAATATAATCAAGAAGCGAAATTTCAATCAATACGAATAAAACGACAAATGATATAATCAAAAGAATGATGTGATTCATGATCAAATTAGTCGTAATCGTGGATAGGATAAAAAATTATCAAAAATAATAGACAAAGGAAATGTGATTTGGCACGATCAACATTTGGTCAAAATGGTCTAGTCGACGACCAAGATTGCTAAAGAATAATCAAAATTCTAGATGAAATCTAAACATGATTATAGTCACTTAGATATAATTTAAGATACCATCATGATCAAGACTAATCGTGTAAGTCATCCAAATATGATCAAAATTTAAAATTTTGGCACGAGCGTGAACATGATCAAAATAGTCATGATCACTGCAGAATAGAATTCTAAACATTAGCAATAATAGGGTTGAAACATAGGCATGACTATAATTATGGTCAAGGCAGTTTAGTCACGATCAAGGTTGTTTAGTAATGAAATTATTTTGGCACGATCAACTAGTTAAGCAAAATTATTTAGGCATGATTATATAATCAAGATTTAGGTACGACTATGATTCTAGTGAAATGGAATCAAATTCTAGGAAAGATGCAAATGGGCACGATCTATATCTAGTCAAATAATATAGTCATGATAAAAAATTGTTTAAGAATGATCACATCATAGGCGTTTTAGCACGATCAATCATCTAGGCACAATCATAGAATCATAATCTAGTTGCGATTATGAATCTAATGGAATATGGAATTAAATCTAGTAATGGGTTTTAAATGAAGAGGAACCAAATAGTGACTCGACGAGTAGAAGACAAGAAAGAAGGATAAGAAGGGAGACTACAAGCTTTATTTATAATACAATAGTGAGAAATAGGCCATCAAATTAGTTTGGAGGGAGAGTGCAAGATTTTGCGGATCGTAAAAAAATCAATAGTCATATGCCAATAAGAGATTTAGCCTCTATGATATTCGAAAACCATATGCATCTCTGATGTCATTTCATCGAAAATCCATGCCTCACTAGTGTACATCTGGCTACAATAAACCCTTGGTTTTATGACGCAAGTATAATAAGGTATCAGATACCCTATCAACTCTACCCAATATTGACATAAAGATAACTAAGGTCAAAATAGGGCAACCAAGACAGTTTTAACAATAGTTGATAACTTACGCTTACTCGAAATTACTTCAACTTTGGGATCATGCCTTGCCAGTACGCTGCTAGCTGCAGTGAACCCACAGTCTCGATAATTCAAATAAACGATGACAGTGCGCTGCTGTCTTGCCATTATAAGTCATCAAAAATTATTCCACCCACAAAATTTCAAAGGAGCTTCTAGAATTTCAACAAGTTTGATCATGATAGAAAGGTATAAGTATCTGTCCTTAAAAAAAATATCGATTTTGAAAATTGAACGATCGATTAGGTATAACTTTTTGAAAGACAAATGACCGATTAGGAAAACTATTGAACACAAGAGAAGTAGAAATTTCTAACTTTTATTTCTCTTATATTCAAGGATCGAGGGGAAAACATAAAACAAAACTGACTCAAAATTATCATATGGATAACTGAAAAAGCCAATGGAATAAAATATTGATTCTTAGAGAAACAATTTACTATGGCTAACGGAAATTAAACAAGTAATATGGACCGTACGATATGACGATGTTAGAGAAAGCAAAAAAATTGCACAAATGATCAAGATAGAAAACTGTAAGTATCTGTATATCAGTCCCCATTCTTGAAAATAGATGATTGATTAGGAAAATTATTGAAGACAGAAGAAGTATAAATATTAGAATCCCATTTTTGTGGGTACTCAATGATTGAGGGAAAAACTTTGATGAAAGAACTAACTCGAGATCCATATATGGACAACAAATTAGAAATCATAAAAGTAATTCCTTAGGGCAAAATGGGAAATAAATAAGCAACTCGGGCTTGTGATATGGTAATAGTTAGAGAGGGCAAAACAAATGATCATGGTTAGGAATTGGATTCTAGGAAGGCCTAAGTTATTGAGTAAATAGTCTACCCACCTTGGGTCCTATCGTCGTATCAAAACGTAATAGTGTATCTATGGAAGTCTCTCAAGTTATCTAATTTTAATAAATCCTTACAAATATTTTATGGCCTATTTAACAACCTTAACTACCCAACAGTAAATTGAATAAGGGACTCCTAGTCCTAATTATTCTCCTAAAATCAAATTAATCCTAGTTGTGAATAAGAATTTTCTAGTCGCAGGCTCGCAGTAGTACGACTAACTTAAGTACTACCACGAGTTTGTAATCTTTTGTGAAAACTGACCTGTATAGACCACCACAAAAACTTATCATGACCCATACCCTTTTTTTCGGCATACGAGTGCGGGTCCAAGCCAGCCTACGCCGCAGTGTCAGTGGTAGAATATTGTCTAACCACAATACTCAAACCATAAATAATAACTTTATTGCTCATACACCAACTAATTTAGTTTACAAAATTATAAGTTTACATTTGCTAAAATATACCATGTCTCACAAAATAGAAAAAGATAACTAACTCAACTATCTAGGTTGACCTCATCATACCCATGTCTCCCCAATGCTAATAGTTGTCGCGATTATCCTGAAAAATGTTGGTTTTTAGTTTGGAATGGAACGAGTACATTCTAACAGCAGTTCTAATAATTTGATAAAATCTATAAAATAATAAGTAATACTGAAATACATGATGGGTGTATAAACAGGGAATCATGGTATGAAACATGTGAGTAAAATCAGGAGAGCATGGCATTCAAGACAAGAAAGTAACTGTAATAAACGACTGAAATAGGAACTGTAATATAACAAGACTACATCTAACTAATGAGTTGAAATACACTTTCGACATGTAAACGGCTAAGGGTAATTCTGGTACCCCGCACGTGAATTGTGCGACTGCTATAAGACAAGATCAGACAAATGGGATATTTCTGGGTATATTTACATGTCTATTAATGTGCTTTCCCGCCCGACTAGTATTCATGGATTCAACAAGTCACGAACAGGGTAAACATGCAAGTCACGAAAAATAATATGTAAAGAATCAATAACTACCACCTCATTTGACCATCGTGTCGAGAATCAACATAATATTAATGTAAATACTACTAAATACATGAATTATAGAGATGATCAAATATAAAAACTATCAGAAATGTACTCGCTGGGGTCCTTTGTTGGAGAAACATATAGTACCATACCACTCAGTGAGCCACAACAGTCAAACTCGTACAACAGTCTCCGGATGCTGAAACAGACATCACCAATGAGTTTGGTAACAAAATGTCTAAGAATGACTATCCAAAAGTCTAATTCTGGACATAGGGACAAAATTATAATTTTGGGTCAAAATAATGTCCGTCGTTGCACCCGTTTTGTGCCGAAAAGCGTGCTAGTACCTACGGTCTCTAAAGTCATCAAACTATATGTCAACAGGTTGAATTTGACGATATGAAACCAATCATATGTTCAAAGTTGGATTCCGACGGGCGTGCACAAATTTACCCATTGGATCGGGTCGCAGGCCCGCCAAAATAGCGTTTTGGTCGACCTTCTCAGAATCGAACAAAACTTGGCATACAGGACCAGGAAAATGATGCGGTCCAATTGGCGTAAGTTTAGTCTCGATATGACGAACGTACACAAAGTAATTGACTAATTTGGTAAATGGTCGATATGGGAGTTTTCGACGGATACGTATCGAATTCGTTGCGCACATGCAACCAATTCGATTTCTGTCAAATCCAACACGCGCACGAAGTCCATATGCACCTTTCGATGTAAGTGGTTCGCAACATAGTCGCCCGAATTGTCGGGATGGACTCCATATCGTAGTTTTTTGGGGGTTTGAAAATATATTTTTTGCCAAATTTAATCTAATTTTAAACAGAAAATAATAATCGTAAAAATATATATTTAATGGGTTTTGATCCTGGTTATGTTGTCTAAAACTTCATTCAAGCGGTTTCCCAAAATTTGTGATATCATGGTCGTAAATCGACCACAAACATGGGACGTTGGGGACAGTTTCTAACGTCCAAAATCAAGTTTTTTCTCGATTTTGGAAGTTAATTTTTGTCGCACACAAAAAGAAAATTTTAAACTAATTGAAGGAAGATGAAGGCGTATAAGTTGTCTACATACCAGAGAAATTCGTTCATAAAACGGATAAACGTGGAGGGAGAACTGTAGATGTGAAGTGGGCGTTGCAGCTGCTAACTGCTGTTACTTTTACTGCGCCTGGCTGTTACTACCGCTGCGCCTTGCCGGTGGCCGGCCAACGCGCACGCGGTGCGGTCGAGGTGGCTCGCCATGGGGTTGGGGTGGCTGCGGCTTAGGGTTTCAAGATTTTTTTCCTTTTTCTTTTTGTTTCTACGTGTGTGTATATATATATATATATATATATATTATATATATATATATATATATATATATATATATATATATATATGCCTGTGTGTTGGGGATAACAGGGGAGACTCGGGCTCGGGTTTCTACTGTTCCCGTAGGAATAGTAGTGAATTGGTTTTTTGTTTTCTTCAATTAACACACATATACATAGGTTTAACTTGAAATTACATAGTGAATCTAATAATACGAAAAATCCTAATATATAGTAAAACCTTATATACATGTATGGAAATATATTCTCTAAGCATATTATTTATTGTAAGGAACATATATATATATATATATATATATATATATATATATATATATATATATATTATTTATATATATATATATATATATTGTTCGACATCACAAAAGGTTAAACGAACTTTTTGTTTATTGAACGTAAAAAGACCTGTGTACAGAGAAGGAAGTCCTAAACATGATATTCTAAGTACAAAGGAAAGAGTTTCTGGGAAAGTGTGATGGTGGAGATCGAGCACTGCAGCGGCTGCTTTACTCCGTTGACGATCTGACGACGGGTTGAACTTACTCCGACTTTCTGATATCTTTGATAGAACTCTAGGGTTGCCGATCAAGATGATGTCTGGAGCTGGAGATTTGATGTTCGGTGGTCTCCTCCTTTGTTGAAGGAAAACTCCTTCTATTTATAAGGAGAAGAGAGCACATATGCGATGTGCATTAGGGTTTTGAGATATGAAGGAATCTGCCGTCATTGTATGGTGTGGGCTTCTGCGGCGCTGACACGTGGCAGAAATTGAGATTCCTCTCAATCGAGATCTCTGGTGGTTATCAAAATAATCGAAGGAGGAGACATGTGACGTGTGCCGATTTAAATCAATTTAATAAGATATCAATCATGATTAACCCCAATCATGTCTTTGAGAGAGTCGGTTTAAGCAAACCGACTGGGTGGACCATGTTTCCTGTGCCTCTGGTGAGGTCTGAGTACTGCTGCACTTCTGGGGCAATGAGTAGACCGTTCTTCTGGAGACAATGGAGCCTCTGTGCTTTCAGGCGACGAGTGGACTATTCTTCGAAGACGACGAAGCCTCTGTGTGTATGAGCGACGAGAAGGTTGTATATCGAGTGACAAAATCACTATGCATTAGGGCGGCGAGTAGGCTTGTGCTTCAGGTTGACGAGGTTATTGTGCTTTTGGAGCGACAGGCGGACTTGTGTTGGATGTAATGGTATCTCCCAAGTCTTTGACAAAAAGTAGTTGAGCTTCTGGGTCGAAGCAGAGTACTGCACCGTTGGAGTTGAGGTGGTGTAAAAACATCACAAGTCTGTGCCTGAGGTTGGCGCAGGAATGTAGCTGCACCTCTGGATTGAAGGCATTGGCTTTAAAGTCTTCTTTTAAAGAGCACTGAATGACCGCTCCTTAATAAACGACTCCCTCTTAATTGCCACCATTACTTGGAGAATTTCAAAGGGTCCTAGGATAGTCTAGGACTTAGTCAAATGAGATATATTTAATGAGGTTCATCGTGCTGAGTCCTAGGTTCATCCCATTAATTTGAAAACTTTGACCGTCGGCCATATGGCATGCGTTTTGGAACACTCTCGCCTTATATAAAGGAGGAGTTTCTTCTGAAGAGTCACGTCTTCTTCTTCTTCTTCTTCTTATCATTCAACACCATGCTGGATCCAGATTTATCTTCGAGCGGCGGTTGGCCTTGCCTAAGTCAGATTTTGGTTGAGGATTCTTTCGTTCAAAGGGGCTATGCCTTCGTAGAAGAACTGTTGATGAGCCTCGAAACGTGCTGGAACGCTTCTCATGAAGAGTTCGTACCTGAGCGATGCCTTGAAGGTCTTGGAGGTCCTGAGACCTAGCTTGTAGGTGGATGGCCAACTCGGAGAGCCATAGGTTGTGCTCTGCCCTGCCCATTCTGGGCTTTGTGACCTACTACGCCTTCTGGAAACTCGGGCCAATAGCTGCTTCAGGAAGTTGCTCGCTTCATCCAAGTAACTGATGCACTTTTGGAGGGTTACGCCCACAAGAAAGTCAGAATACGCTTCAATGGAGATCAATCTTCCAATATGCATACCAAAAAGAAGGGGGCAGCGCTTTGACGAAGACTAAACCCCTTGTAGACTTCTCTAGGCTTTGCTGAATCTGTAATCGATCCTTTATAGAAGAATAGGGTTGGTCATTTATATGTTGCCTTGATGAATCTGTACTAGACCTTTGTAGACATGATAATAGAAGAACTTTCTTCTATATCTTCTGTTTTGTCTTTTTAACACTCTGTCTGCACATTTGTATTATTTGCACGGTGGTGGAGGAATATTGTCAGCTCAGAATTTTTATGCTTCTACAAGACCCCCTTCAAAGTGTCCCGAACTTGAGTCAAGCTCGGGATACTTTGAACAGAAGCATGACCACATGGCTCGAGCGTCTATGCTTGATAATAGCTGGCGTCACGCCTAGCCTTTGGCATTGATTGCCCTGAGCCGTCATTTTATGGGAATGGCCATGATGACTCCTTGGCTAAAAAGTGGTCATGACCCCAATTTTATTTTCACGTCTTCCGAAGAGTCCTTTTGGAGTACATGATGTTCTTATAGTCTCCGGGCTTTTACGAGCTGTTGACAGGCTGTGTTGGTATTGGAGCTTTTTGCGTCTTCGCAGATTTCGTGAATCTTTTTCGAGGGAGTGCAGAATCATGCCTTTCAGCTGTCTTCCGCTTGGGTCAGGTCACTTTAATTGCTACCATTTGCCATGGGAGTTTCGAGGAGTTGTGCTTTTGTCCAACCCTTAAGCCTTTGAGTTGATCGACACGTAGCCTGCACTTGGATCATTCACATTGCCTATATGAAGGACTATTTCTCTAAGAGAGGACTCAGCTGCCTTCCTCCATCATGATCCTGCTTGACCCTAACTTGGCTCCGGACGACCCTGAAGTTCGCTTGAGTCGACCACCGGTTGCAGATCTTTCCATTTAAAGAAGCTGTAGGAGAACTACTACTAAGTCTCGAGATATCTCCAAGCTTTGGGCGTCATGGGTACCGACGGTGTCTTGGATTTCTTCGAAACCTCGACTCCTGGATTTGGATTGATTGCCAATCCGAGGAATAGCAGGACCTGCTCCTGCAGTTCTATCGGCCATCTGGGGATGGGGAGTCCTGTACTGGCGCTTTATCCCAGCTTGGGCCAACAGCTGCTTCGGACGGTGGGTTGCTTTGACAAGGAAGTGATCCGCTCTGTCACTGCCGTGTTCGCGCTACTGAGAGCTGTGCTGAAGTTTCAGATTCTTGTCTCTGTGTATGTAACTACGAAGAGTCTATAATAGGTCTTTGTAGCCACATGCTTCTGTATAAAGACTTTTTTCTTTCTTTATATATACATTTTTTGTCTTTAACCAGCTCAGGTGAAAGGTTTTCTAACCCTTGATGACCATGACAAGGGGTCATCATGGAAGACATGCCTAACTAGAGGTAATATGAACGTGGTAGGCATAATCTTTGCTAGGATGTAGAACAATAATTCAGAGGTAGTATGAACGTGAACTGTTTTCTCGATAGCCATGATAATCATAAGATCAATCAAGGAGAGGGCGACTACTCAGAGGTAATATGGACATGGTAGCCACGATTTTGGGTGTAAAGGAGCAATCCAGAGGTAATATAGACGTGAAGTGCTTCATCTACTTGAGAAAAACTATAGAAGAGAGGAATCCCCTTACCAAAACCCATAGACACCCTTAGGGGATGTGGGAGCCTATGCCAGTTTCGTCTTCAGGCGTAATACTTCTTCAGGAACATGCCGTTGATGGGCATCATTAGCAAGTCGTCATTAGGTTTCGCCAGTTGGTAGGCACCATTAGAGTAGACCGTCTCAATAATGAACGGTCCCTCCCACTTGGGCTCGAACTTCCCTTCTGTTTTGTGAGTCATCACCATCGGTCTTCGGACTGCCAAGACAAGGTCGCCCACTTGGAATGTTCTTTCCCGTACCTTTTTGTTAAAGGGACCAGAAATACGAGCCTGATAAAACTTGATTCTTTGCTGTGCTAGTAGGCATTTTTTATCTAACGCCTCTAACTCTTGTAGCCGTCGGCGCTGGTTGTCTTCGTCAGTCAGCTGGTTAGTAATAGCTACCCATAAGGATGGGATTTGGATATCCAGAGGGAGGACTGCCTCGCTCTCATAGACAAGGGAGAATGGTGTGTTGCCCGTAGGTGTACGAACGGTCGTACGGTAAGCCCATAGACATTCGCCCAACTTCTTATTCCAGTCACGTTTGTTAGAAAAGATGACTTTCTTGAGCAGGTTGACGATGGTTTTATTGAATGTCTCGGCTAGTCCATTAGCCATAGAATTGTAAGCCGTTGACGCTATATTCTAAATTCGATTCTCGTCGTAAAACTGATGGAACGCATGGCTTACGAACTGGAGGCCATTGTCGTGGACAATCCTCCTAGGAACTCCGAAGCGGTAAATAACGTAGTGCTTGATAAAACTAATCATGTTGGAGGTTTTTACTTCTATCAACGGTACTGCTTCTGCCCATTTGGAGAAATAGTCCGTGATGGCGAGGATGAACCGGTGTCCTTTGGAGGAGGGCAGGCTGATTGGCCCAACGATGTCCATTCCCCATGCCTCGAATGGCCAAGAGGCCACCGTGGGATATAAATATTCCAAAGGTTGGAGGATGAAGTCAGTGTGAAACTGACACGCCCGACACTTCTTTGTATATTCTACGACATTTGCCATCATGGTGGGCCAATAATAGCCTATATGGCACGGTCAGTCTTGTAGCTTGGGACTAGGCTAATGGGCTCCGTAGGTCCCATCATGCGCCTCTCGGAGTGCCTCTTGCATTTCTGTCTGAGACAAACACCGTAGGAGGAGTCCGTCGTATGAATGATGATACAACATTTTGGTGGTTGTGTCATAGAAGAATCGGAGTAAGCGTCTTCTGACGGAAGCTGCTTCCTTTGTGTTTACAGAAAGGATCCCGTAAACTGCATAGTCTATGAATGAGAATCGCCAATCTCGAGTGTCAGTATCTACTTGTAGCGGGTAGCTTTGACATATGCGCAGAGCGTTCTTTGGACAGACTAGCTCCTGTCCCATCATCGTAACAGTATATTGGGACCCAACGGGGGCAGCCATCGAAGTAGTGAGACCAGCTAGTGTGTCGGCCTCCAAGTTTTGCAGGCGCGACACATATTCTATAAAGAACCCTGTGAAGGTGGAGATGATGTCAATCGCCGTCTGGTGGTAGGAGATCAGGTCTTCATGTCGAACCTTGCACTGCCCTCGAACCTGGCTGATGATTAATTTCGAGTCTCCATAGGCCTCGATATAGTCAACTCCCAGCTGTTTAGCGAGTTAGACCCCAATGATTAGAGCGTTATACTCCGCAACATTATTGGTACACGACTCCATGAAGGAATATGTGCGATTGATAACCAGACCGCCAGGAGTGATAAGGATAATCCTGACCCTTGCGACGATATCACCCTTTGGTCCCGCTCTCGAGGCTCTGTCGAAGAATATGTGCCAAACCGAGTTGTCTGAGTCTGTATTGGACTCCAGAACTTCATCGAGGATCTCTTCGTAGAGTCTTGAGATCTCTGGCACAAGATGTGCTGCCAAGAAATCTGCTAGCGCTTGGCCTTTGACTGCCTTCTGCGGGACGAACACCATATCATAAGGAGTCAGAAGGATTGCCCACGTGGCTAATCGTGAGTTTAATGCCCCTGGCTTGGTCATGAGGACTCTAAGGGGATTGATCCTGGACACGACATGGATTGTCTGTCCAGTCACATAGTACCGTGTCTTCTAGATGGCAAAGAGAAGGGCGAGGCTCTCTTTCTCAATAGGATTATACCTATGTTCGGCTCCAATCATGGTTCAGTTGAGATAGTTTATCGCCTTCTCGTGGCCTTCACTGTTCTTTTGGGCTAGAAGGCACCAAGAGAATAGTCTATACAGCTCGGACGTATTAGTAGAAAAGGATTTTCTACAACTGGTGCTACTAGTACGGGAGGACTGGTGAGGTACTTTTTGATGTCGTCGAACGCGCGCTGGCATTCTTCGATCCATAGAAAGGAGACCATTTTCTTTATTAACTTGATGAAGGGTTGACATTTACCAGAAAGATTCGCTATGAATGCCCTTGCAATCCTCGAAGCTCTCAGAGATTTATTGAGGAGCCATATCCAAAATTGCCTTAGTCCTCTCTGGATCGATGTGAATCCCGTTTGCTATGATAATGAAGCCCAAGAACTTGTCGTTGGAAACACCTAGGAAGGACTTGGTCGGATTCATCTTCAGTTGATGCGTTCGCATTAGATCGAACACCGTCCGTAGGTCATCCAAGTGGTTGGACTTGTCCTTGCTCTTAGCGGCAATGTCATCGACATAACACTCCACCGTCTTCCGGAGATGCTTGCAAAATATCGTGCTCATAACCCTCTGGTATATTTCTCCCGCGTTCTTCAATCCAAAGGGCATTACCGTGTAACAGTACACCCTTTTTGGAGTCCAGAATACTGTATGCTTCTTGTCTTCGGGGAGGATCTTGATCTGGTTGTAGCCGGAGAAACCATCCATGAAGGGCATACGTTCGAATCCATAACTGTTGTCAATAATCACATCAGTGATCGGGAGCGAATATTCGTCCTTAGGACAAGCTGAATTGAGATCCCTGAAGTCTATGCAAATTCGTATCTTTCCGTTCTTCTTGGTGACCGAGACAAAGTTTGCCACCCAATCTAGATGTTGCTCTTCACGGATGAAGCCACCCTCGATGAGTTTGTCGACTTTTTCCTCGATAGCATCCATGATGTTCAGGCAAAATCGACGTTGTTGTTGCTTAACAGGCTTGACGTCGGGCAAGATGTTGAGGCGATGCATGGCAACCTGCGGGTCTTGACCCGACATATCCTCATAGCTCCAAGTGAAGATGCTAATGTATTCTTAGATAAGCCATATCAGAGATTGCTTGCCTTCTTCTTTTAGACTCTTGCTGATAAAGATCGGCTTAGAGGAGGCCTCGTTTTCCAATTCGACCTGGATGACTTCATCTTTGTTTGTAAAAACAAAAGTTTGGATTACAAACTAAGAAAAGAGTACAATAGTACAATTAATTTCTGGGAAAGTACAACTATAGGAATCTGATCAGAAGACGATCACTTTATCCCTTGGACGATGTGATATCGAAGACACGAGCCTCTGGAAGATGCAGCAGCACTTTTTAGTAGATTATGATCATTAGTGATGCCTTAGAACTGATTTGAAACTCTATTTATAGAGTTCTTGAAATAACTGTTAAGTAGTTATTCTGAGTGGCACACACTTCAGGTTGCGCGCATCTTGTCTAGTTGCACGAGCGGTTATTTCAACTGCTGGAGACGCATGGCATCATTTGAGTGAGATGCGCGTGGTCGTGGGCAGTGTAGTGGACACGTTCTTCGAGATTAATGGCATGTGTGCCACATCATCCTGCTTATAAAGAAAAGTTGACCAGGTGGCACCAAAACTCTAGGTGGTACGAGCGTACAACTTGACGTTTGGCGCCTTTGACTGGGTCTTCTACACTATGATGATTGATCCTCGCGCTTCTTGATAACTTGTACAAGCTAGCTGTCAGCATTAATTACATGCTGACAAAATCTCCTTGAGCACCACGTTGTGCGGGATTCAAATGGATTTTCTTCGACTGACGAGCTGTCAGAGCTGTCAGCCAATGATGGTAGCCGTTACAGCTTCTTGAGGATGCTTGCCACGTGGAGCTCGAATATCCTGGCTTAGGTGCAACCTGAGATGGCATAGGTACAACCTGAGACTGACACAACTTAATGATCTGGCGCCACTTGATACTAGAGCTTTGTTGAGAGGGGCGCCCATTGATTTTTAGGCTCCTACAAGGCCTCCTTCAAAGTTTTCAAAGTTTTGAAAGATTTTAAAATTTGAAATACTTTTAATTAAAAAAATTTGACACGAGTTGCACCAGTCAATTTTTAACCAATTCCGGTTTTTGAGCACAAGTTGCGCAACAGTTTCAGAATACCCTTTAGGCTATAAATAGCTGTTCAAAGAGGTTTTTTAACTTTTTACTGAAAGTTATTTTCTTCAAACCCTTCATCTTCTTCCTTCTAACTCCCGAAACTCCTTCGACGATCGTCAATGGCACCAAGGAAGTCCATCACTGATAAGGGAAAGGCCATTGCTGGGCCTTCATCGCGTGCATAACCACCAAGGGTGCCTCGTTATGCGCCTCCATCACCGAGAGCTGAACAAGACAACCCACCTCTCGAAGGTGTTCTTCATAGAACAAATCGACCATCACTTAGGCGCCAGTGAACAAACGAATCCATTATGCCAGAGTCAATCATCTCTTTTTAGAGTTTTGATTGATTTACACACTCTGTAACGTGCGCCTCGTCTTTTTATAGTGTAGGCGTGCACTCTATTTACCCGCGTCTCCTTTTTTTAGAGTGTTGGCTGCGTCAAAAATATACTATTTATTTTTACGAACTGTGTTGTGCATGTTTTGAATTTGTGCCTTCTGACTTGCGCGAATGCACCCTTCAAACATGCGTATTCAAGTTTGCACTAGGCGCAACTTGATAACTTGCACAATGTTGATCTTAAGTTCATATTAAGCTTGAGCTGACACCAGGCGCATTCTGTAGGCTTACGCAACATAGAATCATGCGCAACCTAAATTATATATATTTTTAGATGCTTGTGCAACCTGTGACTTCGTGCACCCTGTTTAAAATTTAGATACTGTTGTATAGACTTCATAATTAATCTTTTACTCTCTTCTTTTTGTAGTTGATCTCTGAGAAGACCCTAATGCTGAAAGATATGATTCGGCCTTCAACGTGTTAGAATATCGAGAAGATTTATCCCATATACAGTAACCTCAATATGATATTGCTGAGGCCCGAAGAGCTATGCTCGCAGCTCAAGAGAAGCCCACTTTATTATGCTTGATGAACGATGAACCTTTGGAAAGTCTGGACAATGTCGTCCATAAGAACCCAGCTTTCTTGTTTGGAGAGGCGATCAAGAAGACGTCCCAGCCCAAAGCGAAGAGAGATGACAGATTTTATCAATGTGGGGACATAATCATGTACCTCACAGAATGTCGAGACACTTATCTTTGTCTCGATATGCATTTTCTAGTTATCCCTAACGTATGGCATAGGATATGACCTCGATTCAACAGGCCAGAGTCGGAAAGATATGCTACAGATTGGGTCCGCAGAACAAAGATTTGTTCTACAGCACCTCGGAGAGATACAACTCATATCTGAGAGGTTTGAGACCAAGTTGTATACCTCCTGAAGATTCATCAATGTTGCTTCCTGTTAGAGTACCTATTTTCGCAAACATATTTACGAAGGCTGAAGGGAGATACCCAGACCAAACCATGCGCTTAACAGGCTTAGTGAACCCTGACATAAAACCCTGGAGCAATATAGTGGTTTGGGTTTTGGATCATTTTATGGATAAACTTCTCGAATTAGAGCTCTATGGTCCGATCTGGACCACTGCTAACGGCTTTCGCCCGAATGCTCACATATTTTTGGCTTTAGTTGAAAGATATAATGAAAGGACCGGTACCTTCATGATGCCTCACGGGGAAATCGGCTTCGCACTTCATGAAATGAAGTATCTTTCACATTTGCCAATGGGTGAAAACCCCTATGAAGAATATGTGCCAACAAACGAGGAATTGGATACTCTCTCAGTAGAGAACCCTAAGATGGTGGCTGTGTTTGAAGAGTTATTATGCCACTATATGATCTGTTCCCTTTATTACAAGAGTGCTACCAAAGGGACTTGTTACACTACCAAATGGCTGCCATACTTGTTTTTGGGGCATGCTCATGAAGAAAAGATCGTCAAGAGTCAAGCTTGCGATCCTTGTTTCTTCAAACCGCTTAGCCGCAGCGATGTAGAAAAATTGATAGAAAAAAAATAAGCATTATGATAACATATTGTATGTAGATTGGTACCCATTCACTACTGATGCTCCAATCAAAATTTATCTTAAACAGGGTTACAGACCCATGTCTCAAGAAGCCCAGCTGGAGGGTTTCCTCTCTTTATGGCTACGGCAGTTTGTGATACCCGAAGCCAGTACCGTCGACCGATTCCATCGAGGTGTGCTATTCGCCGCAGTGCATCTAGTATTCGGCTACAAGATGGATCTTCTCTCAGCGATGACATGCCACTTGAACGCAGGCTTGCGTTCTTTCGTTGACACCATGGTGTACGATAAGAATTCTCGGGACGACTTCCCTCGTACCGAACTGCCGTACACATATCTATTTGGATGGTTGCTGTTGCACTACCCTGACTTGATGGACCCCGATATGGGTACAGTCGGAGGTGATTTTATCAGGCGTTATTCCAATGCTCGATGGAATATAAATGCGCTGTCAGAATGTCGAAGAGCTTTGAACCGAAGATCTTGATGGAGATTTCAATGTGTTCCTCCTCCTCCAGGATATGAGAATCTTCCTCCACAACTAATGGATCTAGAAGCAGTATCTCTCCGTTAATCTTTGGCTGAGTTCATATGGTTGAAGACAATCCGACCATCACATTTAGTATACCGGTTTAAAGGCGAGTGTTTTCCGGAACCGTACTTGCCAAGCCGATTTGCTCGACAGTTCGGCTATGATCAACTGCATGTGGGTAATGCCACCACCTGTTTACAGGCTAAGGGTTACCTAATATATGGTGCTACGGCTTGGAGATACTACAATGCAAGAGGCACTAAGGCCACATTTTCGATGCCCCAAGTCTCTCAAATAGGCCCGTGTATGTTATATACATACGCAAATTTTTATACTTCAGCCAACACCTTTATCGAAAGCTTCCATCTGGCTGACAGTTTTGCCAGTGATAGACGTTCAAGAGCTGGAGTTCGTACTGCACAATCCTTTAGAGATAAAGAGAATCATGAACCCGCTGACGAACCTCTGGAAGCCTCTCTCGTAGGCTTCTGTGACGAAGTCAACGATCCACTAGATGTATCACTGAAGATACAGAAGGAGAAATCCCCAGCAAAGGGACTTTGGAGAAAAAGAAAAATTGGAGAGTCATCAGCTCCTTCATATTCTAGTGATCTCCTTTCTTCTCCTAAGGCTGCAGGGAAGAAAAAGAAGACTACATTGGTCATTACAGAGCAGCCCACCACCAGGACCATGTGGTCCCATCGACCATGGCTCCCCTGGATATGGGGACCCAAACTGGAGAGGGAAGTTCTTCTATGATGCCAGTACTCGGGTCTCCTGGTGTACAATCTATAATTCCTCCAGCTACTGCAGAAATAAGAATTCAAACAGAAGTGGCTACACCGGGTATCTCAGCGATGAACAGAGCTGTCGTCGAGCTTATACTAATGCTTTCTTCACTTCTCTGAAGCCTCTAATTCAAATGGTCATAGAAAAGGACCAACCTTATGAGTCAGTAAGGGGCCCTTCCTCCTTCATCATTTGAGCCAACCGTAAGATTGGTGATCTGGATAGAGTAAACTATTTAGATCCTATTTTAAATGAGCTTGAAGAATCAATCAAATCTTATAAAGATCTAACAAGAGGAAATATCCAAAAACTCATAGATGCTGAATACGAGGTGATGGCTCGCGAGGCTGCAATACGAAAAGCAGAGTTCGAAGCTTCTATAGTAGCTTTCTCACAATGCTCTGCAGAGTTGGAATCTCGCATTGTCGAAACAACTTCTACTATTGAGTGCTATAAGACTGAAGCTGCAGAGAAAGAGAAAGAAGCTGCTGAATATCAAGTTCACCTCCGGGATCTAGAAATTGAAATGGCTCGGCTCTAAGAAGAAGTCAAAGTAGCTCGACGACGTGAAGAAAAGGTATTAAAAATGCATCAAATTGCTGTGAGTCAATTAGATGACTTGAGGAGGCAACGGGATGCACTTATCCAAACCGAAGGTGCAGAACTGGAACGCCGAGCTGATTCGCTGCAACCTTTTGATCCATAGTCTGGGAGAGCTCTTGCTAGGCAAAGGGTACTCGACTCCAGAGTAGAGAGGGCTGAGAATTTGAAGAGACTGATCATTGATCTCAGTACTCAACCTCCCTAGTGAAGCAATCTATAGAAGCTTTTATCTTTTTGTCTTTCACATGATGTACTTTTTGACATTTTGAACATTATTGAAATAAAAATTAATGCTCTTTTTGTAGTTCCATTACTTATTATATACCTATAGTAGATATAAGTAATAGATAAGAATAGAAAAATATGTTCACATGTAGCGGAAATGACATATCTCCTAAAAGAAAATAAAAATACTAATTATATCTGTTCAGAGGTAATATAGACGTGACAGAATATAATTCTCAAAATATTATCATTTCAAAAGACGACTTCATCAGAGGTAATGTGGACGTAATAAGTCGCTGATGTAGATGATAGAATTCAGAGGCAATACGAACATGAATTCATGTATTCGTTGATTATCTTTGAATTAGTTGGGATTCAAAAATAAAAAATCTTTTAAAATGATTGGGTTCCAAAAGATTGGGTTTATGATCAGGTGATGTCACTTCCCGTTCCCGGAATACGTATTCTAAATACATGTACTGCTGGAGCATATTTATTTAATATTTATCATGTATTGCTCTGTAATTAAACCCCTTTAATTTCATGTTAATGTATTTCCTGCAATTTTAACTTTAATTTCATGTTAATGTATTTCCTGCAATTTTAATTCTGTATTTTACTTTCTGCTTTGCTTATTGGGTTAGGCCCGAGTTGGTTTAATTTTCGGCCTTGATGGTTCAACATAAACCAAACCCCCACCTACCACCACCCCTTCCATTTAAAGCCATCACCTTTCTCTCTCTTCATTACTTCACCATTAATCTTCTTCTTCCTCATAACTGCTCTCCCACCTACCAGCCGCCAAGGCAAGTGCCAAACTTGCTTCTTGATGGATCACCATTATTATTGTTCCATCATCTTCCTTACTTGATTTTGAGCCTCTTTAGTACTTAGCATTTTCAATTTCCATGGTTCATTTCTTTTAGATCTAAGTTTAATACATTTTTAGATTTCTTAGGTTTTGATCTAGTAAACTTTGTTATCTTTAAGTTTTGATGGTCCCATATTGTAGAGAATTTCGTTCTACCCTATTTTGACCTATGGAAGTCCAGATTTGGGCTTGGAATGAAGGATTTATGGAGCTTAAGAATATGGCTTCCCATGGTTCTTCTTCTTGAGAAAGTGGAGAAGAAGAGCAGATTCTGGCCGCATGACAGTGCTTGACCGCATGAGTTTTCATGCGACAAGTCTTAGTTACCCGCATGAGTCTTTATGCGGCAAGTCATCCTGGCTGCATGAGCTTAGTTAGCCGTATAGGCTTAGTCAGCCGCATGGACTTAGTCGGCCGCATGGCACTGTTCAGCCGCATGACTGAACCCAGACCCGCTTGCCGCAGAAGATTCATTCCCGCAGCCGCATGAGGCTTGTGATCCATAACCGCATGGCGCTCATTATCTCGCAGCCGCACGCACTTCAATTATTTCCAGACTCATAAGTTAGGACTTCTTAGCCGCATATAGGCACGCACCTATTTTAGCCGCATGGCATAGGCATTGCTGAGCCGCATGGGACTATTTCGATTCCATCCGCATGGACAATATTTCCTAGCCGCATAGGCGCATACTGTCCCGGCCGCATGAATTTAAGTTTTCCTTAGCCGCATAATTTCCTAGCCGCATGGACTCTGATTCTAATACCTTCCTGGCTGATTTTATTCCAAAATGGCATTGATTGACATTGATTGATATTTATTAAACATTGATTGATTGTCTTGGCAATTATTAACGTAAATTTTTGTCTTATCATTAATAAACGGGGATTATTACCTTGAATCAGTAAATTGATCATGCGTTCCTAGTTGGAACTAAGAGACTGGCCAGTCGTCTTATTGAATTGAATGAATGAGACACGTTCATATTATGAACTATTGAAATCGACTGGCTAATCCCGAATATTAGTATACAGGCACATGCATGCTTAAATTAATTAAGTTATTTATTTATTTATTTATTTAATTTCTACAAAAAGTAGCATGTGTACTTTATGACCAAGGCATGATTATTCCGTGGTTAGTTTTGATTGTTGTATTATACTATGTAAGACCTACAACCTAGCCGTACGGGTATCGTTGTAGAGTTGTGCATATCGTAACCCCGTACACAAGTACTCATTCTGAATGACCATGATCCACGGCATAGGATTTTACTCAACGTAGAGACTATTAAGTTAAATAAATAATGATTGCATGGAGAGAATGGATTCCCGAGTTCTTACATGGCAGCCCTCTTGGGACGAGTAGTGCCCGACAGGCCGGCTGGTCCCCACAGATACTGCAAATCTGCCACACGGGCAGGGAGTGTAATCTGGTTATATTATTTATTGTATATTGATGACGGGCGTCCCGCTGGGACTCGTCTAATTCATGATTGGCACAATTGATTGACTGGGTAAACTAGCCTTGCTTGCACATAGTAAGAACTGAGGAATCCCTATTGCATAATTCCAGGAAAACTTGGAACTCACAGTAGCAAGCCGTAGTAGTTGCATGGCCGTTTAATTGATTTGTTTGTGTACGGTCTCTACTCTGATGACTAACTAAGATGATCGGAATATCAGGACATGACGGGTCAACTTCTGTCCTTGTTTGGTTGGGAAGTTGGTTCGAAGTGTCATGATGTGATGTGAATCCCAGTAGCCACCAGAGATCTATTTATTATGTTTCCTATTACTGGTTTATTCCTCATATCGTGCTTCCTTGCGGTACTTGCTATTAGAGGTCCAACCTCTCTGGTTTTGCATGGCCAGATTTAGAGCCGATTCCCGAGGACTCAGCTTACTTCCACCTCCAAGATGGTCAATACTAGAGGGATGATCGCAGGAGGACTCGAGTGGGTTTCTTACTTCCCCGCTCGTTTTGTTATCTACTTTATACCTTGCCGGTTGGCACCGACATGTTAGTCGGATTGTCTTGTACTTACTTTTGTATAATTGTAACTAAAGGTCAGGCTGCAGCTGATAAATAATTGTGTATACTTTGCCACATCATCTGGCTATGTTTTGTAAAGCCAGATATCCAGAACATTTTGACTGAGCGTTTGGGATGCCTTACTGCTTTATCTTACATGTTCTCTATTTCTTTTTCTTGTTTGACTGATTGAGACAATAGATATGAAGTGACCATAGGGAGACCTTCATGTAGTATGCACCCCCTTGTCTTATAGACAGCATTGATCATATTATACGGTATTCATCTACCCGTAATACGTAGCTGGCTGAGTCATTCCCCCGCTCTCCAGTATTCTGGTTCTGGGGCATGATAAGGTTTTAGTGGTGGCCCATGCAGGTCTGATTTCAGACTTGTGGGGTGTTTCGATTTATAGGATGTCTCAATCATACATGTTCCCCCTTGATCTCATGATTCGTTGTTCTCAATTCTAGCATTGACATTCCAGTATCCTTTGACTTTATTTATCTTTCCTGTCCGGTCGTTTGATTGTTCTCTTGTCCCTTTTTTTAGGGGCACCTCGTCCGCATCTATCAGGACTGGGCAGCAACAACATGGACATCATGAACAACATGACCAGGTTGGTCAGCAACAAGGGCCGGTACTACCTCAAGAGACTATCCAGGAAGAAGTGATAGTGGAACCAGCAGTTGGACTACAGTATCTGGAGGTTCCTACACCACCGATAGTTCCGCCTACCCCTGTGGAAGTGGACACCCCAGCCCTTCTGGAGATCATGAGAGGAATGATGGCTACCCAACAACACCAGATGTTAGCCCAGCAGTGCATGCATGCTCAGTTGCAAGAACATAATGTACTACTCAACCAAGGATTACAGACAATATTGGAAAGAGGGGCGAGGCCAGATTCAGGAGCATCAGCCAGGTTTTGCAAGTACAACCCCCGCCGTTTCGAAGGCACGGAGGATGCCATCTCAGCAGATGCATGGCTTAAGGATATTGAGTCTATTCTGACAGCAGCTAAGGTGCCGGCAGAAGAACGTGTGGATCAGGTGAAGTTGTTACTTCAGGATCTCGCACGAGATTGGTGGGAATCAGAGGAAGTAGGTATCAGACGTCCCGTTGCTTGGGACGATTTTACAGCAAGATTCAAGACCAAGTACTATGGAGTTGTGGTGCAGTTTGAGCTACAACAAAAGTTCATCAACCTCAAGCAGGCCGGCAAGACGGTAGATGCTTATGCAGCGGAGTTCTGCAGATTGAGTAGGTTTGCCCCAGAGATGGTAGCGACGGAGCGCCAGAGGGCGTTGAGGTTCCAGCAAGGGTTTCATCTTGAGCTCTTTCAATTGATAGAGGGGCACAATTACCAGACTTTTGATGAAGTATTGACGGCAACCCGGAGGCATGAGATCACCATTCAGAGGATCACGACAAGGACTGGGGGTCAGAAGAGATCCCACAGTCAGATGGAAGGAGGAGGGAGAGCAGCGCCCCGAACAACAACACCATCCCCTAGCATTCGCATCCATGATATGGCGATACGAGGGCCAACACCACCACCCAGGCAGCAGCAGCAACAACCAAGGAAGAACCATCAACCCCAGCGGGCTGCACTTATTGTGGGAAGATGGGGCACACTAGCGATGTGTGTCGGGCATTGAACGGACTGTGTTTGACATATGGAAATCTAGATCACCGGGTTACCATATGTCCCATGAATTCGAGGTCAGGAGGACCAGTACAGCAGTTTCCTGCTCTGCCAGCACCAGGGGCAGGACAGTATCGAGGACCAGCGGTAGCAGTGAGACCGTTGGCACAGCGCCCGTTAATGCCGCAGGCTCAGATGTTTCGGCAGCAGGAACCGCCGATGCAGTAACACCAACATAGACCACCCCAGCATCATCAAGGAAGGGGCCAGCAGTAGCACCAGGCTAGGCCACAACATGGGAACCAGCAAAGAGGTCGAGGGCAGGCATTCACTCTGTCCTTGGAAGAGGCATTAGCATCGGGAGATGTTATGGCAGGTAACATTCTCGTCGCCTCAGATCCCGCAGTAGCATTGTTTGATTCGGGAGCACCACATTCATTTATATCTGCACAATTTGCGACACGGCTAGGAATGGAGTTCGAGACATTGCCAGGGAGGTTGAATATACTCACTGGCAATGGGCTCGTAGGAGTTAGTAGAGTCATTCTAGCATGTAGTGTTGTAGTTTGCGGGCATTTCCTACCCGTCCAGTTGATAGAATTTTCTGTTGGAAATTTTGACGTTATCTTAGGCATGGACTGGCTGAAAGACAGTCATGAGACAATAGATTGTCGTAGAGGAAGTGTATCTTTTGATATTCCAGGCATGAAAAGATTCACCTTAGTCAGATCAGAGGCAACTCAACAAGAGCAGGGAGTAGTGACGGCAATGGAAGAAGTTCAGGTTCCGAAGGTAGTTGAAGAGTTTCTGGACGTATTTCCCGAAGAACTTCCCGGTCTACCACCGGTTAGAGATATTGAGTTCAGTATAGAATTGGTACTTGGAACTAAATTGATATCAGATCGGGTTTACAGAATGGCGGATTCAGAGCAGGTCAAGGTATATCAGCACATAGAAGAATTGAAGGAGAAGAAGTTTATCCAAGCTAGCATATCGCCATGGGCAGCACCAGTAGTACTTATATGGAAGACGGATGGATCATCCAGATTGTGCATTGACTACAGGAAGCTTAACACGGCAACAGTAGAGAACAAGTACCCACTACCAAGGATCGACGATTTGTTTGATCAGTTGAACAGGGCTAGAGTTTTCTCCAAGATAGATCTTCGTTCAGGGTACCATCAGGTGAGGGTTCGGAAGGAAGATATTCCCAAGATAGCATTCAGGTCGAAGTATGGGCATTATAAATTTTTAGTAATACCGTTTGGTTTGACCAATGCTCCAGCAATGTTCATAGATTTGATGAACCGTATCTTTATGCCGTACTTAGATCAGTTTGTCGTGGTGTTTCTCGACGACATTCTTGTATACTCTGCTAGTGAGGAGGAGCATGAAGACCACCTCAGGAAAGTGTTGCAGGTTCTGATGGAGAACCAGTTGTATGCCAAGCTCAGCAAGTGTGAGTTCTGGACGGATCACATTTCATTTTTGGGTCATATCATATCAGGAGCTGGAGTAGCAGTGGATCCCAAGAAGGTAGAAGCAGTAGAGAGTTGGCCAGTACCCAAGACCGTGGCTGATGTACGAAGTTTCTTGGTATTGGCAGGATATTACAGAAGGTTTGTATCAGATTTTGCAAGACTTTCAGCACCCATGACCCGCTTGACACGGAAGGATGTGCCGTTCATTTGGTCGGCAGAATGCCAAGCATCATTTGAGAATCTGAAGCAGAAGTTGATATCAGCGCCTATTCTTACATTGCCAGTTGGACCCGGAGGTTTTACAGTATATTGCGATACGTCAGGTAAAGGACTTGGATGTGTCCTCATGAAGCATGGAAAGGTGATAGCATATGCATCTAGGCAAGTTTGGGACCACGAGAGGAATTACCCAACTCATGATTTGGAGTTGGCGGCAGTAGTGTTTGCTTTGAAGCTATGGAGGCATTACTTATATGGTGATCGAGTGGACATGTACACAGACCATAAAAGTCTAAAGTACATCTTTACTCAGAAGGAGCTGAACATGAGACAGAGAAGATGGTTAGAACTGATCAAAGATTACGAGGTTGAGCTTCAGTATCATCCAGGCAAGGCTAATGTGGTAGCAGATGCTCTCAGCAGAAGAGGCGGGACATTTATGTTGACAACGTAGAAGCACATTTTAGAAGACCTTCAGGAGATGGACATAGAAGTTATACTTCCCAGTAATGTAGGAATTCTGGCAAATCTACAAGTCCAATCTGACTTGGTAGATAGGATCAAGGCAGCTCAGGCACAGGACCCAAGGATTCAGAAGCTTAGGGCAGAGTGTGAGTCAGGGCTCAGAAAGGAGATACAAATCCACGAAGACGGTACACTTAGGTTTGGATCACGTCTATGTGTACCTAGTAGAGATATTAGACAGAAAGTTATGATAGAAGCTCACAGTTCCCAGTATTCTATACATCCTGGAGGGACCAAGATGTACCAAGATATCAAGCAACACTTCTGGTGGAATGGAATGAAGAGGGAGATAGCTAGATTTATTTCCCGTTGCTTGATATGGTCAGCAAGTGAAGGCAGAGCAGCAGAGGCCAGCTGGATTATTGCAACCGCTTCCTATCCCAGAATGGAAGTGGGAGCACATCACAATGGACTTTGTGATCGGTTTATCGAGATCGCCAAGTGGTAAAGATGCTATTTGGGTGATAGTGGACCGGCTTACAAAGGTAGCACATTTTCTTCCTTTCAGAGTAGGGCAATCCACAAAAAAGTTGGCAAAGTTATATATGCAACAGATAGTCAGGCAGCATGGAGTCCCTGTCAGTATTGTGTCAGATAGAGATACCCGTTTCACATCACATTTCTGGAAGAGCTTACATCATAGTCTGGACACCAAGTTAAGATTTAGCACGGCTTACCATCCACAGACGGACGGACAATCAGAAAGGACAATTCAGACTTTGGAAGATATATTGCGAGCTTGTACCCTAGATTTTGGAGGATCTTGGGAGAGCCACCTGCACTTAGTCGAATTCTTATACAACAACAGTTATCAAGTCAGTATCCAGATGGCGCCATTTGAAGCACTATATGGTAGGAAGCGTAGATCGCCACTAGCATGGGATGATATCGAGGAGAGGAAGATGTTAGGTCCAGAGATGATTGTTCAAACAGTTGAATTGGTTAAGGGAATTAGAGAGCGACTCCGAGTTGCACAAGATCGACATCGTCATTGGGCGGACCAGCATCGTAGGCCACTAGAGTTTTCTGTTGGGGACCACGTGTTCTTGCGAATCTCACCTACCCGTGGGATCATTAGATTTGGCGTTCGCGGGAAGTTGAGTCCGCGATACGTAGGACCATTCGTTATCCTTGATAGGGTAGGCGATGTTGCTTATCGTTTATCCCTTCCACCTTCGTTACGAGAGGTGCATGACGTGTTTCATGTATCTCAATTGCGAAGGTATGTATCAGACCCAAGCCATATCCTCGATCATTCCGAACTGGTTGTTGGTACCAACTTGTCTTACGAGGAACAGCCTGTGTCCATCTTGGACCGAAGAGAGAAGATACTCAAGAACCGAACAATTAGTCTTGTCCGGGTTGCTTGGGGTCATCACTCATTAGGAGAGTCAACGTGGGAACGTGAAGATGATATCCGATCACTGTATCCACATCTGTTTGACTCACAAGGTATATTTCTTTTCGTGTACCTTGATTGTCTTAACCCCTCATGCTTGTCACCCTATGGATAGGACTACGTGATATCGTAGATTGTTAACATAGATATGTTACTTACTATTGGCATTGTAGAATAATTGCTTACTCAAATTGCTTATACTTAGATTTGTTTGGCTCCGATGTTTCTATCATACTTGGATTTGAAATTCCGAGGACAGAATTTTTCTAAAGAGGGTGGAGATGTCACTTCCCGTTCCCGGAATACGTATTCTAAATACATGTACTGCTGGAGCATATTTATTTAATATTTATCATGTATTGCTCTGTAATTAAACCCCTTTAATTTCATGTTAATTTATTTCCTGCAATTTTAATTCTGCATTTTACTTTCTGCTTTGCTTATTGGGTTCGGCCCGAGTTGGTTTAATTTTCGGCCTTGATGGTTCAACATAAACCAAACCCCCACCTACCACCACCCCTTCCATTTAAAGCCATCCCCTTTCTCTCTCTTCATTACTTCACCATTAATCTTCTTCTTTCTCATAACTCCTCCCCCACCTACCAGCCGCCAAGGCAAGTGCCAAACTTGCTTCTTGATGGATCACCATTATTATTGTTCCATCATCTTCCTTACTTGATTTTGAGCCTCTTTAGTACTTAGCATTTTCAATTTCCATGGTTCATTTCTTTTAGATCTAAGTTTAATGCATTTTCAGATTTCTTAGGTTTTGATCTAGTAAACTTTGTTATCTTTAAGTTTTGATGGTCCCATGTTGTAGAGAATTTCGTTCTACTCCATTCTGACCTATGGAAGTCCAGATTTGGGCTTGGAATGAAGGATTTATGGAGCTTAAGAATATGGCTTCCCATGGTTCTTCTTCTCGAGAAAGTGGAGAAGAAGAGCAGATTCTGGCCGCATGACAGTGCTTGACCGCATGAGTTTTCATGCGACAAGTCTTAGTTAGCCGCATGAGTCTTTATGCGGCAAGTCATCCTGGCCGCATGAGCATAGTTAGCCGCATAGGCTTAGTCAGCCGCATGGACTTAGTCGGCCGCATGGCACTGTTCAGCCGTATGACTGAACCCGGACCCGCTTGCCGCATAAGATTCATTCCCGCAGCCGCATGAGGCTTGTGATCCATAGCCGCATAGCGCTCATTATCCCGCAGCCGCACGCACTTCAATTATTTCCAGACGCATAAGTTAGGACTTCTTAGCCGCATATAGGCACGCACCTATTTTAGTCGCATGGCATGGGCATTGCTGAGCCGCATGGGACTATTTCGATCCCAGCCGCATGGGCAATATTTCCTAGCCGCATAGGCGCATGCTGTCTCGGCCGCATGAATTTAAGTTTTCCTTAGCCGCATAATTTCCTAGCCGCATGGACTCTGATTCTAATGCCTTCCTGGCTGATTTTATTCCAAAATGGCATTAATTGACATTGATTGATATTTATTAAACATTGATTGATTGTCTTGGCAATTATTAACGTAAATTTTTGTCTTATCATTAATAAACGGGGATTGTTACCTTGAATCAGTAAATTGATCATGCGTTCCTAGTTGGAACTAAGAGACTGGCCAGTCGTCTTATTGAATTGAATGAATGAGACACGTTCATATTATGAACTATTGAAATCGACTGGCTAATCCTGAATATTGGTATACAGGCACATGCAGGCTTAAATTAATTAAGTTATTTATTTATTTATTTATTTAATTTCTATAAAAAGCAGCATGTGTACTTTATGACCAAGGCATGATTATTCCGTGGTTAGTTTTGATTGTTGCATTACGCTATGTAAGACCTACAACCTATCCGCACGGATATCATTGTAGAGTTGTGCATATCGTAACCCCGTACACAAGTACTCATTCTGAATGACCATGATCCACGGCATAGGATTTCACTCAACGTAGAGACTATTAAGTTAAATAAAATAATGATTGCATGGAGAGAATGGATTCCCGAGTTCTTACATGGCAGCCCTCTTGGGACTAGTAGTGCCCGACAGGCCGGCTGGTCCCCACAGATAATGCAAATCTGCCACACGGACAGGGAGCGTACTCTGGTTATATTATTTATTGTATATTGATGACGGGCGTCCCGCTGGGACTCGTCTAATTCATGATTGGCGCAATTGATTGACTGGGTAAACTAGCCTTGCTTGCACATAGTAAGAACTGAGGAATCCCTATTGGATAATTCCAGGGAAACTTAAAACTCACAGTAGCAAGCCGTAGTAGTTGCATGGCCGTTTAAATTGATTTGTTTGTGTACGGTCTCTACTCTGATGACTAACTAAGATGATCGGAATATCAGGACATGACGGGTCAACTTCTGTTCTTGTTTAGTTGGAAAGTTGGTTCGAAGTGTCGTGATGTGATGTGAATCCCAGTAGCCACCAGAGATCTATTTATTATGTTTCCTATTACTGGTTTATTCCTCATATCGTGCTTCCTTGCGGTACTTGCTATTAGAGGTCTAACCTCTCTGGTTTTGTATGGCCAGATTTAGAGCCGGTTCCCGAGGACTCAGCTTACTTCCACCTCCAAGATGGTCAATACTAGAGGGATGATCGCAAGAGGACTCGAGTGGGTTTCTTACTTCCCCGCTCGTTTTGTTATCTACTTTATACCTTGTCGGTTGGCACCGACATGTTAGTCGGATTGTCTTGTACTTATTTTTACATAATTGTAACTAAAGGTCAGGCTGCAGCTGATAAACAATTGTGTATACTTTGCTACATCATCTGGCTATGTTTTGTAAAGCCAGATATCCAGAACATTTTGACTGAGCATTTGGGACGCCTTACTGCTTTATCTTACATGTTCTCTATTTCTGTTTCTTGTTTGACTGATTGAGACAATAGATATGAAGTGACCATAGGGAGACCTTCATGTAGTATGCACCCCTTGTCTTGTAGACAGCATTGATCGTATTATACGGTATTCATCTACCCGTAATACGTAGTTGGCTGAGTCATTCCCCCGCTCTCCAGTGTTCTGGTTCTGGGGCGTGACAGGTGATATAATATGGATATACTTCGCTGGAAATTTTAATAATTTATCAGAAGGGTGAACAAAAGACAATAACTCAATGTTTTTTTAGTATGTACAACATTCAAAGAATATCTTACATTTTCTTCAAACATAGTACTTTTTTAAGAATTTTTCGTTGATAGGTATCATAGCAACTCGGCCATCCATCTCGGTTAGTTAATAAGCTCTGTTTGAGAAAACCTTTCTTACAATATAGGGACCTTTCTATTCGCTTCGAATTTGCCCTTGCTTATGTGTGTCATAGTCATAGGACGTCTGACAGTAAGGACTAGTTCGCCTTTTTGGAATGCTCGTACTTTGACCTTTCGATTGAAATCTTTGGAGATACGGGCTTGATATAGATCAATATGCTGTTGAGCTAGTAACCGTTTCTCGTCCAACGCTTCAAGCTCCTGAAGCCGAAGGCGATCATTATTTTTCGTTGTGAGTCCATTGGC
>JANAVB010008400.1:18495313-18625313 GCA_029216955.1 Iris pallida | reverse complement strand
CATGGCTACACCCACAAGCAGGTGGCACATTGTTTCCCCAGCTTTTGGGCGTATGGCCCCCTAGTGTTGGCGCTAGGGGCCCGGCCTCCGGAGCTCCAGCCGCCCAGCCGGAAGCTCCACCCCCTCCGTCCTCCAGCTACAGAGGGCGCATGCATCCACTCCCCAAGAGAGCATCCCCCCTTTTGGTCCCCAACCCAACCCCTTTGCTGGTTGTCTGCCCGCAGAGGCCGCAGATTCGGCTCCCATGGGCTCCTCGGCCCCCGAACCTCATCTCGCCCTCCCAGGACTGGCAGGATCGGCTGAGGTCGCAGGTCCGGCTAGCTCCGTCCCGGTCGCCCTCCCCATCGGCCCCTCATCGGCGCCTTCAATCTCGGTGTCGGTTCTCCCTGAACGGCCCCTAGAGATTAGCTCGCTGACCGGTGCTCCTCCTCCTTCTCATGTTACCGGATCTTCGGTGGCCCCGCAACCGGCTCGCCAGCAGACCTATCCTTGGGGGGCCCCGCCCCCTCAAGCCCCCGGGGCCCCTGCGCCCTCCTTCGCAGACATGCTTAGGCCGGACCGTGTAGTCTCGAAGGGTGTTGTCCTCCCCGACGTTCCTCTGCCCGACATTAAGTATAATGAGGAGTCCCTTGTTCCGACGGTCCTGTTTATAAATATAGAAGATGGCCTCCGATGATGGCACGGACGGTTCCATCGGGTCCAGGACGGTCAATTTAGTTAGGGTGGACAGACGGTGGTACAGAATTGGCTATAGAGTAGATATATTGGACTTAGTCACTGATAGGAGGATGATCAAAAGGAAATAGTTAATTGTATATACGTTTTTAGAAAACTATTAAAATATATATACTATTAGTAAATATTCTTTCTAGGTAAATATTTGAAAATAAAAATAAAAAAATCGCTTAATAACTTTAAGGTTGCCAGGAGAGGTTTTGAGATAGAAATCTATATTTTTTAAATACATAAAATAATCCAATAACTATTTAGGGTTTATAAACTTATTTTGAAAGTAGGCTACACATATTGCTATATTTTTATAAATCAAAATATTTTAAATATTTTGGAAAGTATAGAAAATTATTTGTGCTAAAATCTTACATGGAAATAGTTTTATTAGTAAATATATGAAAGTATTTATTTCATTAGTCAAAATATCTTTACGTAAATACTTAAAAATGATTTATATGTAACAACTTGAAAATTTACCTTTTTTTAAGAGCTATATAATACTATACATATATACATGACTCTTCAAAATAATAATAGTGTTAGCAATAACGCTCATAATATTAAAACCAAATACAAATAATAATATCACAAAAATGATAATAATCATTATTATTATTATACACCATGTGAATCCTATATATAACTAGTTTTCTAAATAACAAGAATTACATTATAAAAATAACAATAATAATAATAATAATAATAATAATAATAATAATAATAATAATAATAATAATAATAAAATAAATCAACTAAGGAAACCAAAAAAAATAACAATAGAATAAAATAATAATAATAATAATAATAATAATAATAATAATAATAATAATAATAAAAATAATAATAATAACAATATAAAACAAATAGCAACCGAATGGTTGCTGTTACTTTTAGAGAAAGGAGGAGAGAGAGAGAGAGAGGGAGAATAAAAGGGAAAGGGGAGAGAGGGAGCGAGAGAGGAAAAGAGAATGGTTGTGAGCGGAGGATCGGAAGGGAAGGACAGGCTCGGAGGTGAGGAGGTTGGGGCGGTAGCGACGGATCTGTTTCGGAGAGGTACGGACGGTGGCTGGGTGGAGTCGCCGGCGTCGGCTAGGCAGCGCGGGCGGCTACGAGGTACACGGATGAGAAGTAGAAAGAGGGGCTACCGGCTCACGCGGTGGCCAGTGCAGCGGACGCGAGGGCAGGGCATCGTAGAAGGGATGACGGTGGCGGAGGATGCGTGCGCCCGCGACAAGAAGCCGAACTCACACGACGGCGAGAGGCGGACTCGACGAGGTCGTTTGCCGGCGGGGATCAACGGCTCAAAAGGTTAGTGGTGATAATAGGTAGGATTTGAAGAGTGGTGGCACCGAGCGCGGTGGCGGTGGCGCCGAATTTGTTTTGTGGCGGTGGATAGGTATAGTGGTGGCACTAGTGTGTGTTTAGCCGGGGTTTGGCCACGACAATGGCCAGTGTCCGGAGTCGGAGGGAGCAGCAAAGTTGGGTTGTGGCGGCGGCCGATTTCGTGATGGTGGGGGTGGGTTAGGCATGGTTGGGGTGAACCTGGTGGTCGGGTTGGGTCCAGGAAGGAGATCTGGTGAGGATGGTGGTGGCTGTCTAGGGTGGTGGCATCGGGATGGCTGGGGCGACGAGGGTGGTGACGGGTGGTGGTGATGGTACTGGCGGTGGGTTGGTGTTTGGCATGGGAGTCGTCGGTTGACGGGGTCGTGTGTTTGCGCGGTGGCGGAGACTGTGTTGGTGAAGGTGTTGGCGGAAGGTCAGGGCATGGTGGCGGGGCAATGGCGGTGATGCTAGGACGACGCCGGCGGGGATTAGGATATGATTTTAATTATTCTGGTTTGTGTCGGGGTGTGTTCGACACGGAGGAGATGGGTTTGTATATGTAAACTATGGAATGAGAATTGGACACGTACACGGACACGATGCACGAGTGGTTGGGAATTATTTGTGGAGTAATTTGGCTTGTGGAATTAATGGAAGAGGTGCAAGGAGTCTCTCCTTATATAGGAGGTGTACTCCTAGTTTGATAAAGATTAGGAAGACTTTAAAACCCGCTAGATAATTCACTCTTAGTTTAAATCAAGTTTAAATCAATTTAAGAAATTAAAAAAATCAAATTTAAATCAAATTATATTTTTATAAAGCTTATTTATAAGTTTAAACTATTTTAAAAATATTTCCAAAAAATCAAATTTAAATTTAAATTGCCAAAAATGTTAAACATTAAATTCACGAATTTCAAAATATCTTTATGATAAATAATAAAAATAATTAATTTCAAAAATTAGAATAAATATTTTAAATAGTAATAGGAAATATCTTTAAAATACATTTTTAATAATTTAGATAAAACAATTTCAAAAATAAACATAAATATTCAATTATTTAAAATACCTTCTTGCTAAATAATTTATTATAAATAATAAAAATTAACTTTGAAAACATACATGAAATAATTTTCATGTGCCTTACACGAGTAGAATATCTAGTTTTCTAAATTACCACTATTAAAATAAGACATCATTTTATAAATAAATAAAATAATAAATTTTGCCAACCTCGATAGATACTTTTCACAACTTTTAATAAAAATAATTATTATTTTGAAACCATCACCAATAATAAAATCAAAAACCATTTTTCTAAAAATATGTACCTCGCACATATTCGCACTCGACGAGTAAATACGAAAAATACAAATTCCCGCGTGATATACAATACGACTATGCGACGTATAAATACAAAAAAAAAATCAGTACTAAAAATATAGTAAAAATTTAGGGGTTTTACAGTTTCAAAAGATAATATTGTGATGATATGTTGTGGTAGATGTTATGGATAAATCTTTTGAAGATGTACCATAACATCTGGTTAGACTCCACTGGAGATTTTTTAGGACTTATTATCTGTGGATTTACTCATTAAAAATTGAATAAAAGATAATAATTCAAAGATTTGTGTATGTACAATATTTGTTAGAAAATATAACACACACTGTCAAACATGATATTTCTTCAGGAATTTGCCGTCGATAGGCATCATAGTGATCCGACCATCCATCTTGGTCAACAGATAAGCTCCATTAGAGAAAACTTTGCTTATGACATAGGGACCTTCACACTTTGGCTCGAACTTGTCTTTGCTAATGTGTGTCATAGTCATCGGACATCTGACAGTAAGGACTAGCTCGTCTTTTTGAAAGGTTCGTACTTTGACTTTGCGGTTGAAAGCTTTTGAGATTCAGACTTGATATAGCTTAATATGCTGTTGAGCTACTAGCTATTTCTCATCAAGTACTTCAAGCTCTTGAAGTTGAAGACAATCATTATTTTTTACTGTTAACTCATTGGCGATAGTTATCCTTAAAGATGGAATTTGAACCTCCAACGGTATGACAGGTTCACATTCATACACCAGAAAGAAGGGTATACAGCCAGTTGGGGTATGTACTATAGTGCGGTAGCCCATAGATATTCTCCAAGTTTTTTGCTCAAGTTATATTTATTGGCAGAAACAAACTTTTTTAGAAGCTTGATAATTATTTTGTTGAATGCTTCTGCTAAACCGTTAGCTACAGGATTATAAGCCGTAGAAGCAATGTTGATGATTCGAGTGTCATTACAAAATCGAATGAACGCTTGACTCATGAACTGAGGTCCGTTGTCATGGATGATTCTCCAAGGAACTCCGAACCGATAGATAATGATGTTTAATAAAGCTGATGACACTGCGTATCTTGACTTCAACTAGGAGAATAGCTTCTGTATATTTTGAGAAGTAATCGGTTACAGCTAGAATAAACTGATGCCCTCGAAATGATGGTAGAATGATAGGACCAATGACATCTATGCCCAGGCTTCAAAGGGCCAAAATGCTTCAGTTGGATGTAAGAATTCTGACAGTTGATGGATGAAATCAGCGTGGATTTGCCATGCTCTGCATTTTATTACATATTCAGTTGCATCTGCCACCATGGTGGGCCAATAGTATCTCATACGTCTGATATGGTCCTATGGCTTAGGGACGGGTTGATGTGCACCACAGACACCATCGTGAGCTTCACGTAATATCTGTTTTGCTTTTTCACCTATAAGACAGCGTAGGAGCATACCATTAAAAGATCACCGGTAGAGTGTCTTGGACAAGTGATTGTAGTAGAATTAGAGTGACCGACGACAGATGGTTATAGCTTCTTTAGGATCTTCCGGTAAGATGTCATGCACTGTAAAGTCGATGAAAGGAGTTCTCCAGGCTTCGCTAGTAGTGCAAATCTCCACTGCATTACTAAATTCGATATTTAGATTATTCTCGACACAGAATAATTCTCGATTAGCAATGACAATTAAATGTTACCTTTTTACAGAAAAAGCTAACAAGGAGGAACTAGGACTGGAGGGTTCATCAAGTACCGCTTAATGTCCTCAAATGCTTGTTGGCATTTGTCAGTCCAACGAAAGACACACCTTTCTTTATTTGCTGAGTGAACGGTCTGCAGCGTCCAGAGAGATTTGAGATAAATCTTCTAATATATGTAAGTCATCCCTGGAATCCTCGTAGCTCTTTTTAGGTTGCGTGGAGGATGCATCTCTTGGATGGCTTTGACTTTCTTGGGGTCAATATGTATCCTCTTAGCGGTAATAATGAATCCGAGAAATTTGCCACTAGAGACTCCCAAAAATGACTTGGTAGGGTTTATCTTGAGTTGATGCTGACACATTAGATCGAAGATAGTCCTTAGGTCTTGATGTGATCTCCTTTAGACGACTCTTTACAGCCATATCGTCGACATAGCATTCGACTATTTTTCATAAATATTCATAAAAAATAGTACTCATAGCCCGCTGATAGGTGGCACCAGCATTCTTGAGACCAAATGGCATGACTGTATAGCAATAGACTCCCAGAGGAGTGCGGAAGGATGTATGCTTTTCATCTTCAGGATTCATCCTGATTTCATTATATCCAGAGAACCCATCCATAAAAGACATTCGCTCGAACCCACAGGTATTGTCGATCATGACATCAATAATTGGAAGAGGAAACTCGTCTTTAGGATAAACTACTTTGAGATCTCTGAAGTTAATGCAGGCTCGAACCTTTCTTATTTTTTCCATGACTGGGATGACATTAGCCACCAAGTCGGTATATTATTCATCCCTAACAAAGCCACAGGCGATGAGCTTCTCGACTTTAGCTTCTATGGCGTCTATTATATCAGGACAGATCCGTCGCTGTTGTTGTTTGACCGACCTAGCATTTGTCAAAATATTGAGTTTATGGGTAGCAATTTGAGGATTTAATTCCGGTATATCTTTATAGCTCCAGGTGAATACATTAAGGTATTCTCTAATGAGCAGGATCAATTCTTATTTATTTGCTTCAGGAAGGCTTTTGCTGATAATGATTGGCCTTGGAGAAGCTTCATCTCTGACATCGATTTCGATTAGCTCGTCCTCAGTGAGTGGTTTATGCTCCTTTTGAGTATCCATCAATTGTGCCCAAGGCTGTAAAACCCCTAAATTTGTACTATTTTTTTATTTTATAAATTTGGTACTGATTTTTTTATTTTGTATTGTACGTCGTGTAGTTGTATTGTACGTCGCGTGCGAAATTCGTTTTTCGTAATTGCTCGACGAGTGCGAATATGTGCGAGCGTACATATTTGAAAAATATTTTTTTATTTTTATAGTTTTAAAATAATATATATAATAATTATTTTTAGCTATCATACCAAAATTTTCAAGTTATGATTTTATTTATGAAAAGCCTTTCATTTATACAGTTATAATAATAAATAATATTCTTATAAAATGGTATACTAGAAAAGTATATTTATGTAAATATTAATTTTGCATACATATATATTTCATAATTATTTATTAGTTTATTTTTAAATAATAATGTAATTTTTGAAATTATTATTATTATTATTTTTGGAAAATATATTTTGAAATTATTGTGGCAATTTAAACCTTGATTTGATTTTATGAATTTATTTACATAGTTAAATTAAAATCTATATTTGAAAGTTGATTTATCTTATTTGCTTTTAAACTAAAAGATAGAATGTAATTATATTTAAATTGATTTAGATTTGGATTTGAAATTTTTGAATGGATTTAATTTAATAATTGAATTATCTAATTGGGTTTAAATAAATCCTAATCTTTATCCAACTGGAATTTCTACCTCCTATATAAGGAGAGGTACTCATCCATATTATGATTCCACAATTCCTTCACCACCACAACCAAAAATATGTGCATCGTGTCCGTGTCCGTGTCCGCCTCTTTTTCCATCTACTATTCTATTGGTATTACATTACATTCACCTCCTCTTTGTGTCCGACAAATTGGACACATCGACATGATTCACAACACCCTTTCCCGTATCAGACAACTGGACACGGGATACAGACAACCAAAACAGAATATCAACCACAGCCTCGCTCCTGCACCTACAAGCTGCCAACACCACGGTGCCACTTTGCCTGACCAGTTCCCCGCCTTTCTGTTCCCTGACTTTCTCCATCCACTACGTCTCCACCCATCGGACTACCACCATCAACATGTCACCGACGTCCCCTGCAATCTCCACCGATCCTGACAACACCATCACCGGTACGGACACCCCTGCACCACCTATACACCAATCGAGACCACAACCCATGCACCCCTACATACTCATCCCTGCTCCTTCCCGGTCCGACACCACTCTGGCCACCTACCGCACCCCTCCAGAAAAACCCCTGCCCATCGACCCAGTCGATGTCATCGCCACCACCATACCTGCGGCCATCACCGCCACACCAAAAGTGAGGAAAAAGAATGAGAGAGGAAACCTGGACCTGCTCCTACGTCGCCGTCTGTCGCGACCGTCCCAACCACCACCACCCTCTGCCTGTTCCCGCCGGAGCCACCCCGAACCACCAGCATCACAAGTTCCCATGGTCGCCAGACTCTTGCCCCGTTCCGACAAAACCACCACCGCCACCACGGCCATCGACGGCCGGCGCCACCACCTAAAACCCCCAAAACCCCAATTAAAACAATGCAACCACCACCATCACTCACCTCCGCCGTACTCGGCAACCGCTGGAGTTGACCTCAGCTACAGTCTCCCTCCCAGGTGGGCGACATCCTCCGTCGCGACCGATCCACCGCGACCGACCTATCCCCCGTCATGACCGCCGATGCCGCCTGGCTGTGCGCCCAACCTCTACCTCACCTCCACGTCAGGCCGCCCATCGTCGCCCACAGTGACCGCCTCTTCTTTCCGCCTCCGCGAGCCCTGAGCCACCCTCCTTCCTGATTGGTCGCTCTCCTCCGCCGATCGACCCTTGTCGCTACCGCGAACCTCGTCGCTGCACCACGGCGGAGAACCCTCTTTCCTTCGCCATCGCCGGCGTGCTTCGTGCCTGCGGCTCGCCACCACCTCCCAGTGTCGTGCGCGCCCTGCCAATCCATGGCCGATTTCCCGATGCACGCGGCGAGCCCCGCCTGGCCATCAGCGCCGCCGTACCCCACTTCTTCCGTCGCCGGCGCAGCCTGCGTCACTGGAAACCCCTTCTTCCCTTTCTCTCCTCCGCTTCTCTCCGCCCTTCCTCTTCCTCTGCCGCTGGCCGACTCAGCCACCGGCGCCGATCAACCCCCGCCCGAGCGCTTCCTTCCTCCGCTCTTGACTCCTCCGCTCATCCTCTTCTCTCTCCCTCACCGACTTTTTCATCCACTCATTCACTCTACAGTCTCTCTCCCTTACTTTAAAATTTGGGGGCCTTCTCAAGTTTTAAGCAGCAGCCGCTGCTTGGTTGATATGTGGATTAATTTTCTATATACTTTGTCTTTTAGCGTTTTGGAGTTCTTTTTGGTTATTACATTGACTACTGGGAACAGCAACACATCAGCTTTATTATTATAATTATTTTTATTAGTATTACTAATATATATTTTCTTTCTTTTTCTGTCTCTTCAAGTTTAGTTGTTAATATTACTTTAAGGAGGATGTTAGTAAAATAGTAGGTAAGTATATTTAAAAATTTATTATTACTAATATTTCTATTACTTTTGCTATTTTGTTAATATTATCGTTTGCCTTATTATTATCATTTTAGAAAATTTTATAAATATTTTTTTTTGCTAATTTCAAAGTAAATTTTTGACTCTAAAATATTTTTCTCGAATTATATGTATATAAACATATTTGACAAGTTATAGTTTTGACCTAAATAACTCCCTATTATTTTTGAATAGGTACTTGAATATCTTCATATATAAAATATAGTTTCTCTACTTAGAAATATTATTTTCTCAAAACTTAGAGTTTTTCTCCCTAAAAAGATTTTTGAATTTCAAGTAATTAATTTAATTATTTTACTAAATAAAACTATTTTCAAGTATTAAGTAAAGTTTTATAAAATTATATATTATTTATCCAAATTCTATCGATCAATCTCATGTCCATGACCAATCCCTATCTTCCTATTCCTTTGCCAATTCTTTCCTTCCACCTATTGACCCTAACTAATTTGTGCCTTCTGGACCCAATAGAACTGTCCGTGTCCCCATTAGAGGTCACCATGTGTAGTTATTACACCGAAGTCGCAGTTCGTGCCACCATGATCATTGCAGCACCACCTCAGGCGTCAATCAGGCAAGATACCTTGCCATTAGCTGTTTATTTTACTTTAGCTCATATTCATGCATTTATTCATTAATTATTTTTTTGTAAAATAAACTGTGCTACACCGTCATGATTAGATAGATTTTTACGGTGTAGTTATATTTTTCGTACTTATTATTGTTATGTAATTCAAACTTAGATTTAAGGGACCACCATTTGTGTGTTGTATTCATAGGCCTTGACACATTTTTACCACGGAGTTGTGAGTCGCATATAGAACTCGGACATGCGTGACTGGCTGGCCACCGGTACGTATAAGCCGTATGATAGGAATAACCGCTAATAGAGGTTGCATGCTTAGTTTGACTTAGTGGTTTATAGAGGTTTTGTGTTGTGGATACAACATATTAGGCATTGGGAGGGAAGAACAGTTCCTTGATGTATGGGCCACATTTACATATTGCTATTGTACCTGAAACTCTGTTGGAGATGCAGGTTCACCCTATTGTACTGATTCCCTCTGACGTTCATGGAACGTTATGGACATTTTCTTACTGATTTCCTCTGACGTTCACCGAACATTATGGACGGATTGTACTGATTCCCGATGAGAGGGACGATGCCACTGCTATACAGCCCGAGTGCCCATATGTGAAGGATCGTTCTTTATTGCATATTCACTATAGTATGGTTAGGTACCCTATTGCATGCATCCCTTATTTTCTATTATATATCACAGTTTATATGGCATGATATTATGTATCTTGTTACGTCCCTCTGAGGACCTGGTTATCTCTCCAGGTGTGTGCTCTTATCTTTCGCAGGTGCTCTAGCTCTAGCCGTGATCATCTCTATTTCTTCGAGGATGATTGCGCTTGGATCGTCTTCGCTTCGCTCGCCAAACTCATTTCATTTTCCATGTATTTTTTCTTTACTTGTTGGTAGTAGATTTGTCTCCGCCCAACATATTGTATCAAGATAATTCATTATCATTATATGATATCATTTTTTCATTTATTTTGTGTGGATGAGATTAGTTATGGTTCTACTGCATTTTACAGCTTACGTATATTTATTATACGGCTGGCATGTCTACGTTCCTAGTCCTACGTATTTTGGGACTGGGGCGTTACAAAGGCTATTCCTTATAAGTCTCGATAAAGTCATTATTGTCATCATCTTCTCAGAATTCAGTTGTCACCATATTGACAAATAGAGTCAGTTGATGAACTTCCCCTATGCTGGTGTCTAAGTCCCATGAAGCGAAATCGGAAGAATGAGATCGTACTTCTTCGTCTGATTCGGATCTATTCGGGGTTGTGTTCAGCGTAAAGTACCCTAACCGATGTATGGTCTTGTTATAGTATTGCTATGGCTTTCCTTTCAAAACGGGTTGTCGAATAGGAGTACGTCTACCTTTGCCTTCATTCAGTCCAGACCCGAAGTTGTAACCTAATTTTTGGATGATATTTTTGGATTGTTGACTATAACAATGTAGTCGTATTCTTCTAGGATAATTATTTTTAGAATCGCTATCGAGTATGTTGGTTACATTCTCTACTGAAGAGGATTTGATGCTCATTATCATTCCTAGGAGGAACTACGAAGAATGAACTTTGCATTGGTTCGTACTCTATCTCATCTTGAAAAGGTTGAATTGCTCATAATGTGAGACGTTCGAACTTGTCTAAAATTTCTAAATAATATTGTACATAATAATTGACATCATTATACTGCGAAGGAGATACTATTTTAACGATACTTTCAGTCTCAACAGTTACAACAGCATTTGTGACCTTAGCTGGAGACACTGTCAGGTCAATTACAAGAGGAGGAGAAGGAGAAGGAGTAGACTTGTTACGACGAAGGTCGATAACAAGAGGCTCAGAAGAGGTGAGCTCCCTTTGCTCCATTTTTTTAGTAGGAAAAGCGAGAGTGATAGTCAGCATTAGTGAAGATGAAGGACGAGAGGTGCATCCTTTGCTGGAATTACCAAAACATCGTTCGAGTCATCTTTTGGTCTTCTTCAGTATCCATGGCCAGCACGACCTTCATGTACTCTTCTTTGTACATTCTGGAGTCTGTATAATAGGCTTCGACACCTCGAAAAGGATTGATGTCAGCTACTTCCTTCTTGATCTCTCTGTTATCATCTACATATTTGAAACATTGGTGGAGCATCGATGGCAGGATATTATGTTCATGTAACCACGGCCTTCCTAACAACAAATTGTAGGAAACATAGTTGTCAATCACATAATATGTTGACTTTTGTACGAAGATCGCTGATTTGGACCCTCAAATGAATCTTTTCGAGTGGTTTACTCTTCCCAAAATTGAATCCAAGAATAGTCGTAACCGTTGTTGAGAGACTGTGGATTAGAGAATCCAGTAAAGTATTCAGGATTATGCTGAGTGCAGACCCAGGATCGACAAGGATACAATCCAGCTTCATCTGTCGACGTACTAGTGAAATAAAAAGGTCGGTCATGTCGATTGTCCTCCAACAACATATCATCTTGGGTGAAGGTAATATTTGACATTATTTCCATCATACTATGACATTGAGGGCAAGCCACTGGCTCTTTATCAGACTTCTTGAGATGTGCAAGACAAGCATAAGCTTCTATCAGTGTTTCACTTAATATTTCTCGAGTTTCCTTCGAGAGACGCAGGAGATCGAAGATTGTTAGTCTTGCTGGAGTATTAGCTAGTTGAGCTAATATGTCAAAGTTGTATGGTTTCTGAAGACCTTGCAGTGGGGTATTCTTCAGGTTCTTATCAAAGCGAACCTGTTGTTTGCCTTTATCAGCTATTGTCTGCTTAGAAGGACCCGACTTAGATGGTGGAGCTGATGTTGGAGGAGCATCAATAGCAAGAGGGGGAGTGACAACTTCATCCTCATGACCATCTGGGTAGTCTCTAAGGTAGAGTCTACCAGATCTAGTACCGGTCAAGACTTCTTCTTTAGAAGTAGGCAAGAGAGAAACCATGTTATAGGTCCTTACTTGTGCTTTGCTCTTGGAGGGATTCTTTCTCTGATGAGGAATTGTGATCTATCCCAAATCCCAGTCCAACACGAGACCTGTTGTTTTGAAGTTGTAAAGATAAGGGTATCGGAGACCCCTTTCCATTGTTCAAGCCTGGGGCTTTCTAAAAGTCATATCCCATCTTTATCATCAACTCACGAGATAATTAACTGTATCGATAGAATTCGGACTGGTAGTTCACTTCTGATGTCAGCAAGGTAGTATCAGAAGAAGAAGGTGTAAATCTTGCCGAAATGAACATAGACTTCAAAGAGGGGATACGACCATCAAGCGAGGAGTGCTCACTTGAAGTCATGTTGCATAATTTGTACTTGACCGATTTCTTTGATTTAGTAGAAGGGATGGATATCTTTTGCTCGAATTTACCGACAAGGTCTAGATGAACCAACATGATCTCGTCTTTGGCTGTTGACAGTGGTACTAAACCGTCATTTTGTGTCGACGGAAGGTTGACAATCTCCATAGTTGCCTTCGAAATCGGGATAACACCGTTGGGAACTAACTGAGGAGCGAAGTCTCCTAATTATAAACATACGACATTAGCGGTAACAGTCTTCTCATCCTTTTGGAGGGTGATTGTTTTGGCGTTGATTAACTCCTAGATCTTTTCTTTGAGCACATAGAACGCCCTGGTTGGATGCCCTAGAAATATATAATACATGCAATATTTAGGGTTGTCAGTCTTACCTACTTCATCTGGTCGCTTGATTTTCGGCAGTTGAAGTTTATTGCTTTTGATCAAGCAATCAAAGATACTCATGATATCGTCGTCGTCGAAGGAATAATATTCTTTAGGTCGTGGTGCTGCCCTTTGGGGAGGAGCTTTCGCTGTAGGTGTTGACTGAACTATATTGATGGCTAAGGCTTTCTTGCCTTTGCGATTGTTTTGGTGACTACCACAACTGGTAGCAGGTGTTTGCCATTAAAATTATTTTGATTGAAATCTTAATACAAACAGAACAGTGATACAATATAGGACTTAGATATAGTCCTAGGAGTACACTTTTGTTTAAGCTGGGTCCTTAGTGCCAATGGAGCGAGTGGTAATGCGTTGACTCCGTTGACCGGCTGACGGCGGTTATCGGTTCTCTGAAGGTGTTGATTGCTCTGGGTGCTGGAGCTTGCTGAGAGGAGGAAGACATTGAGTGTCTAGGACTGCCTCTCTGGTGACTCTCTGTTGTGGATTCTTTTTGAGTCTTGTGTGTTCTGAGTCTCTGTGTCTGCATGAAGGAGATGACCCTTCTATTTATAGTTTTGCAGGCTGGCTGCTCATGCGCGCATGCAGGATGCACCGGTGTGGGGATGCCACGTGGAGGTTGCTGATGGAGGCGCACGGATGCTGCGCCCTGATCGAGGGGGAGAACTCTTCATACTGCTGTTGTGAGCTGGCACGTAGCAGAGAGAAGATCTTTCCGTTGCTGAAATCTTGGATGAGTTGAGTCAAAAGACACGTGTCGTTGACTCATGGTTCGAAGATCTCGGATTTGGTGGAGAGGAGTGATCTGGTGGGCTGCGCCTTGGATTGGGCGCAGGAGGAGGCTGCGGCTCATAACCTTTAGGAGTTACAAACCATTTGGGGCGCATGGCTTTTGAGGCGCATGCAGGCGACTTTCCTTCTGTCTTTCGGGATCAGAGAGCAGTCTGAGGCGCATGCTGATTTGGACGCATGGCCGTAGAGGTACATGCTGATTTAGACGTATGGCCGTAGAGGCGCATGCTGATGGTGGAGTGGCCACGTGGCAGTAGCCGTCGAAACAAAGTCATGATGATGCTGACGTTGCCGACGCTTCATTTTCTGAAAAGCTGTCAACTGTTCAGACTTTGGGAGGCGTGCTGCCAACTCTGTCAGTTCAGCATTTAATGTTGGTGACGTTCGATGGACAGCTGAGTGGGCGCGTCGGTTGGCGTTCCACTCGGTATGGAGATGTGTGGGGGCGCACCTTCTGTAATGCGCCGAGTATTGTAAGGCGCGTCTGTGTGATGCGCCTGATGCCGAAGGGCGCATCCGTGTGATGCGCTGTCTGGCTGGCGCATCGGACATGTCTTTTAATGATGCGGCTGTCTCGCTCTTCGAGTGCCATAAATAGCCGTTTTGGCTGAATTCGAGGCGTCCGATTCATCCATTTAATGTAAATTTATTACACGGAATTCGGAGGGTCATCCACTTGGCGCATGGGTTTGATTTGCCCGGCCTATAAATAGTAGCATGGAGAGAAGATTTGCTTCTCATTCCCTCACGTACTTCCAACATGAACTTGAACATGCGGGTGCATTCTGTTGACGAAGTGCTCCCGAGGGTGAAGATGAGACGCTGTGTTGTCTTCGATGCACTTGAAGGTGACTGTTACATCCAAAAGACGGAGTCGAGGGCTTCCGAGGCAGGCGGAAGGTGCCTGTTGCATCCAAAGATAGGGATGCTCGAGCCTCGTCTCCGTTATTCCGGAAGAGCCGTAGATCGGAATGGCGGTGCTAGGCTCTCTCTTCCTTCAAAGTGGGGTTTCCCCACTTTGATCGTGTCGAAAGCTGCTCCTTTAGCCGCGGTTTCGATCACGGTCTTCCTTCGACTTTGGAGGCTCTTTTGAAGCCTCCCCTGGCCACAGCATTTGCGGTGCTCTTCTCTTCCTCGGTTCCAGCCAGAGGGTTAAATGCTTTGTGTATCGAAGCATTTATCGAGCGAGCCTGGTTGGAAGAGCGGCACATAACTGGGCTCTGCTCGGCCAGGTGAGCCTGGCTGGAAGAATTTGGCTGAAGGGATGCACATAGCTGAGCTACTGAAGATATGGTGGGATGCGCCTGGTTGGAGGCGCATGATGTCTGCTGCGCCTGACTGACAGCGCATGGTGACTGGCAGCGCATGATGACTGCTGCGCCTAACTGGAGGCACATGGTGGCCGCTGGCTGTAGACTTAGGATCTTTCCTTTGTAGAAATTCTCCTTTGTACAACCTTTTCTAGACATGTAATAGACTTTTATATATAAATAAAAAGTCCTTCTTCAAATGTCTATACTTATTGACTTTGCTGTGAAGTTCTTCGTCTGAGTTCTGGCGCATGTAGTGTCTGGCGTATGGGCTTTCTGTTTGTGAAATTCCATGCTTCTACAAGACCCCCTTCAAAGTTTTCAAAACTTTTGAATAAGTTTTGGAATACTTTGAATAAGAAGCATGGAGGTCAGGGCACATGATTTCTGGGCGCATGCCTGTTCGGGCGCATGCCTGTTCGGGCGCATGCTCTTCTCAGTTAATAATGATGGTGCCTCGGTAACCGAAAAGATTAATGATAATCTTTTGGTTTTATTTGCTGCTATCTTTGAACAGAACCCGAGGCGACGGCTGAGATCACACGTCATCTGTTCACGCGTGCGACCAAGCCCAATAAATAGGTAAGAGTTGGAGAGAGAAAGGGTTCTTCTTCTCTGTGCCTCTACTTCTTTAGAGTTTCTTCTTCAAAAACCCTAACTTCTCCTTCCTCGAGAGAATGGCTCCCAAGACTTCTTGCGGTGCTGTCGGCAAGGGAAAGGAGAAAGCGAAGGAGTCCGCGGAAGTTGCGGCGGCTGTCGTTCCTCGTCGGCCTGTCGAAGTTCGGCCGGAGGTGGTTGGTAAGTCTCATTATCCGTACGCCAACACACATAGGCCTTGAGTCTTTAATGATGTGCCGCGGTCTTTGCCCGCCGACGCGCATGGGTTTAAACCCTGGTGATGCGCCGAGGCTATACTGCTGACGCGCATGGGTTCAAACCCTGAAGATGCGCCAAGGCTATACTGCTGACGCGCATGGGTTCAAACCCTGATGATGCGCCGCAGTTTTCTCCTTTAGACACATTTGTGTGTTCTCTTCTGACTTTTTCTGATCTTTTACTAGTGTCGATGGCAATCCCGCTTTTGAGTGAAGTTTTCTTGGAGGCTGCCTTCAATCAAATGGGAGTAGAGCATAACGAGGAAGTGATAAACCCTGCTCAAGATGCTCTTATGCTGGATCAGCCTCTTGAGAGAATGACCCTAATCCGTGAACAGCAGTATTGGTTCCTCAAACGGATGATGGAGCGTGGAGTTATTAAATCCTCCACATCTGATAAAGTGACTTTCCTGAAGCCTGAGTTCCTGTTTGGAGACCGTCTCACTTCTACTGACTCGTCAGTACTGAAGGTCAAGGAGGACTGGTTCTTTACTGCGAATGGAGTGCATATGACTGTTAAGCAACTTGAACGTCAGTGGCCTTTGACGTCCTTCTGTCGCCTTGTTTCCCAGAGGAGAATGTCTTGGGAGCTTACCCCTTCTCAGGGGGGAGCGGTGACTGGTGTCATCCAAATTGATTCTACTTCCGACCAAAGGGATGTTTTGACCGTTGTACGGTCTGGGTCTTCTTACACTTGGCGGACTTTACGTCCTGGGAGCCTCTACAGTGATGTACCCATTGATACGTTTGCTTATAGTGCTTAGACTTTTACACATCGTATGTTTTTGATGGAACGTTCCTACCCGACAGGAGAGTTTCGGGTGGAGGGTTGGTGCCATTACGTCTCCAAATGGGATAAACTGACGCTCTGGATCTTGTCGCGGTTTCGGACTGAGCTCCGAGAGATCGGGTTGACTGCCGCGATCCGTGCTACCCAGTCGGGTGTTGACCTTAATAGGCACATGTTCCTCGCACTCCTGGAGATGTTTGATATCTATACCGGGACCTTCTTTACTCCGGTAGGAGAATTAGGGCTCGTACTTCATGAGATGTATGAGGTGTCTAAACTCCCTTGGGGGTCGGAACCCTATGAAGAGTACTTTCCAACCAATGAGGAATTTCAAGTCCTGGGGGACAGGGCTGAGGAGATGATGGCCGTCTTCAAGGAAGTGGCGAGTCATCATTACTATATGCAGAGGCGGGATAGGAACGGGATGCAGCCTCATGTGACCGCTTGGAGAGATTATGTCTTTAAACAAGACAAGGAGGATCCCTCACAATTTTCTACTCCACCGGCGCTCTCTCGTAGCGAAGTGTTGTCCGAAATGAGCAGGTTAGGGGAGAAAAATCCTCGAAGAAATGAGGACCAGCAGTCAGATGCACGCTCCTACAGCTGCTTCTGGCATCTTGCTTATCGGATGTCACCCAAGGCGGTGTTGGCATCCTACCTGATGATATGGCTCCGGGATTGCGTGTTCGCGGGCGGATCCGGTGCCATAGAGAGGATGACCCGAAACTTAATCCTGCCAGCCGTGAAGCTGGTTTTCGGCCGGCGTTTGGCTCTTCTCCCCGCAATGGTATATAACCTGCAGCGAGGTTTGAGAGAGTTTGCTGAAAATGTGATTCATGACAGAGGCCGAAATAATAACTTCCCGCGCGCTGAACTGCCGTTTCACTATTTGATGGGATGGCTGATTTTGCATCATCCCAGTGTGATGAGCCCAGGCTCGGAAGAAGATTATATGGCGGGAGATGCATTCCTTCGTCGTTTCCGTCGGAGGAGCTGGTCGCATACTGGTGTCCCGGTTTGTAGAAAGGTTTTATCCCGTCTTCAGGGTTGGGAGCTAACCAAAGTTGGTCCCATCTATTTGGGTTTTGAGGCCAACGAGGATTTAAGAGACCTGGGCGAAGGTACCACCACTCTGCCTCAATGGGGATTCCGCTGGTTGCAAAGTATCCGGCCGTCCCATCTGGTGTACCGGAACAGGAATCAGTGCTACCTGGAACCATACTTGCCGAGCCGCTTTGCACGGCAATTTGGTTATGCTCAGATGATTTTGGATAACCCCAGTAATACCCTGGGGTATGTTGGAAGTTTGTTGGATGGTGCACGAGCTTGGCATTACTATAATGCCGGATGTACCGGAGCTCGTTTTACGTTGCCCGTTCCCGATCCGCGGCCGCCTATTCTTTACTCGGCCGCCAAATTTTACTGTATTATGGCTGCCCCGCCCTCCGGATATGACAGGGAGACCAGCCTTATCGCAGGCACCCAGTTAGCAGCGACTGGGGATACGCCAGTGAAGGCCCGGCCGCATCGTCCGTCAGGGGTGGGTCAATGGAGTGCCCTCTCCGCATCACAAGCAGAACCTTCTGGCGATCGATCGAAACGATGTGCAGATACAGGGGCTGAATCTCTTGTGTTGAAGAAGCAGAAGAAGGCATCGTTACCGACGGTGTCATCGGATTCGGCATCCGAAGAGGTAAGGACATCCTACTAAATCTGATTTTGGTTCCGCCACTGACGAGGCCTGATCTTCTTTTGTAGGAGCCGCTAAAAAGAAAACCTCGTACCCCAAAGTCGGGTGGGAGTAGGCGAGAAGAGATGGCGAGCTCGCCTGGAGTGCGTATCCCGCCGACAATGATGTCTCTCATGGAGGAAGATCCGGAGGATACTGTCATCGTGGAGGTTCCAGTATCCCCGGGTTATGTCAGGAGGGACCCTGAGGGTACAGCAGCTTCCGAGGTGACGAAGGCCACAGCGGAGGCTTCACATATCGAAGGTTTAGCAAGTGCGCAGCTTCCTGGTGATGAAGAGGAATGGAGTTCATCATCTTCCGATGACATCGCTCCGGAGCTGCAGGAGTCTGTTGCGGGGACAGCAGAAGCAGTGAGGATAGAGGAGAGGGTTGATTCCCCTCCTTGTCATGATGAGGGGAGGTCGGCTGAATCATTGCCAAATCCTTCCTTGGCTTCAACCATGGACATAGAGATGGCTACCGATCAGGCGGTAGTGACAGATTCTGTCCCTGTAGAGGGACTTGAGAAGAATAAGACCCTTCTGCCGGTCTTGTCTCCTGGGGCTGGCCAGGAGATAAATGTTGATCTCTCCGTTTTGCCGGGGGAGGTAGCTGATGCAGATAGAACGTCGGGGGTAGAAGAGGTGGCCGTTGACGTCGGTGATTTCTCCGGGCTTGAGAAGGGTAAGGGTGTGGAATCCTCTGTTGCTCCTTCCATTTGGGGTACTATTACGACGCATGCGCCGGCTCCTTCTGTTCCTTCGGCTCCTCGGGCTAGCAGTCTGGGCCCTGTTGATGAAGAGCCTATTGCTGCCGAGGTTCAAACCTCTCAGATCGAGGTTGGCGGATCTTCCTCCGGTCCGCAAACTGTAGTAGCTCTTCCAACTCCTGCTATGACACCGCAGGTGCTGGCGGAAGCCGACGAGTATGTGAAGTTCCTCGTCGAGGAAGTGTACAAAATGCTGGAGAAAGGTGTATCTGCAGTGATGGATGCCAAGGGAAGCTTTGCGGCAGCAAAAGCTTTGGCAATGCCTTGTATCGAGCTGATCCGCGTTCACCAGGGCCATGACCATATGGCCGAAATACTGGAAGTTTCGGTGATTGAGCTGGACGAGCGGCTCGCAGAACTGCAGCGCATCCAACGAAATGACCTCTCTGTCTTGATAGATGCAGAGATAGGAAAGTTGATGGCTGAAATCGAGGCTTCCTATCGAGCCAATGTGAGCAGTTGGGAGCGTGAAGTGGCTGGGACTGAGGCTGCGACGGAGCAGTTGTTTCAATCTATGGAGAAGACGACGGAGAAGCGGGCTGCGGTGGACGCTAACATCGCAGAGGTTGATGCTCAGATGCGCCGTCTTGAAGACCAGCGGGCCCAACTTCAACTAGAAGCTGATCGTGTCCTGGCTGAACACGTGGCATTCAAGCAGGAGGAAGCGACTCTTACTCAGCGGACCCTTGCTTTGGCTCAGCAGCGACGACAGCTTGATAAGAAGTATGAGAGTAAAACTTCTGCTGAGGCTGTCGGATTAATGCGTCAAGAAGCCGAGCTGCGAGTCCAGGCGACTGTAGAAACTCGCACTGCCGACCTGAGACGTCGAGTCAGAGAGCTTTCATCCCACCCTGGAGAGAATCGGGGACTGTAGCTTCTCTCTTTTTTTATGTGTTTTTGCAACTCTTGCCGGGGAAATAGCGTATTTCTGTACTCCCTTCTTTGAAAAATAAAGAAATACACTATCTTTTTTTTTTGTGATGTGTTCATTTTTGATCTCATGAACTTGATGATTTATGTGGACCTATTATCTTTTGCGCACCTTGGTTTTTAGGTACAGATAATAAGTTTGAAGGAACCAACATGTTTGCTCAGAGGTAATATGGACATGGCAATCATTAGGTTCAAATGATAGAATCTTCCTACTCAGAGGTATTTATGGACATGGTAGGAATGATCATGGGGGATACGCTGAACAACTCAGAGGTAATGTGGACATGGAAGTTCTGCGATCAATGTACGACAACACAGGAGTTGTTTGTACGGGATGTTTACTCAGAGGTAATGTGGACGTGGTAAACATGAAGGATAGCATAAGCTTACGAAATGTAAGGTTCCGCTTTGTAGGATGTAGAGAGACAACTCAGAGGTAATGTGGACGTGGTTATCTTTCTACGAAAGGATGCCACGGAGCAGCTGGGTTCCGGAAGCGTTTGATTTTGTGAAAAGAGGTTGTTTGGGGAAATACATGTCTTGGAAGATGTCAAGAATAGTACTTCTTTAGGAACTTGCCGTTGATGGGCATCATGAACAAGTCCCCATTGGGTTTGGCGAGCCGGTAAGCGCCGTTTGAGTATACCGTCTCAATGATGAAGGGTCCTTCCCATTTGGGCTCGAACTTCCCTGGTGTCTTATGAGTTAACACCATTGGCCTTTTGACTGCTAAAACCAGGTCGCCAACTTGGAAAGTTCTTTGCTTGACCTTCTTGTTGAAAGCCTGTGATATACGGGCTTGGTAAAGTTCGATGCGTTGTTGAACTAGGAGACGCTTTTCGTCAAGTGCCTCCAGTTCCCGCAGACGACGACGTTGATTGTCTTCTTCTGTGAGATCGTTTGTGATTGCCACACGGAGCGAAGGTATCTGTATCTTGAGAGGCAGTACTGCTTCGCTCCCGTAGACCAGGGAGAATGGAGTATTGCCTGTTGGGGTCCGTACCGTTGTGTGGTAGGCCCAAAGGCATTCGCCAAGCTTTTCGTCCCAGTCGCGTTTGTTGGATGACACGACCTTTTTGAGTAGCCTGACGATAGTTTTGTTGAACGCCTCGGCCAATCCGTTTGCTGTCGGATTGTAGGCGGTTGAGGCCACGTTCTGAATGCGATTCTTGTCACAGAACCTGCTAAAAATGTGGCTGATAAACTGAGGACCATTGTCATGGATGATCCGCCGGGGTACCCCGAAACGGTAAATGACATGGTGTTTGATAAAGCTGACCACCCTGGAGCTTTTTACTTCTGCTAGTGGAACTGCTTCTGCCCATTTGGAGAAGTAGTCGGTGATGGCCAGGATGAAGCGGTGTCCTCTCGATGAAGGAGGGGTGATTAGCCCTACAATGTCCATGCCCCAGGCTTCGAAAGGCCAGGAGGCGACTGTAGGATGTAGCGGCTCAGACGGTGTATGTATGAAGTCTGCATGAAGTTGGCATGCATGGCACTTCTTAGCATATTTCACTGCGTCGGCAACCATGGTTGGCCAGTAGTAACCCATACGTCGCTGTCGATCTTGCAACTTAGGACCCGGTTGGTGAGCTCTGCAAGTTCCGTCGTGAGCTTCTCGAAGAACTTCGGCCGCTTCTTCGTTAGACAGGCATCGCAGGAGAAGCCCGTCGAAAGAGCGTCGGTACAGCGTTTTAGTGGCTGTATCGTAGTAGAATCGAAGAGAGCGTCTCCTGACTGAGACGGCTTCCTTCGGATCTTCCGGAAGGATTCCGTAGACGGCGAAGTCGATGAACAGGAATCTCCAGTCTCGGACATTAACATCAGTGTTTGTCGACATGGCGTGAGCCATTTGCAAACATAGGTTGTTCCTGGGACAAATCAAGTCTCGGCCAGTTACCGTGACATAGTGTTGAGTCCCAAGGGGCACGGCCAATGAGGCTGCGAGGCCAGCCAGGGCGTCAGCCTCCAAGTTTTGTAGACGGGGTACATGTTCGATGAAGAACCCAGTGAAGGTTGAAATGATGTTCAATGCAACTTCATGGTAAGGGATCAAATCTTCATGGCGAACCTCGTATTGCCCCCGAATCTGGTTTACGACGAGTTTCGAGTCGCCGTAGGCTTCCAGATGATCCACCCCCAGCTGTTGTGCTAGCTGGAGTCCCATGACGAGTGCGTTGTACTCAGCAACATTATTGGAGCACGGCTTCGAAAGAGAATATGCGCGCTGGATGACCAGCTGATCGGGGGAGACCAAGACTACCCCCACTCCTGCGATGATTTGGCCGTTGGGGCCCGTTCTTGAAGCGCCATCGAAGAACATCCGCCAAACGGGGCTTCCTTTAGTGACGTTTGATTCTTAGACTTCATCCGGGATATCTTCATAGAGTTTTGAAGACTCTGGGATGGGGTATGCAGCTAAAAAGTCAGCCAGGGCCTGACCCTTGACCGCCTTCTGTGGGACAAACACCATGTTGTATGGCGTTAGTAGGATCGCCCATGTAGCCAGCCGGGAGTTTAATGACCCTGGCTTCGTCATGAGAACTCTGAGTGGATTGACTCGAGAGATGACGTGAATTGTCTGGCCCGAGACGTAATGACGAGTCTTCTGAATGGCAAACACCAAAGCCAAGCACTCCTTTTCAACGGGGTTGTACCGGTGTTCGGCTCCGATGAGTGTTCGACTGAGATAGTAGATTGTTTGCTCGTAGCCTGCATCGCTATTTTGAGCGAGTAAAGCGTCGAGGGAATGATCCATGGCACGGACGTAGAGGAGGAAGGGTTTGCCGGCGACAGGTGCCACTAGGACTGGCGGGCTTGTCAAGTAAGCCTTGATGTCGTCGAAAGCCTTTTGGCACTCCTCTGTCCAGACGTAAGAGACTCCCTTCTTCATGAGCTGAGTAAAGGGTTGACATTTACCGGAGAGATTTGCTATGAACCTCCGGATGTATGCCAGACGTCCCTGTAAGCCCCGAAGTTCTCGAAGGTTCTTCGGAGGGTCCATGTTGAGGATGGCTTTAGTCTTCTCGGGATCGACATGAATGCCTTTTGCCGTGATGACAAAGCCCAAGAATTTGCCGCTAGAAACCCCCAGGAAGGATTTAGCGGGGTTCATTTTGAGTTGATGTGCCCGCATGAGATCGAAGACCGTCTTCAGGTCCTGTAGGTGATCTCTTTTGAGGCGGCTCTTGACTGCGATGTCGTCAACATAGCACTCAACAGTCTTACGAAGATGTTGACGGAAGATGGTACTCATCGCTCGTTGGTATGTTGCACCGGCATTCTTCAAGCCGAAGGGCATTACTGTGTAGCAGAAAACACCTTTCGGAGTCCTGAATAACGTGTGTTTTGCGTCATCGGGGAACATCTTGATTTGATTGTAGCCTGAATACCCGTCCATGAAGGATATGCGTTCAAAGCCACATGTGTTGTCGATCATTACATCGGTGATTGGGAGCGGGAATTCATCCTTCGGGCAAGCAGAGTTGAGATCCCTGAAGTCGATACAGACTCGTATCTTCCCGTTCTTCTTGGTGACAGGGACGACGTTGGCTACCCAGTCCGGGTGTTGTTCCTCACGGATGAAGCCACTGGTCAAGAGCTTGTCCACCTCCTGATCGATGGCGTTCATGATGTCCGGGCGGAAGCGTCGCTGTTGTTGTTTGATAGGTTTGACATCTGGTAAGATGTTCAACCTATGCATCGCGATCTGTGGATCGAGACCCGGCATGTCTTCGTAGCCCCAAGCGAAGACGTCAATATACTCTTTAGCCAGTTGGACTAAAGATTCTCGGTCTTCTCCTTCCAAGCTTTTGCTGATGAAGATGGGTTTAGAAGAAGACCCATCCCCGAGGTCGATCTGCTCGACTTCGTCTTCAGTGGGAGGTTCTCGTAACTTAAAATGAGACTCCCATTGTTCTCCTAGGTGCTGAGCCCAGGGTTCCTCTTCGAAGGGTTCCGGCAGTTGGTCTTCGTCTTCATCTTTCTGAGGTTGCGCCGATGTCATGTTAGCTGACAGCACTTTCCTGAAGACTGATCCGATACTGGTATCGGAATCCCACGTCGATGCTTCAGACGAGTGGGAATGTTCTATGTCTTCTGCGTCTGAACTCTCTGGAGTTGATGGCGGCGTGACATAGCCTAACCCCCGTCGAGTCCGATTATAGTAATCCTGTGGCTTTCTATTGGGCATCGAAAGCCGGACAGGGAGATGCCGACCCTTGCCGTAGTTTAAGCCTTTGTTGCTTTTCAGGTCGTAGCCCATCTTTTGGATGATGTGCTTAGCCGCATCTGTGTACCGATAGACTTGTACTCTGCCGGTATCAGGTTCGGGCTCGATTGACGGGAGGTCCCGACGATGCTCGATTTTGCCCGAGATGATGGTGCCTTGGTATCGGCTCCGTGGAGGGACTATGAAGACTCCTTGAGACGGGACTATTTGATTATGGTGGACGGTCGTTACTTGTGTTTGCAACGACCGTAGAGCGTTGTCTAATGTATACATGGCATTCCAGTGTGGTAGACAAGAATAATTGAAAGACACTCTATTATTGATAAAGTACGAGATTCGTGGGACGAAGGAGGGTGCGTCTACATCAGCGGAGATGTATTCGCCAAGCTCCTCATCTGTAAGCACTGGGGCCGGATCAGGTGAGTCCTCCACCGCTCTGACTTTAGGATCTAAGAGGGTTATGTGAGCCCTCTCCGGCATCTTGGATGACTGCGGCGGCTTGCCTTTAAGACGCACCTTGAGAGGTGCCTCGGTTGTGCCTCCGATGAGTGGCGCCTTCCCTTGTAATTTTACCACCAGGGGAGCCGCTGTTTGAGGTGGCTTTCCCTTGAGGCGTATCTTCAGGGGAGCTTCGCGAGCCGGCGCTTTTCCTGATAGCTTGATGCTCATTGGAGGCGCCTTCTGGGGCGGTTTCCCCTTCAGACAGATTTTCAAGGGGGCGTCGGGAGTCGTCTCAGGCTCCATGTCCGGCTCTGTTGCCGTCTCTGCCTCATCATCAGCGTCATTGGCTTCCTCCTCGTCAATGGGCTTGTACAAGTCGGAATCGGTGAAGTAGGCCTCAATCCCTTTGAAGGGATCGATATCTGCAAACTCCGTCCGGATGACGCCGTTGGTGGATACATATTTCATGCATTGGTGGAGCGTGGAGGGCACCACCATGTACTCATGTAACCATGGTCGTCCGAGTAAGATGTTGTAGTTGACCTCGGCATCCACCACATAACAAGTCACCTCAGTTTTGAGGCTGCCGATGTGACACTTCAGCCGGATCTTGCCCAGTGGCTCGCTCTTGCTAGCGTTGAAGCCACTGATGGTCGTATTGGAGGGCGCCAGCCGGTACATTGGGATCCCCAGCTTTGATAGCAGCGCCTTTGGAATGATGCTTAGGGAAGACCCCGGATCGATCTGAATCCTGCTCACCTTTACCGAACCGATGTACCCTGTGTAATACAACGGTCGGTTATGTCGGTGATGCTTGAGCAGCATGTCTTGTTGGGTGAAGGTTATGTTTGGGATAACTTCATCCGCACAATGACAGTGTGCACAAGTAGTTGGGAGGTCTTCAGGCTGCTTGACTTGACTGAGAAAAGATTCGGCATCCTTCAGAGCTTCGCAGAGAGCTTCTCGGGAGTCCTTGGAGAGACGCAGGAGCTCGAACAAAGACAAGCATGCAGGAGTACTGGCTAGTTGCACCAGAATGTCAAAATTGTGGGGCTTGGCTAGCCCCGAAGCATTTTCTTTCTACAGAGGTCTGTCGAAACGGGCCTCCACTTGCTTTTGTTTATTGGCTGCTGAGGGCTTGGATGGACCCTCCTCAGGGATGGTGCCAGGAGGCACCACTTCGGCGGCAGCTTCGGCGGCAGCTTCACCGGGCTGGGAGTTCTGTTGTGCACGCGTCTGCACAGGAAGCGCCTCTTCTGTTGAAGAAGAGACCGTGCGGCAAGACTTGATCTTCCTGCCTTTTGCTTTGGAGGTAGGGCGTACCTCCGGTTGAGTTACCTCGGAGACGAGGTCAGGGTGAACCCAGAGGACCTCTCCTCGAGATGTGGTGAGTGGGACAAGTCCACTCACATTGTCACGGGTGGGTGGCAAGTTCACCACCTCCATTGTCGCCTTAGGGATGGGGACGACGCCATCTTGTGTGGTAGTCGGCGGCAAGGTGCCAAACTGAAGTGACACCACATTCGCTGACACCGTCTTCTCTTCATAGTCGACGGAGATTACATCCGCATTGATCATGCGCTGGATGTAATTTTTGAGGACGTAGCAGTCCTTAGTCGGGTGTCCGACAAACCGATGGTAGTGACAGTACCTCGGGTTGTCCACTTTCCCGACTTCATCGGGCCGCTTCGGGTCCGGAAGCTTGATCTTGTCGCCCTGCTTCAGTATCTCAAAGAGTTGCAGGGTGTCGTCATCATTGAATGAATAAACCTCCTTGGGTCTCGGTGCCAGTGGAGGCTTTTGAGTAGGCGCAGATGCGCCCTTCGAGGCATTAACAGTCAATGCCTGTTTCCCCTTTGTTTCTCGTCCGAAGTTGTTGATTGCGGACTTTTTCCCCTTATCGTCAAAGGCGGGGAAGCTAACACCCAACAGACGTGCATTGGCCGCCTTCTTCTCTGCAGCTTCAGCTTCGATGATTAGGGAGCTCCAGTCGGGAGGGGGAGTAGAGTTAAGCCAAAGCTTTACTGCAGGCAGCATGTTTATACTGCAAGCGGAGAGGAGCGCATGTTCTGGCATGCCTGGAGGTAGCCTGAAGCAGGCCTGACGGAAGCGTTCGATGAATGCCCGAACCATTTCCTTGTCCTTCTGGCGTATCTCAAAGAGAGACGCCATCGTCATGTCCTTCCCACCGTCGTAGAAACGGTCGAGGAAGAGGCGTGTCAGGTCGTCAAAGGACGATATGGAATTATCGGGAAGGCTGCAGTACCAGTCATACGCCACCCCTTTCAGGGCCCCAACAAAGATGCTGGTGAGGAGGGCGTCCTCCTTCGGAAGATGCCCTGTCTGCGACTGGAAGTACGTCAGGTACCGTCGTGGAGAGTCCTTCCCGTCATACGGCGTGAGTGTTTGTGGTTTATACTTTGGGGGATAAACCACCTTGTTCCACTCAAGGGGATAAGGCTGGGGAATGCCCATCTTAATACAAACAGAACAGTGATACAATATAGGACTTAGATGTAGTCCTAGGAGTACACTTTTGTTTAAGCTGGGTCCTTAGTGCCAATGGAGCGAGTGGTAATGCGTTGACTCCGTTGACCGGCTGACGGCGGTTATCGGTTCTCTGAAGGTGTTGATTACTCTGGGTGCTGGAGCTTGCTGAGAGGAGGAAGACGTTGAGTGTCTAGGACTGCCTCTCTGGTGACTCTCTGTTGTAGATTCTTTTTGAGTCTTGTGTGTTCTGAGTCTCTGTGTCTGCGTGAAGGAGATGACCCTTCTATTTATAGTTTTGCAGGCTGGCTGCTCATGCGCGCATGCAGGATGCGCCGGTATGGGGATGCCACGTGGAGGTTGCTGATGGAGGCGCACGGATGCTGTGCCCTGATCGAGGGGGAGAACTCTTCATACTGCTGTTGTGAGCCGGCACGTAGCAGAGAGAAGATCTTTCCGTTGCTGAAATCTTGGATGAGTTGAGTCAAAAGACACGTGTCGTCGACTCATGGTTCGAAGATCTCGGATTTGGTGGAGAGGAGTGATCTGGTGGGCTGCACCTTGGATTGGGCGCAGGAGGAGGCTGCGGCTCATAACCTTTAGGAGTTACAAACCATTTGGAGCGCATGGCTTTTGAGGCGCATGCAGGCGACTTTCCTTCTGTCTTTCGGGATCAGAGAGCAGTCTGAGGCGCATGGCTTTTGAGGCGCATGCTGATTTGGACGCATGGCCGTAGAGGCGCATGCTGATTTGGACGCATGGCCGTAGAGGCGCATGCTGATGGTGGAGTGGCCACGTGGCAGTAGCCGTCGAAACAAAGTCATGATGATGCTGACGTTGCCGACGCTTCGTTTTCTGAAAAGCTGTCAACTATTCAGACTTTGGGAGGCGTGCTGTCAACTCTGTCAGTTCAGCATTTAATGTTGGTGACGTTCGATGGACAGCTGAGTGGGCGCGTCGGTTGGCGTTCCACTCGGTATGGAGATGTGTGGGGGCGCACCTTCTGTAATGCATCGAGTATTGTAAGGTGCGTCTGTGTGATGCGCCTGATGCCGAAGGGCACGTCCGTGTGATGCGCTGTCTGGCTGGCGCATCGGACATGTCTTTTAATGATGCGGCTGTCTCGCTCTTCGAGTGCCATAAATAGCCATTTTGGCTGAATTCGAGGCATCCGGTTCATCCATTTAATGTAAATTCATTGTACGGAATTCGGAGGGCCATCCACTTGGCGCGTGGGTTTGATTTGCCAGGCCTATAAATAGTGGCATGGAGAGAAGATTTGCTTCTCATTCCCTCACGTACTTCCAACATGAACTTGAACATGCGGGTGCATTCTGTTGACGAAGTGCTCCCGAGGGTGAAGATGAGACGCTGTGTTGTCTTCGATGCACTTGAAGGTGACTGTTACATCCAAAAGACGGAGTCGAGGGCTTTCGAGGCAGGCGGAAGGTGCCTGTTGCATCCAAAGATAGGGATGCTCGAGCCTCGTCTCCGTTATTCCGGAAGAGCCGTAGATCGAAATGGCGGTGCTAGGCTCTCTCTTCCTTCAAAGTGGGGTTTCCCCACTTTGATCGTGTCGAAAGCTGCTCCTTTAGCCGCGGTTTCGATCACGGTCTTCCTTCGACTTTGTAGGCTCTTTTGAAGCCTCCCCTGGCCACAGCATTTGCGGTGCTCTTCTCTTCCTCGGTTCCAGCCAGAGGGTTAAATGCTTTGTGTATCGAAGCATTTATCGGGCGAGCCTGGTTGGAAGAGCGGCACATAACTGGGCTCTGCTCGGCCAGGTGAGCCTGGCTGGAAGAATTTGGCTGAAGGGATGCACATAGCTGAGCTACTGAAGATATGGTGGGATACGCCTGGTTGGAGGCGCATGATGTCTGCTGCGCCTGACTGACAGCACATGGTGACTGGCAGCGCATGATGACTGCTGCGCCTAACTGGAGGCGCATGGTGGCCGCTGGCTGTAGACTTAGGATCTTTCCTTTGTAGAAATTCTCCTTTGTACAACCTTTTCTAGACATGTAATAGACTTTTATATATAAATAAAAAGTCCTTCTTCAAATGTCTATACTTATTGACTTTGCTGTGAAGTTCTTCGTCTGAGTTCTGGCGCATGTAGTGTCTGGCGCATGGGCTTTCTGTTTTTGAAATTCCATGCTTCTACAGCAGGGTGCTTATCTTTGTCAAGATTAGGCATCGGGATGCCTAGTTGCTTGAACTTCTTAGCACTATCTTCGATTGCTCTGGAACTTACTATAAAGAAATCCCAATCTTGAAATTGTGTAGGTCCCATCCACATGCTGATGATAGATAACAAGTTTGATTTGGATGTATCTATCGTCAATACGTCCGGAGTACTTAGAGGCATTTTGAGTGTCTCCCGTCGGAAGCGCTCAATGAAACGTTTAGATGTTTCATTTGGCTTATGTTTGATTTTGGTAAGGGCGGACATAGTCATGTCATGAGTCCCTTCATAGAACCATTCCAGGAACATTTGCTTCAATACTGCGAAGGATGTTATGCTGCGAAGGATGTTATTCGACTCATCAACAAGATGTTAGCGGCATTCTTTCTTCTAAGGCATTGATGACAGAACCCCAAAGGGATTGATATTGGGTAGCTGGGAGTCTATTGCAAAGCCTACTTGTGAGGGAAGTCTTGGCCTTCGAAACACACCGTATGTTATTGATGAATTCTCCATCAAGTTATGGTAAAAATTTATAACCGAATTTTTTTTAAGGATCGACTTCCTATCTGCTAAATATGTCAAAAAGTTACATCCAAACCTAGTTGCAATTCAACCTCGATCCTCGCATATCTGGACTCTGGAGGAGAACGATCCATGGAAGAATTAGTCTATGTTTTGACCTGATTCATCTCTCCATAGGAGATGGAAATTCTAACATTTTTGGAGACCTGTGGCTGCCTGGAGGAAGGCTTATTCAATCAAGAGGGAATGTTCACCTGTTAGTCCCGAGTGAAATCAAGATGTAAGAATAAAGGCCAGAAGTCCGCATAATCCTTTCGGTTTATCCTTTAACCCTAAAGTTGTAGTCGATCGAGATCAGAGGTTCACACAAAAGTTTCTCTCTGACTATTCTCGATTCCAACGAAGAATTGTATCCAATGTCTCTCGATTACAACTTATAAAAATAACAAACCAACGAAGCAAAATGTTCTTCCTTGCAAACATTGTTGCAACGGGACAGCAGATTTTTTGTTCTTTCTTGCAATCGTAGCAGTTGTAAACGAACATAACGGATGACAACTTCTCTAGAATCAGAACATGTTCTTCCTTACAAATATGTTGCAATTGATACAGAACGTTTACAATTAGAAGAAGGAAGGAGAAGAAGATAAAATAATTATAATTTTTCTTGCGGGGATAATGAAGACCACCGTTGCTCAAAGAAAAATTCATGCGTCGTTATCTGCTCCCAGGAACCAGCAAGTTCTCAAAGAACTTCTGAAACGCTCGTAGTCATCTTTTTGTGTGACTTAAACAGATTCCCTAGACTCAACATACTCGTCTTCTATTTAATTTTGTGTGTCTCCAAAAGGAGGTCTGGGGCTCTATTTATAGAGAGGGGCTGGGGCCTGGGACACCTCTTTTATCCGATGTGGGACTAAAATACCAATACTCAAAAAACAAGTTTGATATTTTAAATCCTACAACATGCGTTAGCCTGCGCCTACACTTGTGCATGCGCCCGCATATGCACCCTGCGATGCGCCACTTTGCACCTTTGAGCCGAATCCGAGTCCGAGTGACAAAAAATATACTTGCTTTCTTTGAGGAGTTAATCATTTTTTCTGCTAGAAAAATACCCCCATCATGGCACCCATGTGTCTTACCATACCACATGGGCATACCACAACGCATGCAAAGCATTGTATTGAGATACTCACTTGGTGGTGTAGCCGATGTGAAACTATTTTACACTAGTCCAAAGGCAAAAACACCAACATCGCCTTTATGGAAGGATAATCAAATACTTGTTCAATGAGGCGGGTTGGCGAGTCGATATTCTGCATGAAGCATTCAATGATACACAAATATGCTCGACGCTTCACTCTCATATATATATGCAAAATGATAATGACAGATTAGTATGGGCGCCTTCAATCAATGGTTCATTTACTCTATCGTTTGCTTACAACATTGCTAGAGGAGAAGGCAATGATGTTGGGAAAGCGCTTCCTTAGTTGTAACTTGGAGAAGGCCGACAAGGTGCAAACACTCTGCTGGAGAAGGCAATGATATTGAAATAAGAAGAGGAAGCTTATGTTGTGATGATTAAATGTTCATACAATGAGAAGCCTTTAAAGAGGCAAGCAAAAATGCAAGGTGTGGGCAGTAACAAAATAGGGGAGTGCTTCACTCCTGGCCACACACGTCCTATGAACTAGAAAAAAGGGAGAAGTAGTTCACTCATGGCCACACACATGTCTATGGACCATGTAAGCAAAAGACTAAGCAAAAAAAACTATTATCTAGATTAACTAATATTCTCCTCCATAATCTAGATTTGATCCAGGTTGATAACTCCAAGCATCTGCTGCATCTCGACAAATTTTACTCTGGCGAGAGCTTTCTTGAGAATGTCGACACGTTGCTTTCCAGTGCACACAAACCCCACCTTTATCTGCCCTTTTTCAATATATTCGCAAATGAAGTGAAAGCGAGTGTCAATGTGCTTGTTGCGCCCACGAAATACAGAGTTCTTCATCAACGTAATTGCAGACTTGTTGTCAACATATAGCGTAACTGGCTTAGGTTCGCGACTAGTCATCTCACGAAGTAGATTCCTCAACCACAAAGCTTGACATGTTGTACTCGTTGCTGCCATAAACTTAGCTTCATAGGAGGACAATGCGACAGTTTTCAGCTTCTAAGATGCCCAAGTGATCAGGTTCTTATTGAGGTAGAATGCCATTCTACTAGTGCTCCTCATGTCGTTGACATCTCCGGCTAAGTTGCTGTCGATAAATCCGTATAGTTCATCTTCAGCATGTCCTCTTTCATACATGAGTCCATACTCAAGTGTTCCCTTCACATATCTGAGGATCTGTTTCACAACCTGGTAATACATGGTTGTTGGCTTCTCTATGTACTTATTCATTATTCCAACAGCATAAGAAATATTGGGACAAATGTGAGTTAAGTACCTGAGACAGACAATAATGAGCCTATATTGCGTCGGATCGACTGGGGTTGCTTCAAGGTCCTTGCTGAGTTACATTTTAGCTTCCATGGGATACTTGGTCGGATTGTAATCTTTCATTCCAAACTAATGTAATACTCTCTTCGCATATGCTGATTGCTTCAGCATAATGCGATCATCCCGTTGGTCTACCTCTATACCAAGGTAGTAGAAGAGTAACCCAAGGTCACTCATCTCAAATTTTTGCATCATCTACTGCTTGTAAGCCTTTACTGTAGTTGTTTTTATGCTTGTGACGATTAAGTCATCAACGTACACTCCGACAATGAGTTCACGCTCTTCACCGTTCTTCGTGTATACCATATGCTCTTGAGTGCATCTAATAAATCCTAGCTTCTTTAAGCAGCTATCCAGGCATATGTTTCAGGCCCTCGGTGCTTGTCGCAAACTATAGAGAGCCTTGAACAGTCTATACACCTTGTGCTCCTGGTTCTTGACGATGAAGCCTTCGGGTTGAGCTACATATACCTCCTCTTTGAGGTCACCATTCCAAAATCTCCTTGGCTCTCTTAAGTCTGCCATCGATGTAGGTGAGCCAATCAAAGCTGAGGCCACAACTTGTAGTGTAGTAGGCTCCCTTGACGCCATTGTCGCTCCATGCGTCATAGGTGTTATCGCATCTTTCGTGCCCTCCGATGTGTGCACAGCCTAGTCCAACGCTCTTTGTGGAGTGATCACAGTCTCGATGAAAGGATCATCGACTGAGATTTCTACCCAGACTTGTGGTTCGGCACCGTCACCGTTGTTCCAGTCCCATCTCTTTTCTTCTTCAAACACGACATCCCTGCTCACCTGGATCTTGCTGCATTGAGGATTATAGAGGCGGTGCGCTTTGCAGCCCTCTTCCATGCCAAGGTACACCAATAACATGCTTCATTCATCATGTTTTTTGTGATAAGGACCTACATTCTATATGTGTGTGACGCATCCAAAGATCCTTAAGTGTTCCAGGTTCGGTTTTCTACCAGTCCAGGCTTCATACGGGGGAACGCACTGAGAGCTTTAGTTGGCAAGAGATTGAGCAGGTACATAGCATGTCTGACCATTTTGCCCCACATACTTCCAGGAACATGCATGCACTTGAGCAAGCTCCTTGTCGTGGCCATCACGGTGCGATTCCGGTGCTCCACTATGCCATTTTGTTGTGGCGTATCTAGTGCGGTGAGGTACCGTTGTATGCCTTTGCCTTCACAGAAGCTTGTGAATTCCTTGGACAGGAACTCACCTCCTCGATCAGTTCTTAGTGTCTTCATCTTGTTGTCACATTTATTCTCTACAAGAGACTTAAATTTCTTGAAGGCATCAAAAGCATCTCTTATTTCTTTGAGCATATACACCCACATCATGCGACTGAAGTCATCAACAAGTAAAAAAAATTACTTGTTACCTGCAAGTGTAGCGGGTGTAATCGGGCCACAAATGTCAGCATGCACAAGTTGTAATATCTTTTCAGCTCTGAAGCTTGTCTGCTGAGAGAACGATAGTCGTGCTTGTTTGGCAATGAGGCACCCATTACAGAGCTGGTTTGGGTGAGAAATCTTCGACAGTCCGGTGGACATTCCCTTCTCTGCCATCATCTTGAACGGGAAGAAATTCATGTGCCGGAGCCTTGCATGCCACAACCAGGCTGGATCTTGTATTTTGGGCATTAAATATATTGGCATGCAAGTTTCAAGAGCTATCTTGTACAGGCGGTTAGGTGATCTCCTCACCTTCATTAGCAGAATGTCATTTCTGTTGAACACCCTCAAGTAGGAGCCGACAATCTCCACCTTGCTTCCATCTTCCTTTAATTGACCAAGGCTCAATATATTACTTCTTAAACTTGGAATGAAGTATACCTCCGACAGAAGACGTTGTTCCCCATTCTTGTATTGGAACAGGATTGATCCCTTCCCCTCAATCTGTATGGTTGAGCCGTCGTCGAACTTGACATGGCCGATGATGTTCTGATCAAGGTCCTTGAACTTTCTTCGGTGGCCCGTCATGTGGTTGCTAGCGTCGGTGTCAAGGTACCATACATCGGTATCGTCCTATGCTTCTCCAGCTCTGCGCAAGTCTCATTTTATCATATTGTAATTGAGCATGACGAGGTAAGGCATCTCCTCCTGAGTCTCTCCCAGCAGCAATGTGGCCTCCTCGTCTTATGCTTGTACGAAGTTCGCCTCCTTAACACGATGTTTGTTGCGACACTCCGACGCATAGTACCCAAAGTTTTCACAATTGAAACACTTGATTTTTGATTTGCCGCGGTGGGAGCCTGAGCCGCGAGTCCCCTTACCCTCCTGGTGTTGCGCTATTTGGCCGCCACAGCCACCCCTGCCGTGCCCGCAACCACGGCCACGGGGCTTGCCATGGCCCCGATCATTCGACTGTGTCTGCCACTCAGCGTGAGTTAGCAGAAGTTGCCCGTTATTGCTCTCGCCTCGACCGTGTATGCGTTCTTCGTACACTTTGAGGCAGCCGATCGCTTCTTCGACAAGCATGGTCTCCATATCCATAAACTGCTCGATCACAGCAATGACCTACAGGTCCTTGTTTGGGACAGAGATGAGCAGCTTCTTGACGATGATGACGTCCTCTATCTCATCTCCTAATCCACGAATATTGTTTACAAGGGTCATCAATTTTCCTGTAAACTTATCGATGGAGTCTGTCTTCTTTATACGAAGAGCCTAGAAGTCACTCTTAAAGGTTTGAATCCTTGCCTTCTTCATCCGATTAGTGCCAAGGTACCTTATTTTCAGGCTTTCCCAAGCTTCCTTAGCCATTTTGTGCTTGGCTAGCTGGAGTAGGATCTCCTCGAGGATAGCTTGGAAAATCCACGCCAACGCCATCTTGGCTTTCTTCTTTTCTACGACCACCCCGGCCGCGGGTTCAATGGCATCCTAAACACCTTGAGCCTCCATAAAGACCTCCATCTTGATTGCCCAAGTGGAGTAATTATAAGACATCAGAATCAGGTAGTGCAGGGTTATGCTCTCCTCCTTTGTTGTTGGCGCCGACGAGTGCTTGATGATAGACATCTTATCGAGCCGAAGATACTTTGACATACAACCTGGTGCTCTGATACCAAATATTGGGAAAGCGCTTCCTTAGTTGTAACCTGGAGAAGGCTGATACGGTGCAAACACTCTATTGGAGAAGGCAATAATAGTGAAATAAGAAGATGAAGCTTATGTTGTGATGATTAAATGTTCATACAATGAGAAGCCTTTAAATAGGCAAGCAAAAAATGCAAGGTGTGGACAGCAACAAAAAAGGGGAGTGCTTCACTCCTGGCCACACATGTCTTATGTACCAAAAAAAGGAGACGTAGTTCACTCCTGGCCACACACATGTCTATGAACCATGTAAGCAAAAGACTAAGCAAAAAAATTGTTATCTAGATTAACTAATAGATGATGATGTTAGAGCACAGTTCATATATGGGGTAAAGGAATTTCAATTAAATGGTCCATACTTGTGTGTCGTATATGTAAACCCCCATTCTGATTATTGTTATTTTATTCTCAGTATTTTCACGAGATAATAAATTTTGTGTTTTATAAGTATTTTCTAAACTAATATATACTATGAATTAGTGATTTATTATAAAGGATAGGTATTGATATAATAAAATTGACTCATAGAGTGAGTTTGTAAAACAAACTTTTAGAGGGGCTTGTTAGCAAGAACCCCAAATTCAAAAAGCCGGCCAAATCATTCCCTCTGCTCAAGTATAGCACAGTTCAAAAGGATCAAACCAAGCAAATTCAAATCAAAATTGCCTCTTATCTAATCCCCATTGATTCACCTATATATATGGAGAAGATGTAGCCGTACTCAGCAAACCCTAAACTCTTCTCAAATTCGTGAAGCCTGCCGCCAGGAGGACTCAAGAACAAAATAGTTGGTTCTCTGTCACCTACATCGTAGAGCTCCATTGTTAGAAGTCTTCCAATCAGGTAATGCATTAACCCTCAATTATTGATTTTATAAGACCTAAGTCACCAAGTATTCGAGTTTATGTCTCAAAGAGTTCAATCCATAATATGTTTGTTAAATAAACAAATATTTGGGGTTGCTTTCTTTGTGTCAGTTAGAAAGACATTACTGTGTATCAGACATGTTAGCAGCAGTCCTAGGAGGGCTATTGTTCCTGTAGGATAGATAATAGGCTAATGTATGATGTACCACATGATGTATCAATAGGGATGAGGGCTCAGACCACCTTGGCATGGGTACCAGTGGCACAGGTTGAGATGACTACCAGGAAGGAGCAAGTACAGAGGATTAGACATATGTAAACTACAGTTGGGACTGAACCCTTGAGTATCTCTAAAGTGGAATTAACATACCAGTGTATACCTGTGTATATACTTCTCTTGACAAAAATACAAAATAATTACAACATGTTAGTTATGTGTAAGAACTTGTAAAGTCATGTGTGCGCAGGGCAGGTACCCATACTAGGAGGAAGCCCCTCCATACCCGGTTGAGCATAGGTGATTGATAGCCTCATTGTACCACCTTATGACTCATGGAACCTACAGTGTGACCCTTGGCATCATAGGCTCAGGAAGCAGATAATACCTATTCCAGAGGATAGCTAGGGGCATAGGATTACACCATACCAGTTGATCCTACCTAGAAGCCTGGGTACCTGTGAGTACCATAAACCCACACAGTATCAGTCAACTGATGACAGTGTTGCATCAGCCAACAGAGACAGTCGAGTATCACATTAGATGGACTCAGTGTACTGATAATATGAGTATTGATATGAGCAAGGATACCACATGCCTGTTCAGCCTTGGTTATAGATGAATGGTAGGTATTAAATAGGGGTATCAGTACTAGGAGGGGGATTACCAAAAGGCCAGAGTACACTGAGAATTATATGTGTCCTTACCTCTGAAATGTGAGTCTCATACTCCTGTGTTTATGATTTTTGTTTTTGTTTTGCCCTGTGTGCATCTCCTGAAAGTTCTCCCATTAATTGGGGTTTCTTGCCTTTAGCTTCCTTGATATTCTGAATGGTTTTGTTTGCTTCTCTTGTACTCCGTTTCATTGATTGCCCTAAGGATAATAAAGATGGTTAGTAAAGAAAGCATGGCTCAGTGGGTTCTGTGGGATGTGCAGTCATCATGATGCTTCTCAATGTCTAGTGTTTCTGTTCCTTTCATGAGATCTATGTTTTACTTTTCATTGAGGCTCAACTTATATTATTAAGTTTGTCATGATGTTTCATGAACAAGCCATACTAGCTGCTTCTATAATAAAATGCTCCCATGTTCTGGTACTCTTGGATATTAGTAGTTTGTGCCTCATATTGTTCCTATGGCAGTGAACCTCATCCCAGTAGGTGAGAGGTACATACATATAGCTGTCAACTTGAGATATATTTGAGTATATAGTATTTTAAATATGGGCATTGGGTCTAGTGGTATGATTCTCACTTAGAGTAAAATAGAGTGTCTATGGGTATTTAGTACAACCTGAAAGTTCAGGAACAGGGGAATGGGTGGCAAATCATGTACTAGTGTGTATTATAATTGTGCAAGGGTGCAAGAAAGGGGGCTTGGGTTCAGTCGGATAAAGAAGTATCAGTAGAGTAGTTTCCACACCTTGTGATAATATGGCAATATGGATCATAGTAGCAACTTTTATATGGACAACTAGTGTGGGAAGAATGGATCCAGTATATAGGGTATAGGTAACTGGTACCAAGTGAGAGTATAACTTACCTAGAGACTGATATCTTTACAAGTGTCCCCATGTTTACCTGTAGGTTTTTGGTAAGGATCATGAGGTATGGAGATGTGAGAATTGTAGGAATGGAAGTATCCTGACTAAGGGTTAGACTGGAAAACAGAGTATAGGAAACTTGAAGTAGTTGGAAGCATGATTTATAGTGGACAATGGAATAAGAATCAGTCCAAAATGCTAAAACCTACAAATTTAGAGACCTGGTTATGCTGATTATCATCAAAGTATATGCCATGAATGCCAAGTTATAATGTCCATTGTGTTAATTTCTTTACAGCCCCAACGTATCAACCATAGATGCGTAACTGGACGACTACCTATGTTAGCAGGAGCAGAACAGTAGGCTAGTATCAGTCCTTAACTGACATTGCATCAGTTTAAGGTCCCCATTGTGTGGTTTAGGGGCTTATGGTCAATGACTCAGGTCATGGGAAGGGGGAAAGTCTTAGAAGAATGACAAACAAAACAGGTAGAGGACCTAGGTTTACTGAGATTAGTAAAAACTAATTAGCCACTCTCTTAGGACTAGTATGGTATATTTTGACTGAAGTAGTTTACCTTTCTTTGTCTTCCTCTCATGACTAAAGAATGTTGCCAATGAGTAATCTCATGTTATTGGAGTATGCATTCATTTATTTTGGTTTTTAGGCATGGCCTTGTAATGTACTCTATTGTTTCATGTTTGATCCAACTGTTTAAGTGACATGCAAGTGTCATTCATGTTGACCAGCCACAGAACATTGTATACTGTCTGCATTTAACTTCCTATACAATACTCTAGTATGTTAGGACATACTATAGTATAGATCCTACTATCCCATAAATCTAATATAGCCTAGATACTTAGGATATGGATCCAATAGTTTAGTTTTGTACTCAAACAACCTAGAAATAGCAAGTTGGACTAGTTTGACCTAGAGTTGACCTAGAATATGAGTCTAAAGGAAATAGATAGCTTACATATATGATTAACTTAAAGGAAACAAAGCCATAGATGAGGATGATGTTTACCAAGTTTGTTTATTAATTCAGAGTAAATCTATAATACAGGTTACTTGGGCCTCAACCCAGATTCTGATCCGTACCAGCAGCTCAGGGCCACAGGCAAGTATACGTTGCCTTTCGTTACAGCTTTATCTACATGCTTATCTGTTTTTATTATTTAGTTGATTGTTGACATGTGCTTCATCATTGCTCATAGTTAGCCTTATAGCTTTATCGGACTTGCTTTTCACTTGTACTGGTTTGAGTTGTATCGTAGGACGATCATGTTATAGATTGAACAGCTATTTTCCTTATTTTGATTGTTTACAACCTGCGAGTCCACACATGGGGCGAGGGTTGTCCGTTGCACCTGCGAGTCCACACACAGGGCGAGGGTGACTTGTCTTAAAACTGACCTGCGAGTCCACATTCGGGGCGAGGGTTGGCATTCCATTGATCTCTTATTTACTTATTTTCTAGCATTTCATTTATACGTAGTTGTTCATACATTCATGTCTCGCGATTGTTTAGTTTTTCCTGTTATGTCCTGGATTTCTTTTATGCATGTTAAACTGTTAGAAAGGCTTGTATATTATGTATCTTGCTAGTCCTCTGAGGACCTGATGATCTTTTTAGGTTTAGCCGGGCACTGAGCCAGGTGCACGCGAGCAGGTTTGAGCTATCATTGGACCACGGTGCCACTGCAGACGAGGGTACTTTGATAATTAGTAGTTTGATTCAGTTATTTCCATTTTATGTACTATTTTATTCCGTCTATTGGTAGTGGATTTGTGTCCACCGGACGTGACCTAGATTCATGATGAGCTTGATATTTTATTTTATTCATTCTATATTCAGTTGATTGTGTCATACCTCTGTGGATGAGATCTAGACTACCTTGTTAAATTCTGTGACTTGTTTATATATTAGACAGCGTTCTACTGCCGACACTGCAGCGTAGGTTGGACTTGGATACGTCTCGTATTCGAAAAGCGGGTGCGGGTCATGACAAGTTTTTTTGGTGGTCCATGCAGGTCAACGTTAATCACTTCGGTTACGTCACTGTACCGTCGTGAGACTGCACATAGGATTAGAAACTTAGGATCTCATCCATGTGTATTGAAAAATAGTATTGATCTCTGTCCTTGATTTCTATTGAAATCTTTGACTTGCATCCTGCTTGAAATCTTTATACCGTCTAATATTTTCTTTTATTGCAGTAAATAGATTCTCAAGACAGGACCAACACTTTCCTGAACACCCCACCGGCTGCAGGAGGATTCTTCACTTACATGACCCCACCAACGCAGGAAGGTCAGCTTGTTCATCAGGGCGACCCGGCTGCACCGCAATATTTGAGATTCCACAGAGATGACGTTCCACCACTAGCACAAGTTCTATATCCAGCACCTACTATGTACCCTGCACCAGTATAATGTCCCAAATTCGTGATACGTATTTAGTGTACTTATACGTGTTTTGGACCCATATTTTATTTAGTCATGATTAGTTATCTTGGTTTATTTTGCACTGGCTTGGTTTTATTGGCATTGATAGTTTAAATAGTTTTAATGGTTCATTGGTTTATTTTGGATTAGTGAGGCTTGGTTTATTTCATGATTCATTTGGTTTAAATTGCTAGAGAGGGAGAGAGTTTATTGGCCTTGACTTGGTTCACCTTGGTTTATCTTGGCTTGGTTTATTCCTGGGGTTGGTTTGGTTCGGCTAGGCTTGGTTGCCTTGGTTCATCAAGAACCAAGGGGTGAACCCCCTACCTACCACCATCCATAGTATTTATTACCCTTTCTCCTTCTCTCTCTTCATTAATATCTACTTCTTCTCCACCATTAACTCCTGCACCTACCAAGAGAGAGAGAGAGAGCTAGGCAAGTACAACTTGCTTCATGGAGGAACTCCAATTTTATTGCTTCATTCTCTTCCTTACAACATTCTAACTTACTTTAGAACTTGGCATTTTTACTTTCCATGGCTAGATTCTTGTAGATTTATATTTATATTATTTTCAGATTTCTTGGATTTCGATCTACTTAATCTTGTTATTTCTGAGTTTTGATGGTTCTATGTTGTGGAGCATTTCGTTCTACCCTATTTTGACCTATAGAAGTTCGGATTTGGGCTCCGGATGATAGAGTTATGCAACTTGGAAGCCATGGCTTATGGTGTACTTCTTCTCGAAAACTTGGAGAAGAAGCACAGTCCCGAGCCGCATAGTAGCACTTGACCGCATGAACATTCAAGCGGCAAGTCAGTTCCAACCGCATGCACTCTTGCCTTGACTTGACCGCATGGTAATTCAGGCGGCAAGTGATCCAGCCGCATGAGACTCGTAGCCGCATAGGCTGAGTTTCATTCTTGGCCGCATGAGACTCGTAGCCGCATAGGCTGAGTTTCATTCTTGGCCGCATGGACTTTTCCCCACTCAGTCGCATGGACCCATCCCCGCCAGCCGCATGAGTACCCTTTCCGCTGACCGCATGTGTCTTACCTTTTTCGGCCACGTGAGTCCAATCCATCCTAGCCGCATGAAACCTCCCTTTTTCGCTTGCCGCATGGGAGCTAGTCCCACTCCCAGCCGCATAGGTTCCTACCCCTTCAGTCGCATGCGCACCCGTTCCCCGTTAGCCGCATATGCCCCTATCCCGTGAGCCGCATGAGCTTGGGACCCTGAGCCGATTGAACCCGACTCCCTCCCCGGCCGCATGAGATTACTTCTTGGCCGCATATGCCTTAGCCGCATGGCTCTCCTATAGCCCTGTGTATTGATATTTTATTAGATATTTTATGCCCATTTTATATCCTTACGCCTTTTGTCATGGACTTGATAATCACGAATTTACTTGATATGTTTGGACATGATAATTGAGCCTGATATGATAGTGGCCCATCGTGGCGCACTCTTGACCAGTACACTTGACATGATAACCTGACATGATATATCTGATAAGCTGTTGCGACGGCTACCTGACATGACATGACCTGTATAATTAATCCTGGACACCATGGCGATTGTGCTTGTACAAATAATTCAGTCCTGTTTTGCATCATGTCTAGGAGGGGACTCCTGAGTACCACGATCAGGAGTACCTACTGAGATGGACTAAGGTTAACGACTAGAATAATTCACTAGACATGAAGATATGTTCCCCAGTTACAGGCGATCCCGTTATCCCGGCCGCAAATGTTTGGACTTGTAGCCTGCCGACGAGTAGGGCACATTTCCAGCTCACTGTTATGTAGGGCACCCACCATTGTCACTTAAATGATTGAACTCTATTGTCACTCTAATACATTGTATTCTCTAAATTGTTACTATAATGTTCGCCAGGATAACCTGGAGAGCTGCAGGTCCTGTGACTACTTGGAGCATCTCATTGCATCTTGCTAGTAACTAGGATTGTGATAACCTTAGTTAGTTAATGTAGAAAGCCGTTGTAGGCCTTTAAAAATAACAGTCACATTGAGTTGATCAGGACAGAGTCAAAAGACACGCTCAGTTGATCCAGACAATATTTACAAATCACGCTGGGGAGACAGCTCATCATTTGTCAGAGAGTAATTATGACTGACAGCACAACAGTCGAAGAATGTCTCTTCGTATGCCACGTATGCACAGAATTCGAGAGATCACAGCCGTCTATTGCGTGATTTTCGAAATCTTCTTCAGCAAGACTCAACCTTCGTCAAGTTGGCGTACCAAAAGAGCTTCTTGTCATTTAATGTGACTGACAAAAGCAATCACTACCAGAGATTTTGTGTCAGTCAAGGCACGCTGAATCAAGACAGCTGGCAGTTCTATCCCAAATCTGCGTGTATTCTAAAGTTTTCTTCCTCAAGTCTGCGTGGATTCTGAAGTTTTCTTCATCAAAGTCTGCGTAGATTCTGAAGCTTCTTGTCCCAAGTTTGCGTGGATTTTGAAGCTTTCTACCCCGAGTCTACGTGGATTTCGTCTTCACCAAGTCTGCGTGGATTCTGAAGCTTTTTGCCCCAAGTTTGCGTAGATTTTGAAGCTTTCTACCCCGAGTCTGCGTGGATTTCGTCTTCAACAAGTCTACGTGGATTTCATCAAATTGGAGTACGTGGTAGCCATGCCACTGATCTCTCGCCTGCGTGTCCTGTAACTTGCACACGACTCATGCATGATTGCCATGTGTCCAACAGTTACAGGCCACGTCCAGTAACTGCTCACAGTCTTGCGTATGTTAAATCCTGCGTGATTTTCAACTAAGCACAGGCTGTGAAGACAGTTATCTTTTCAGTTATTATTTTTGACTCTATAAATAGAGTTCTTTTTCTCATTCATTGTACGGATACATAGTTATCTACTGTCAAAATTTTGAGAGCTTTTCTTCTTCGCATAGTCCAAGGGATAAAGTGATCGTCTTCTAGATCAGATTCCCACAGTTGTAATTTTCCCAGATACATAATAAATAAAGGAATTTATTTATGGAAAACAAATTGGCGACTCTGCTGGGGAAAACCATCTCCTCTTTTGAGATGGCAACAACTCAATGTGATACTTCGTCAATCGGCTCGACGAAGAAGGTAATGACGATCCAATTCGATCAACTCGCCTATGAAGAAATACAGCGGGCTAAGAGTGGTAAGCCCACTACAGCCTCCATCATCACTGCCAAGTCGAAGGGACACTCTATCTATGTCCCTAAGAATCAGTTGGCAGCCAATGGTGAAGTCTCTGCCACAGTGTCTGCTTCTAACACTGGCAAGAACTCTACTGCAAGCACGCACACTCTTGTGCGCTCGAAGATGACAGCAATCAAAGATCACACTAACAGTACTGGCTCCTTAGCCAAATCTGTTCCAGTGTGTGTCTCCAAAGTTGAAAGTCACGCTGACAGTACTGGCTCCTTAGCCAAATCTGTTCCAGCGTGCAATTTCAACCTCAAAAGTCACGCTGACAGTACTGGATCCTTAGCCAAGTCTGTTCCAGCGTGCAATTTCAACCTCAAAAGTCACGCTAACAATACTGGCTCCTTAGCCAAGTCTGTTCCAGCGTGCAATTTCAACCTCAAAAGTCACGTTAACAATACTGGCTCCTTAGCCAAATCTATTCCAGCGTGTATTTCCAAAGTCAAAAGTCACGCCAACAGCACTGGTTCTTTAACCAAGCCTGTTTCAGCGTGTATTTCATCTAAGAAGAATAGCTCTTTAGCTATCTCTTCCTCTTTGCCAAGCTCTACCAGAACTGGGGGTGGTCTTCCACACAAAGTCCCTTCGAAAAGAAATAACTCTTTAGTTGTTTCTTCTGCTCCTGTAGTTTTTACTTCAGGAACAGCTTTGACTGACAATTTTGTTAGTCAAAGAAAAGGAGATGGTCTTTTGACTACTCTTCCTTCTGGACATTCTATGTCTCAAAACTTGAATGAGTCTAAGAAGAAACATTCCTTAATGTTTTCTTCTATGACTTCTTCGAATTGGGCACAGAATTTGTCTAGAAAAGGTCTGTTACCAACTCCTAATCAAGGGGGTGGTTCAACTCTTCCTTCTCTGCAAATATCCAGATCAATGAAAGGAAAACTCCATGTGTCCAAAACCAATGTGTTACCTCCAACTGATCTAGGAACAAAAATTAACACTTCTGGTGTTAAAAAACCATACCAGTTGGAAACAAGGATAAGAGATCCAGATACAGAGTATGCAAGAAACTATGTGGCTCATATTAATCATTCTCTATATAATCAAGAGCCATCAAGACCCAAGAACAGGAAATATATTCCTCAATCTTCACAAACAGATTTATGAGAATATCTTCAACAGAAGAGAAGAAGTGATTCTGTGTCAAAGGACCATGCTGAATGTGACTTCTATCCAAGAGTCATAATTCAATGCAGATGTCAATCAATGGCTCATGATCATGTCGATCATGAATGTGACTTCCAGCCAAGAGTCACAATGCAATGCAGATGTCAAACAAAATGACAATCTGTCTTCAATCAGATTCAGTGTGAACCTATGCCTGATGAAGATGAGCCTTTGTTTGCTTCTGTCAATATGACCTCTCGGGATGCTGGGGGTAGAGTTGATAGTCCAGATAGAGTATACAGAAATACCAGAGCAAGAGTCCTGGCTTCTAGTCAAAGAAATTTGATCTCTGAAGATGATTCTGAATTCCTTGGAGAATCTAACTTCCCACCTCTTCCTACTAGGGGTAGTTCTCCTATAATTGACTTTGATGCACAAAGCAATGATTCAGAACAAACAACATCTACCAGTTCATCAATAATTCCTCGTACAGTCACGACTTATATGGTTGATGGGAATACTGATGAACCTTCTTCTTCCTTGACTCCTCAAGATCAAAGAATTGCTTCTTTGGAACAACAAATGAAGTCTATGGCTGATACTATGAAGTCGATGTATGAACTCATGGCAACACAGATGTAAAATCGACAGACTGTACCAGATACCATACCAACTGACATTGATATGAGTCCAGTACAAGTTCCTCCAGCAGTACAATCTAATACTCCTGGACCAGCTCAACCAAACCCTAGTCTCTCTGGAGCTGGGGGTAGTGCTTACAATGTTGTTCCTCCTCCCAACTATTCTCTACAAGTTACAACTCCACAATCTTCTGGAATTGTTAATGAAGAATTGAGGAATCTCAAAACTCAATTCGAGGCATTCAAACAGAAAGATGGTTTACAAAGGTTAGGCATCAAACAACCTTATCCGATAGAATGGAAGCAAGTATCGTATCCTCCTAAATACAAGCCTCCCACTATCTCATTCTATGATGGAACCACTTCTCCAAGTCAGTTCATTAATCACTTTGAAGTGATGACTGATCAGCTGCAACCAAGCGACACCCTCCTTACTCGGGTGTTTGTTGGATGTCTCAAGGGAACGGCTTATGAATTGTCACGACCCGCTCCCGAATAATCGGATACGAGTCGGACACGCCCAGCCTTCATTGTTAGACACAATGAAGTAAGCTGTACCAAGCTAGGGAAACTAACCAGATAATCATGAAAGTATAGAATCACAGCAACTATATAATGTGTCCCAACCAGAAAAGAGATACAATATCTGAATTTATTACAATTCAACTATAAGAGTCTGCTAGTCTCAATACATGGAAAGATAAATGGAAACTAAATGAAGTACTAGGCCTCTGCAGCCTCTAGGTCACAAGCAGCTCCAGCTGGCTCAGTAGGAAAGCAGTATCATGTCCATAGTATGTGTCACACAAAGCCTCCATCTCACCTATCATAACATATCCAGTCAGGAGCGGAGCAAGTACAATTATAGGTAATGAACAAGACATCATGAAATGAAAGTATAAGGGAACATGGAAAGTACAGGAAAATACAAGTGAATAAGTACATGAAGAACAGGATAAAGTACATGAAGAACATGAATGTAAGAACATGAAAGAACATGATATGTAAGCACCTGAAAGAACATGATATCACAGGAAATAAGTACAAGGTAATCTCCTGAACATATGTGTAATGCATTTGAAATATAACTAAATATGTGACCGGCTAGGGTAAGAACCTGAAAGCACCTGAAAGCACATGAATGGTGACTTAGGACCCGCGTGCACGATGCGGGGTCTAAGCTAAAACACACCTGAGTTGATACTTGGGATTGGTCACATAGATAGTATATTTCCCCTCCCCAGATACAAGTAATAAGCACAAGAGAACAAGAGCACCAGAAAGTACATGACGTGTTGCAATCGTGTCAATCAAGGAAGTACAGGAAAAATAATGTAAAGCACAAAACCGTAGAGTGTACTTGCCTTGCTCCAGCAATATGGTAGGCAATCTAGCTGGATGTTCTCCTGTTAACAATAGTGATGTACAAGTTGGTTAATAAACTATGCTAGTTGCTTTAAAGTTGAGAACTAAATCTTTATCTTGATTCTTCCCAAATAAGTTAGTCTTATTTGGAGGTTCACAAGTTACATTACACTAGGTTTAACTACTAACTTCTTGTTCTCTTGGGAAAATCAAATGCTAAACACAACCCTTGGTTTTACGTGTTTAACACTAAGAGTTTCTATAAGTTTATAATTCAAAAACTCATTATATATATAGAGTTAGCATTTGCAACTTTTCATATATATAAAAGTGGTTTGTTTTATAAACTTGGTTTTAAAAGTTATTTAAGTAAAGATATTATTTATTTCTAATCAGCCCAACTATAACTATTACAGCATATAAGCCCGGCCCAACACAGCCCAGCCAAACCAGCCCATCAATTATTAATTACAGTCATCCAGCTATAATTAAATAATATTACAACACATTCAGTATGGCCCAGCCCATACTAACAGCCCACAAAAGAATATACAAATAAGCCCACTGAATAAACACCAACCGGCCCAACAATTAATAGCTGCAAACTGCCAAAATCCACCGCCGGTCAGGCCCACAATCCAAGGCCAGTCACGTCAGGGTCAAGTCACATCATCTCCTTGGTGTCCAACACGCACGTCGGACACGGGAAAGAGGACACGGCTACAGCAAGGTCCATCAAAGTTCTAGCCACGAGTCCGCGCCACTTCGTATCCGACACGAACATCGGATACGAACAGGTAGGTACAGCCACAGTCCAGTCGGGACAGAGGTCCGACAGTCAGAAGATCCCCAGCAACAAATAACAGAAAAGAGAAAGAAGAAATCATCAATTAAAATATATAAAATATGCATACAGTGTCGGACACGAGAGTGTCTGACTATGAGATCTCAGTTCAGCAAAATGGAACCAAACATCATATCCCAAAATTATGGCATGCATGCAGTGTCAGACACGAGAGTGTTAGACACAAGATCTCAGTCCAAAAAGAAAGGATTCCGAACATCAGATCTTCCCCAAAAATCCACACAGAAATGGATAAGGAAAACATTCCAAAAACAAACCCATCCCTGACTTAACGAACCGAGCAACCCTAGAGTCACCACTGGGTTTGTTAGGTCTAGGCCAACCGACAGCATGCAAGTAAAAGAAACAGATCCACTGGATCCTCCACAGGAAACACCATCGAAACCCACACTCAATCAGATCTGGAACCACTACCAGATCTGGAGTAAAAACCAACAGAAATAACATCACAACCACAGAAAGGATCATCATAGCCACAGATCAACTCGTTCCCGAAGAATCAACTAAAGAAACATCATAGATCTAACATGCAACCCAAAATAACCGCATGCAAGGGTCGATCTACAAGATCGGACCACAGAAACCCTAGATCCATCGGATCTGAACAGTTAGAACTGTTCGAAGAGAAGAGAACATCATTGATCTCACACAAACCCAGCTAAACCCTAGATCTCGTCACCGATCAAAGGATCTCAGAGTCTAGGCCATAGATCTGCCATAGATCTGACCAACAGTAGAGATTAGGGTTAGGGTTAGGGTTTACCCTCTGGAAGTCGAAGCCCAAAGCTCGTCGAGGAAGAAGACAGGAAGAAGACGAAGCAACAGCACGCGAAGAGAAAGGAACCCGTGCCGAGAAGAAGACGAAGAGACACCGAGCTCGAGTTACTGCCAAGCTTCCAGAGTCGCCGCCGTTAAAGCCATCATCGCCGAAGCCACCACCAGCGCCATCGAGGAAGTCGCTTCGCTCAGGATGTCGCCATCAGAGTCGCCGTCAAAGTCGCCGGAGAAGAACGCTCGAGAACGGAAGTCTCGAGAAGACGGTGGAATGAAATAAATGAATGCACACACTCTCTCTCTCTCCACAACCGTTGTTTTAAAACAATAAAATGGAAATTTGCAATTAAGCCCCCCCGCAACTGGCCAATATGCAAAAACCCCCCTGCCTTTTCATAATTACATAAAGTATTTAAAAACAGTTTTTAAAATAAGAAAATAATATAAAAGTTGTTACAACAACTTCAAATTGTAAAATTGTCAAAAATGTAATTCATTCAAAATGTTTCCAAATTAATAATAAGTATAAAAAATAAATTTTTATTTTTATTTAAGAAAAACTGGAAAGTGGAGTTACAAATTATCCCCCCCTCAAAAAAATTTCGTCCTCGAAATTCGAAGGACAACAAAACAATCAAGGCAAAAACACAAGGAAGATTCAAGCTCAAGCCATTTATTGTATTTAAAGGTTTCAATTATCAAAATACAATTAGGCAAACAAAGTGGGATCTCTCTCCCGCATCTCGTCCTCGCCCTCCCATGTGGACTCTCCGGAGAGTGGTGTCTCCACATGACGCGGACAAGAGGAATGGTCTGGTTCCGCAGTCGCTTCTCCCTCCGGTCGAGGATCTCTACTGGCTGCTCCTCGTAAGTCAATCTCGGGCCCACCTCCAGCTCGGAATAGTCCACCACATGGCTCGGGTCTGGAATGTATCGTCGGAGCTGGAATACATGGAAAACATCGTGTACTCCCTCCAAGCTAGCTGGAAGCGCTAGTCGGTATGCCACCTCGCCAATCCGCGTCATCACGTCGACAGGCCCGCTGAATCTCGGACTGAACCTTCCGCCTCTGCCAAAATGAATGGTGCCTCTGATCGGCGAGATTTTCAGGAACACTCTGCTTCTAACTGCTAACTCCAGTGACCATCTGCTGTTGTCCGCTTAGTGCTTTTGTCGATCCATGACGCTATAAGCCTTGAGTCCAAGTATACACAAGAAGTTTGGGATATCATGCTTTGACAAAGGTCAAGGATCAAATAGTCACGAAGTGGAAGGAATTTCAATTACAACTCAGAGAAGAAAAATCATGAAGACACAACTATTAAGTACGATCAAAAATTGATAGTTTTAACACAAGTGGGCTAGCACAAGATAGGAAAATCATGGTCAGACAGACATGATTTAAGATCAAAATTTAGACAAGACACAAGCGAAGTATGGAATCAAAATCTGGCAATGTATAATTTGAGGAAATCAATGATCTAATGGTACAATACTAAAAGGTAATTAGCAAGGGTTGATTTGAGGAACGTACGAAATACTCAGGAGATACAGTATCAAATCAGGGTGAACATGCAAGGATGTGTGATTCTCGAAAACCAATAATCATATGAAAAGGGATTATAGTCTCCAGAATATCCAAGAACATATTGGTATCTGAAATGACTTTGCTTAGAATCCCTACCCCGCCAGTATGTATCTGACTGCAGTGGACTTTCGGCTCCGTGACTCAAATAACAATATGTCTCCAAATACTCTATCAACCTTATCCATTTTCCAACAATCATTGACGAAACAACCCAAGAGATCAAGATATGAAGAATATGACAAGTCTCGACAATCCTCGAAAACCTATGGGTCTGAAATCACTTCAACTTAGAGTTCCTGCCTCGCCAGTGCGCTACTGGCTGCAGTGAACCCTCAGTCTCCATAATCCAGCTAATGGCTGCAGCGCGCAACTGTCATGCCACAGTAGGTCATCGAATAGCCTCTCGACTTTATCCCTAGGAATTTCAAAAGAGTTTCAAGGAATTCAAAATGAATTTCAATAGTCCAAGTCATGGAAATGGTGAAATTACCTGACTGTTAGAATACATGAGTTTATTAGGTACTAAAAATGACAAGGGATCCAATCAGTGAGTACAAAAGGGCAGCCAGGGGGATTTAAAATTCAGACAGGACAAAGTTTCAAATTATGACGGAATATCAACTGATATCGGAAATGGTAACAAGATTCCACATATGGGACGTTATCTTGAAAGGATAACAGAGTCTCAAAGGACGAACTGAGGCAAGGTATCGGATAGAAGACAAGTTTCAAAATAAGAAATAAAATTCCGCACTGGAAACGAGTTTCAATAAAATCTCGAATAACAATGAAAACTTGAATAGAAAACGAAATCTCCAATAAAGTACACAATGGAAAATAGAAAATCAAGTATCAACAAAGTCGTGAATAAGGAACAAATTCTCGAATAGAAAATCTCAATGAGGAGACAAGATTTGGAATAGGGAACACAGTCTCAACGAGTTGTGAGTAGGAACTGAAATTCAAAGTCTGGTAAATCTTGGATGGGAGGCAAAATCACGAACAAAACAAAGTCTCGAAATAGGAAACATGATCTTAAATTTTCGAATGGAATCAAGTTATGAATAGGAAAAAGAATCAATGGGTGAGTAAAACAATATCCATGAAACAAGCGATACTTCAAATAGGGAACAAGATCGAAGCAAGGTTGTGAACAGAATAATTTCCAAGTAGAAACAAGCCACGTAGGAAACGAATCTCACATAGGGAACAGGTCGAAACCGAAGTTTTCAAACGATGTCTTGAATGGTGAATAGAAACAAGTACTGAATAAAATCAAATTCCAACTATCCCCAAATAGAAAACTGAACTTCGGAAAGAAACAAAATTTACAAATTGTAACTAGTCCTGAATAGGAAACAAAATTCCTGAGTAGAATCTCGAAAAGAGCAAGGTTACGAAGAATGGATTGGAGGAGTACCAATCAACGAATAGGAAACAATATCTCGAGTTAAGTTTCGAATACCAACCAAGATTCCAAAATAGAAAACAAGAAGTTCCCAGAAATGGTCTAGATGCTAAAAGAAATTTAAAAAAACTAGGCTGCTAATCAAGATACATGGTTTTTCCAACCATGCAAAAATCTTCAGTCTTTAGTCTGTCTTCAGTATTCCTCCGGAACGGAAATCTTTTTAACCTCCTTCAATTGTCCTGGCGTAGGTTGATCCCTGCGGTAGTACTCCATGTGGTTGCTGATTCTGAAAAGGTGGTTCTCTTTTGCTGTAGTCTGATGCTCCTCGCGCTTGTTCTCGGGCAATATGATCAACGTTCTTCAGCAATCCATGATTTGGTGGGCAGTCGATCCGTAGAACAAGCATAGACTCTATCTTTTGCGGCACTCTTCATAGTGGCATCCCGAGAGGTGGCAGTAATTGTAAATGATCGTCGGCTGGATCTGAATCTGGATCTCCCACTGAGGCTGAAGTGCAGGGCTCTGGTAGGAATATATGACTGCTGGCGTGCTGGCTGCTGAGATCTGCTCCTGATGATGCGACTGGTGGTGCGATCGAAGAAACGCCGACTGAGTGTTACGATGTTTTGCGGATCCAAGCTAGTTATTGCCTTCGTCATAAGTCTTCATGTCCCTCATGTGCTTCAGCTTTCCGTCTCATTCCATTGTCTGCGCTACATTCTGAATCTCCAGGCTGGTGGCTCTAATCTTCATAGAAGTCGGATCCTCACATGCTGAGATGATCTTCAGTGGCGGCTTCAGGTTCTCGATCGGCTCTCTGGTGCAAGATATGCGCTCGGTGTCGGAAAAGTCCAAGTGTCTGAGCGTCTGGAAATCAGAAGTCCTTCCTGGCTCGGAGAGTGTATCCACAAGTCTGACTTGAAAATGGTGGCCTGCTTCCTCTGGTTGTCAAGGGATCCTTCAGACGACTCCGTCAACTACGTACTACCCATGGGATAGTAGAGTGATAGAAGGTAGTGGAAGCTCGAAAACGTCAAGTGCAGGTGAATTGACAGTTCTGGCGTCGTATGCTTTTGAACTATCTGCAAAACAGAAAACTGTTAAAATAACCTAGACCTATATACAACAAGTGTTCATAGAATATCAAAATACCTGATACACCTGATATACCTGATATACCCTTATTTCCCGGTTTTCCTATGCTGTGATCAAGTTTTCCTAGTGTAATCAAGTCCCCCAATAGTACGCTAAGTCCTAGGTACCATTAGGATGGACCTGCATGGGCCACCACTAAAAACATGTCACGACCCGCTCCCGAATAATCGGATACGAGTCGGACACGCCTAGCCTTCATTGTTAGACACAATGAAGTAAGCTGTACCAAGCTAGGGAAACTAACCAGATAATCATGAAAGTATAGAATCACAGCAACTATATAATGTGTCCCAACCAGAAAAGAGATACAATATCTGAATTTATTACAATTCAACTATAAGAGTCTGCTAGTCTCAATACATGGAAAGATAAATGGAAACTAAATGAAGTACTAGGCCTCTGCAGCCTCTAGGTCACAAGCAGCTCCAGCTGGCTCAGTAGGAAAAGCAGTATCATGTCCATAGTATGTGTCACACAAAGCCTCCATCTCACCTATCATAACATATCCAGTCAGGAGCGGAGCAAGTACAATTCTAGGTAATGAACAAGACATCATGAAATGAAAGTATAAGGGAACATGGAAAGTACAGGAAAATACAAGTGAATAAGTACATGAAGAACAGGATAAAGTACATGAAGAACATGAATGTAAGAACATGAAAGAACATGATATGTAAGCACCTGAAAGAACATGATATCACAGGAAATAAGTACAAGGTAATCTCCTGAACATATGTGTAATGCATTTGAAATATAACTAAATATGTGACCGGCTAGGGTAAGAACCTGAAAGCACCTGAAAGCACATGAATGGTGACTTAGGACCCGCGTGCACGATGCGGGGTCTAAGCTAAAACACACCTGAGTTGATACTTGGGATTGGTCACATAGATAGTATATTTCCCCTCCCCAGATACAAGTAATAAGCACAAGAGAACAAGAGCACCAGAAAGTACATGACGTGTTGCAATCGTGTCAATCAAGGAAGTACAGGAAAATAATGTAAAGCACAAAACCGTAGAGTGTACTTGCCTTGCTCCAGCAATATGGTAGGCAATCTAGCTGGATGTTCTCCTGTTAACAATAGTGATGTACAAGTTGGTTAATAAACTATGCTAGTTGCTTTAAAGTTGAGAACTAAATCTTTATCTTGATTCTTCCCAAATAAGTTAGTCTTATTTGGAGGTTCACAAGTTACATTACACTAGGTTTAACTACTAACTTCTTGTTCTCTTGGGAAAATCAAATGCTAAACACAACCCTTGGTTTTACGTGTTTAACACTAAGAGTTTCTATAAGTTTATAATTCAAAAACTCATTATATATATAGAGTTAGCATTTGCAACTTTTCATATATATAAAAGTGGTTTGTTTTATAAACTTGGTTTTAAAAGTTATTTAAGTAAAGATATTATTTATTTCTAATCAGCCCAACTATAACTATTACAGCATATAAGCCCGGCCCAACACAGCCCAGCCAAACCAGCCCATCAATTATTAATTACAGTCATCCAGCTATAATTAAATAATATTACAACACATTCAGTATGGCCCAGCCCATACTAACAGCCCACAAAAGAATATACAAATAAGCCCACTGAATAAACACCAACCGGCCCAACAATTAATAGCTGCAAACTGCCAAAATCCACCGCCGGTCAGGCCCACAATCCAAGGCCAGTCACGTCAGGGTCAAGTCACATCATCTCCTTGGTGTCCAACACGCACGTCGGACACGGGAAAGAGGACACGGCTACAGCAAGGTCCATCAAAGTTCTAGCCACGAGTCCGCGCCACTTCGTATCCGACACGAACATCGGATACGAACAGGTAGGTACAGCCACAGTCCAGTCGGGACAGAGGTCCAACAGTCAGAAGATCCCCAGCAACAAATAACAGAAAAGAGAAAGAAGAAATCATCAATTAAAATATATAAAATATGCATACAGTGTCGGACACGAGAGTGTCTGACTATGAGATCTCAGTTCAGTAAAATGGAACCAAACATCATATCCCAAAATTATGGCATGCATGCAGTGTCAGACACGAGAGTGTTAGACACAAGATCTCAGTCCAAAAAGAAAGGATTCCGAACATCAGATCTTCCCCAAAAATCCACACAGAAATGGATAAGGAAAACATTCCAAAAACAAACCCATCCCTGACTTAACGAACCGAGCAACCCTAGAGTCACCACTGGGTTTGTTAGGTCTAGGCCAACCGACAGCATGCAAGTAAAAGAAACAGATCCACTGGATCCTCCACAGGAAACACCATCGAAAACCCACACTCAATCAGATCTGGAACCACTACCAGATCTGGAGTAAAAACCAACAGAAATAACATCACAACCACAGAAAGGATCATCATAGCCACAGATCAACTCGTTCCCGAAGAATCAACTAAAGAAACATCATAGATCTAACATGCAACCCAAAATAACCGCATGCAAGGGTCGATCTACAAGATCGGACCACAGAAACCCTAGATCCATCGGATCTGAACAGTTAGAACTGTTCGAAGAGAAGAGAACATCATTGATCTCACACAAACCCAGCTAAACCCTAGATCTCGTCACCGATCAAAGGATCTCAGAGTCTAGGCCATAGATCTGCCATAGATCTGACCAACAGTAGAGATTAGGGTTAGGGTTAGGGTTTACCCTCTGGAAGTCGAAGCCCAAAGCTCGTCGAGGAAGAAGACAGGAAGAAGACGAAGCAACAGCACGCGAAGAGAAAGGAACCCGTGCCGAGAAGAAGACGAAGAGACACCGAGCTCGAGTTACTGCCAAGCTTCCAGAGTCGCCGCCGTTAAAGCCATCATCGCCGAAGCCACCACCAGCGCCATCGAGGAAGTCGCTTCGCTCAGGATGTCGCCATCAGAGTCGCCGTCAAAGTCGCCGGAGAAGAACGCTCGAGAACGAAAGTCTCGAGAAGACGGTGGAATGAAATAAATGAATGCACACACTCTCTCTCTCTCCACAACCGTTGTTTTAAAACAATAAAATGGAAATTTGCAATTAAGCCCCCCCGCAACTGGCCAATATGCAAAAACCCCCCCTGCCTTTTCATAATTACATAAAGTATTTAAAAACAGTTTTTAAAATAAGAAAATAATATAAAAGTTGTTACAACAACTTCAAATTGTAAAATTGTCAAAAATGTAATTCATTCAAAATGTTTCCAAATTAATAATAAGTATAAAAAATAAATTTTTATTTTTATTTAAGAAAAACTGGAAAGTGGAGTTACATGAATGGTATAGAAGTCTACCAGATGGGAGCATTACCTCATTTTCCGGTTTCAAACAGATGTTTCTTGAACGGTTCTATGAAGGGCTCAATGACATGACTATGTCTGCTCTTATTAGAATCAAGCAGAAAAATAATGAAACTACAGAAGAGTACATTGAACAGTTTCGAAGAGAAGCTTTGAAGATGCCTCTTGGAACTCCTGATGCTGTCACCATAGACACATGCAAATCAAACTTGTTGCCAATCATCAGCATGTGGACAGGATCCACTCAATTCTAAGACTGGCCTTCTTTCATAGTTAGTGCCAAGGCCGCAGAAATTAGTGCTGAAACCTTCAAAGGTTTAGGAGTGCAGATGACTCCTAAAGAAATAGGTCAAGGTACTAACAATAAAAACAATGCTCGTAAGGGAAAAGAAACTCTTGAAGTTAATCTTCAGAGCAAAGATGCATCAACTGTTCAAACCTCTCCTACAACTCAACAACCAAGAACACCTCACCCCAAAGAAGAATATTCTTTCGATGACGACGATGTCCTTGGTATCTTTGAATGTCTGCTGAAAGGTAATAAGATACAACTACCTGAGATCAAGAAACCTGATGAAGCTGGTAAAACAGATCATCCCAAATACTGCCCATATCACAGAATGCTGGGTCATACAATTCGTACATGTTATGTACTGAAAGGAAAGATCCAAGAAATGATTAAATCTGGAGCTATCTCTCTTACTCCAAAAGAGAAGACCGTCACCTCCAACGTCGTCTCTATGCAATTCGGAGATTTTCCTCCTCAACTCCTTGAAAGTGGGATCGTTCATATTCCCAAGGCAACTCTTGATATAGTGAATCTTCCTCCTCCACGGTCTGAAGGATTAGTGCCAATCACTTTGGAAACTGGAGAAATCATGTGGATCCATCCTGATCTAGTTGCAGATTTTGAATCGCCTTCTCCTCAAAAGACTACTTCTCAAAAGTCCAAGAAGGCTGGAAAGATTAAATCATGTCATATGACTTCTCTTGGATCTATTCCTGACATAGAGCCAAAAGAGAAAGAAGAAGCACTTGTTAGTGCTACTCGAACGGGGAAACCTTATCTAAAGGATTATTCAAAAAATCCTGAGGATCCTCTTGATATCCCTCCAGCTGATAAAGATGCTTCTAATGTTCCTCCTGAAGAAGAATCATCCACTGAATCTGTTCCTCCCAAGCCTACAGCTCTGGAGAAAGGCAAACAACAGGCTCGGTTTGATAAGCCAATCAAGAAGTCCTCTCCTCTTGGACTTCAGAAGCCTTATAATTTCGACATTTTAGCTCAGCTTGCTAATACTCCAGCTAGAATGTCCCTCTTTGAACTTCTACGTCTTTCCAAGAGACTCGGGAGACATTACGTGAAGCACTTCTACAAGCTGACTCTTGTCTTGCACAATTGAAGAAGCCAGATGCAGAACCTGTCACTTGCTTACATTGCAACAGTGTATTGGAAATTATCCCAAATATCACCTTTACATAAGATGACATGCTATTGGAGGATAATCGACATGATCGGCCTCTCTACTACACCAGTTATATCGATACAATGAAGATAGATCGTATCCTCATTGATCCAGGGTCTGCTATAAGCATAATGCCAAAGAGTCTGTTGGATGAACTAAAAATCCCTCTTCACAAGCTCTCTAAGACGGTTACTACTATCCTGGGATTCAATCAAAGCCGAAGCGAGCCTTTGGGAAAGATTCATCTGAAGCTTCAGATAGGCGATTTCAGATCCAAAGTCACTTTCTATGTGATCGAGATCGTGGGATCCTATAATCTTCTTCTGGGAAGGCCCTTTCTTCATGAAAATAATGTGGTGCCTTCTACTCTTCATCAGTGTTTTAAATACATTGATAGCAATGGAAGAGTACAAAAAGAAGTTGCTGATATAAATCCCTTTCATGGGGTTGAAGCTTATTTTAATAATTCCCGAATGTACAAAGAAGAGTATACAAGGGTTATATAAGCTATGGAGAAAGAGGATTCACAAAGTGAGACCTTAATAATTCCTGTTAAAGGTCGAACTATTCAGCAACAATCTCCCAAACTCTCTGAAGAAGGTTCTCTCATCATTCCGGTGAGTGGACGGATTTCTCCGTTACCTCAGTCGTTTGCTCAAGACACAATGATTATTCCTGTCAGTGGGCGTACTGTAATTCCTGCATCTCCACATATGAAACAGGATACTCTGCTAATTCCAGTTGGAGGGCGAATTATTCTTCCATCTCAAACTTCAAGGGAGCTCACCTCTTCTGAGCCATTTGTTATCGATCTTAATCGAAACAACGCTTCTTCTCGTTCTTCTTCTCCCATTTTAGTCATTGACTTGGCTAAAATCTCTAAGGCTCAGCCTTCTCCCAATATAAATACTGCTGCTTTTACATTTAATGAAAAGTCTCCATCTTTGCAGTATGCTGATGTGTGTAATTATGTTCATAGTTATTTACATTTGTTAGATGACTTGAACGCAATAACCATAGGGGTTGTACAGACTGTTCATACAAATGTATCCCTAGAACCTGTACAATCTTCATACTTTCTAGTTCCCAGCAGAAAGCCAGGAGACATTCCAATATTCTTCTATAAAGGGCCCCAAAGTCCTTCTGATTTAGAAGATGAAGACAAAAATGATGACACTGGAAGATTACAACTACGTCATTATAGTCAGCAATCTAAAGACATCATCAAAAATATGGGTTATGACTTCAGGACTGGCCTCAATAGTGGAAAGGGAAGAAAAATGCCTGTTCGTATTCCTCCTCTGAAATATGGAAGGACGAAATGCGGACTGGGCTATATAGCTCCTACTCCTTTTATCAATATTATCCATGAAGATCCCGAGTCTGACGAAGATAAGAGATCTGATTCTTCTAGTACCACTTCTTGGGATTTCGATACAAGTATCGGGGACTTCTACTGCAACATTCTGTCTTCCAACATGGTTTCCATTGACCATTCTGAAGAAAGTGATGAAGACGAAGAAGAGTTTGAAATCTCACCAGAATCGGAACAATGGGCCCAAAGATTAGATAATCAATGGGAGTTCCGTTTCGAGCAAAAAGAACCTCCGACTGAAGATAAACTTGTTCAAATAGATGTTGGTGAAGAGGGATCTCCCAAACCAATATTCATTAGTGAAAGTCTTTCTGAACCTGATAAGCAAGACATGATCAAACTCATTCGTGACTACATCGACGTCTTCGCTTGGAGTTATGAAGATATGCCAGGACTTGATCCACAAATTGCAACTCACAAGCTCAATATCTTGCCGAATGCTAAACCGGTCAAACAACAACAGCGACGATTTCGTCCAGATATTATGGATGCAATTGAAGTTGAAGTCAATAAACTCATAACCTCCGGGTTTATTAGAGAGGAACAACATCCCGATTGGGTGGCTAACATAGTTCCTGTCCTTAAAAAGACTGGCAAGATCAGAGTATGCATAGACTTCCGCGATCTCAATGCGGCATGCCCTAAAGACGAATTCCCTCTACCAATCACTGATGTCATGATTGATAATACCTGTGGATTTGAGCGGATGTCATTCATGGACGGGTATTCTGGATACAATCAGATTAAAATATTTCCAGATGACGAGAAGCACACTTCTTTCAGAACGTCGATCGGTACATACTGTTATACAGTTATGCCATTCGGTCTCAAGAATGCAGGAGCAACTTATCAACGAGCTATGAGCACTATATTCCGTGAACATTTACGAAAAACAGTCGAATGCTATGTTGATGATATTGCAGTCAAAAGTCGACAAAAAGAGGATCATATCCAAGATTTGAAGACTATATTTGATCTAATGCGTAAGCATCAATTAAAGATGAACCCTACTAAGTCCTTCTTAGGCGTCTCTAGTGGTAAATTTCTCGGCTTCGTCATTACCTCTAAAGGTATACACGTGGATCCCGAGAAGATCAAAGCCATCCAAGAGATGCGTCCTCCACGCACCTTAAAAGAGCTACGAGGATTTCAAAGAAGGATCGCTTATATCAGGAGATTCATCTCTAATTTATCAGGACGCTGTAGACCATTCAACAAACTTATGAAGAAAGGTGTTTCTTTTGTCTGGAATGATGAATGTCAGAAAGCATTCGATGATATAAAACAATATCTGATGAGCCCTCCAGTATTGGTACCTCCCATTTCAGGAATTCCATTTCTCCTATATACTCGAGCAATGAGTCATTCATTGGGTGCATTACTCGCTCAAAAGAATCAAAATGGTCATGAACAAGCCATCTACTATCTCAGTCGTACTATGACCGGAGCTGAACCTCGATATTCACCGGTCGAAAAAGAATGTCTAGCCTTGATGTTCGCTGTTCAAAAGATACGACATTATATCATTGGCCAGACTATTCATGTCATCTCCAGGATCAATCCTATACGGATCATGATGAAGAAACCCAGTGTTTTGAATTCTCGATTAGCTAACTGGGGAATCCTACTTGCTCAGTATGACATGCATTATATTCTTCAGAAGTCAGTCAAAGGACAAGCTTTAGCTGATTTTCTAGCTGCTCATTCAATTCCAGAAGATTTAAAACTCTATGACGAAATTCCAGATGAAGTCCTAGATTCAAACCAAATTGCTGAAGAAGATCCTACTTGGCGTCTATTCTTTGATGGAGCTTCAAGAATAGGTCCTAATGGTGATATTGTCGCTGGAGTTGGAATCGTTCTTGTATCGCCAGAAGGTCTTGCTATCCAAAGAGCTTATTCTCTCGATCAGCCGTATTCAAACAATGTAGCTGAGTACAATGCATTACTCATTGGTCTTCAACTCGCTAAACATCTAAATATTCAACATTTGGAGGCGTACGGAGACTCTAAACTCATTGTCAATCAGATAAAGGGTACTTATGAAGTCTGCCATCAAGATCTGGTTCCTTATCATAGATCAGCTATAATTATGGCTTCTTCGTTTGAAGAATTCTTCATTGAACATGTTAGACGAGCATGTAACACAGAAGCTGATGCTCTAGCTAATCTTGCAACGGTGTTGGCTATCCCAATTAGACAACAATAAATGATTATTGTTCGCAATCGAGAATTATTTCATCTTGAAAATAACCAGACCCTAGGGCTTCCAATTGACATTGAAGAATCAACATCTCATGACATCAATACAACAAGAGGATTTGGATTTAGTCGTAAATCTTTATCATCTTCATCTGATTCCAGCATGGAATTCATCTTCAGTAATTCGGCCGAGAATCAAAATACGGAAACGGATTGGAGACTTCCTTTCTTAGATTTCGTATTGTATGATATTCTTTCGGATGATCCGAGTGAGGCAGCATCTATCAGACGACGATCATTCTGATTCTATTATAATCATACAACAAAGACCTTATATCGTCGAGCCTATGATGGTTTACTTCTCCGATGTATTACCGGTGACGAGGCTCAACAAATTATTCGTGAAGCACATGATGGAATTTGTGGAGCACATCAGCCTGGACCAAAACTTCAAGATCGTATTCGACGTATGGGTTATTATTGGCCCACTATGGTATCAGACGCCATCGAATATGCAAAGAAGTGTAAAGCTTGTCAAATCCATACGGATTTTATTCATCAACCTTCGGAATTTCTACATCCGACGACAGCATCATAGCCCTTCGAAGCTTGGGGCATGGACATTATCGGTCCGATCAATCCGCCGTCATCCAAGGGTCATCGGTTTATTCTTGCAATAACCGATTACTTCTCCAAATGGGCCGAAGCCATTCCTTTGTCTGAAGTTAAGACGTCTAATGTCATCAGCTTTATTAAGCATCATGTCATCTACAGATTTGGTGTTCCTCGACGCATTATTCATGATAACGGACCACAGTTCGTCAGTCAGAAGTTTACTCGATTTTGTGACGATCACCGGATCAATAATGTGGCTTCTACCGCATATAATCCAGCAGCTAACGGATTAGCAGAAGCTTTCAACAAGACCATCATCAAACTCCTAAAGAAGTTTGTCTCTACTAACAAACGTAATTGGAGTGAGAAGCTCGGTGAATGTTTGTGGGCTTATCGCACTACAGTTCGTAATGCTACTAAATGTACACCCTTCTCTCTGGTGTATGGTTGCGAAGCTGTTCTTCCATTAGAGATTCAAATTCCTTCTTTAAGGATAGCAATCGCTAATGAACTCACTGCAGAAAATAATGATCGTCTTCGACTTCAAGAATTAGAAGCTCTGGATGAAAAGCGATTATCTGCTCAACAGAATATTGAATTCTATCAAGCTAGAATTTCAAGAGCTTTTAATAAGAAAGTCAGAATTCGGGCGTATCAAAAAGGAGAACTTGTTCTAACTGTCAGACGTCCTATGACTATGACTCATATGAGCAAGGGCAAATTTGACGCAAAGTGGGAAGGACCCTATATTGTGAGCAAAGTTTTCTCAAATGGAGCTTATCAACTCTCAGAACTGGATAGTCGAAAAGTTTTGATGCCTATTAATGGCAAATTCCTTAAAAAGTACTATGTATAAATGTAAATGCTTGTAATCATCAGACAGTTTCATGTTTAGAAATAAAATTTTTATTTTATTTTTATCATGAATGATGATACATGATATTAAAGAAGATCACTATCATCATTTTCTACATTTGGATGTGGGCCACTGCCGTCCTTCTCGAAGACGTGATCAGCAAAAGAGTCGAGAACCTCCTTGCTAGAACCCACGAGGAACTTGCAAACGGCCATCCTCATGGCTTCTTCTTCTTCAGTCTTTCCTGGTTCGAGCAGAAAATCCAGAATGTCCCTTGGTGGCTTGGGTGCAGACGAACCTTCGCCTGCTTCCGTCTTCTTCGATTGAACTGGATCAGCAGGGTGTTCTTCAGTGCCTTTCTGAACTTTTGAGCCAATTCCAGTTTTCTTGAATGCTTCTTCAGACGACATTTTTATGTTTGAAAGAAGAAGTGTTCATTCTTGTCAAATTTCTGCTATATTTATAGGCAGAAGTTCTACAAATAATGAAACGTCACGTTCATCCGACGGTTCATCTATCCATTAATTGCGTTCATCCGACGATTCATCCGTTCATTTATTCGTCCGTTCATGATCTTCTATCAATTTATTAAAGTGGGAATTCGTTATTGATCATGTTTTCATAACCTCTGAATCAATTCCGAATCTACTTGCTCATTTGTCAATTTTGACCTCTGCATAGAAATTAATCTATTTTCTTTTGAGTTCCTACATATTATCACGTCCATAATACCTCTGATAATATCATATACTCTAAAACAGAAAAGAAGATTTTATTATCTATCATGTCCACAATTCATCCACAAATACAAATCTTTGAGCATAGAAGAATTATCATTTCCATTCTCATTTCACCACAAAAAGTCTATTACATTTTCTTAGACTTTCTTACAAATCATAATGGAAATCTATTACAAATCTTGGATTTTCATTCTACACCACAACAATAACCTAATAGAGATCTATCTTCTTCTTTGGATCTTCTCTGTCGGACCTTCTCCGTCATGTTCGTTGTTGGTGGCAGTTCCTGACTGTCTGGGTCCCAGTCACGACCAGATCAGCAGGAATCAAACTCTGGTCTTCTCTCTCAGACGAGAGGAGAACCACAGAGTATGGCAGCCCGAAGTCGTGGTGCTGCCAATACAACTGGTGGATTGGGGGTAACCTCTCAAGGAAGACAGGAATGTATCCAAATCTTGGGATACAATTCCTAGTTCTCCCGTGAAAGGAACTCTACTACCCGATTTCTCGGGGTAGAGTTGACTCCACCATCCAACTCTCGTATATAAAGGCTCTTCCTACCATCTGAGGAAGACCCTTCTATCCCACGAAGAGTTCTGAGTTGTCTGATTTATGCGTCAAAAGCGTATGAGCTCCCTGATGTAGATGTCAGCAGGATATTCTCCACAATATCCACATCCCTAATGCCAGTTCTGAAGAAAATTTTCAGCCAAGTTTCTGCAGAAAGTATCTACAGAAATCATTCAGTGTGCATTTATCAAACAGAAACAGGCGTGTATTGTTCAAATCAGAAACAAGAAACAGAAAGCCTATCTTCAACAGCAAAAATAATACACGTATTACACTGACTTACCTTCAAGTTTGGTGCTAAGGATTGGCAAACTCATGTTTGATACAGTGCGCAGAAGTCGAACATTAGAAAACATTGCTTTCCTGTTTGAGAGTGAAATCTCCCAAAAATTTCATTCTCAGAGAAGAAGAAAAGGAATGGGAGATGAGTATCTGTGAAACTCTTCTATCTATTTAAATGGCAAAGTACAAGTCTATTCTTGGAAAAGATTCGCATAAATAGCGCTCGTAAACCGTGGAATGAGTGTTACGTGTGCTTTGGAAGACAGAGCAACATTAGAAATAGTCAAACGGTGCTAATTAATATTCTTCATTAATGCACGCAGATTAAACACAGAAGTTGTACTTCATTCTTCAAGACAGGCACTGATGGCCTTACAAAAGACAAAAGAAAAAGAGTACAACAAAAGCACAAAAGACACGCTCTATTTTCCAAAGTGACTGAGCTTAATGCCTAGTTCTTCTACACTTTTGACCCCCATGCGGTGTAACAGAGCCTTCAACATTTCACGCTGCTCTATGAGGCTGCGCCCATCAGAAGAGAACGAGCCATCTAAGCCAAAATAGCTCAAGAAATTCTTGGCTAGTTGCAAGGGATCATCTTTGAGTTCGAAGACAAGGGGCTCTGGCTCTTTACCCCCAAAAGTGGGGTCACCATGGGAACAAAAGCCCAACTTGCGTGCTTCTTCCTCAGCTTTCTCTTTTGGTGTCATGTTGACGTAAGATGAAGATTAAATGAATCCTCTCCCTGTTTATATAACAGAGCTCGCCGGCGGTTCATATTCCACCATAAACTGGATGTAATCACTCTCAGAAAATGAAGAGTCATCATGACATTTAATAAATTCATTTGGATATTCTCAAAGAACTTCGAAGTCTTTCCGACTTTCGAAAAATTTAAAGTCATCACAGCGTGACTGATTTCATTTTATCATCTTATTTTCAAAGTATTTCGAAAATTTTGAAGTCTTTTCAATTTTTTTGAAAACTTTGAAGGGGGTCTTGTAGGCCTTTAAAAATGACAGTCACGCTGAGTTGATCAGGACAGAGTCAAAAGACACGCTCAGTTGATCCAGACAATATTTACAAATCATGCTGGGGAGACAGCTCATCATTTGTCAGAGAGTAATTATGACTGACAGCACAACAGTCGAAGAATGTCTCTTCGTATGCTACGTATATACAGAATTCGAGAGATCACAGCCGTCTATTGCGTGATTTTCGAAATCTTTTTCAGCAAGACTCAACCTTCGTCAAGTTGGCGTACCAAAAGAGCTTCTTGTCATTTAATGTGACTGACAAAAGCAATCACTACCAGAGATTTTGTGTCAGTCAAGGCACGCTGAATCAAGACAGCTGGCAGTTCTATCCCAAATCTGCGTATATTCTGAAGTTTTCTTCCTCAAGTCTGCATGGATTCTGAAGTTTTCTTCATCAAAGTCTGCGTAGATTCTGAAGCTTCTTGCCCCAAGTTTGCGTGGATTTTGAAGCTTTCTACCCCGAGTCTGCGTGGATTTTGTCTTCACCAAGTCTGCGTGGATTCTGAAGCTTCTTGCCCCAAGTTTGCGTAGATTTTGAAGCTTTCTACCCCGAGTCTGTGTGGATTTCGTCTTCAACAAGTCTGCGTAGATTTCATCAAATTAGAGTACGTGGCAGCCATGCCACTGATCTCTCGCCTGCGTGTCCTGTAACTTGCACACGACTCATGCATGATTGCCATGTGTCCAACAGTTACAGGCCACGTCCAGTAACAGCTCACAGTCTTGCGTATGTTAAATCCTGCGTGATTTTCAACTAAGCACAGGCTGTGAAGACAGTTATCTTTTCAGTTATTATTTTTGACTCTATAAATAAAGTTCTTTTTCTCATTCATTGTACGGATACATAGTTATCTACTGTCAAAATTTTGAGAGCTTTTCTTCTTCGCATAGTCCAAGGGATAAAGTGATCGTCTTCTAGATCAGATTCCCACAGTTGTAATTTTCCCAGATACACAATAAATAAAGGAATTTATTTATGAAAAACAGCCGTAGGCAATGATTGGCCGTGATTGATTGGATGGAGTCTAGTCCAGTATAGTATTGTCTAGAAGTGATTGATTGCAAGATTGTACCAGAATGATTGAATGATTGTCACTACCAGATTGTTACTATAATAATTGTACTCTATTGTCACTCTAGCGTATTATACTCTTCATTGTCACTTTTATCATTGTACCCTCTTATTTTTCACCTTAATGATTGTCACCTTTAGCAATAAATGATCAGAAGACTATGCTCTGTTCAGGTGAAGGGTTACAATTTCGGTCCTTGTTTGGTTTAAGGATTGTAACCTGGCTTCCGGAATAGTATTTTTGTCTTCTCTTCATATATTGCCTAGCTATATTTTATTTAGCATGATTCTCCAGTTATCTTATGTCATGATGCTTTACTTAATCATTTCCTCTGATTGGGATAAGTGCATTGGTAGTGCACAAACCTCAATCTGCGTTATTTATTGTTGTTTTCTTACATGTTGAATGCTAATGATTTGTTGGCTTTAGTTCTTAAGTGAAGCCTCTTTTGTGGCACTTGCTCTTTCTGGGGTCTGACCCAGCTGGTTTTGTATGGCCAGATACCGGAGCAGCACCAAAGGATCTCCCTGCTTTCCAGCCCGATGGTGGTCACCAGGCGTAACCAGGGCATCGAGTGGGTTTCTTTTGTTCTCCTACTGTAATATTGTAAATTATTCTTTTGAGACATTTAGCCGACGAGCAAGTGTTAGCTCGATTGTACTTACTTACTGTCTGCCTACGGGCTGTAACATGATTGACAAGCCTCGGGGGTTGATCATATATGACTGAACTCTTGCTAGTCCTCACATTTTGTAACGACTAGCTTCATGATCATTCCGAATATATAATGTATGGGACGCCTTACTATTGTGTATTTGGTGGTCTGACATCTTGTAACTATTATTAGTTGGTTGAGATTGAGACAATAGGCTATTTTATGACCTTAAGAGACTGATAGATTGTAGTGAAACCCTCACATATCTAGACAGCCGTGACCGTATAGCGGTGTGGATTCCATTCCGTTATACGTAGCTGGCTATGTCTGCCCCTGCTCTCCAGTATTCTGGTTCTGGGGCGTGACAACCAGCAATGTATCCAGCTCCTACCATGCATCCAGCTCCAACGACGTACCCAGCACCTGCCACGTACCTAGCACATGTTCTACCTCCGCCACCTCCGCTGGACAATACCGCTCTCCTCAAAATCTTCTAGCAGCTCATCACTTTCCAGACGCGGTAGGCTGACGCCTTCCGCGATACCTTGAGAGAGGCTCTCCAGACTAGAGATGCTCCACGACCGCGCCCTGGAACCTCCAAGAATTTCATGGGCCTTAGGCCCAGAGAATTCAAGGGGATGGAAGGGATTCTCTACGCGGACGAGTGGTTAGAGAACGTAGACCAAAATCTCCGGATGGCTCGAGTTCCCGAAGACATGAAGATCGAGTCAGCTAGCATGCAGCTTTACGACATCGCCCACACATGGTATAGAGACGAGCATCGATTCACCGTGCCTGATGTGACTTGGGAGGAGTTCAAGGAGCTGTTCAAGATGAAGTTCTACCCCGAAGCAGCCCGCGAAGAGTTGGAGAATGAGTTCGAGAGCCTGGAGCAGGGCAACCTCTTTATCGACGAGTACACCGCAGAGTTCTCCCGCCTCAGTCGCTTCGCAGATGCCATGACCCCTGCAGCCAAGGCCAAAAAGTTCAGAAAGGGGCTATCATACGAGATTCGCATAGCCATCGCCAACAGCCAAGCCACCACATATGAGAGAATCTTGAAGGTCGTACAGGCGGTAGAAACAGAATTGAAGTAAAAGCGAAAGAGAGACAGAGACGCACATGGAGGAAGCAGCAGCCAATCGAGATCGGCAAAGCGATCCAATGTCCCAGAGAAGAACACAGCACAACAGTATCAACAACAACCACAAGCAGCCCCATATCAAGTGCAAGATGTTCCTACCTACCAGCATTGCATGAAGAAGGGCCACATCCAAGAACAATGCCGCAAATGGTTAGGGTTGTGTTGGACTTGTGGTTCCAACCAGCACATATCTCGTTTTTGTCCGAAGAGAAATGCGACTGCCCCACCACTACCAGCCGCACAAGGAGGAGTTGACGAAAGTTCATAATAGATCATAGTATTAGTACCATTGAGAGTCCTATATTAGATTTTGTGAGAACTTGAAAATATTTTAGTAGCAGCAAGTTTTGACTATTCATTACGGTATATCATTGCTTTATTTGAATTTCGAGGACAAAATTATTTTAAGGTGGGTAGGATGTAAACCCCCGTTCTGATTATTGTTATTTTATTCTCAGTATTTTCATGAGATAATAAATTTTGTGTTTTATAAATATTTTCTAAACTAATATATACTATAAATTAGTGATTTATTATAATGGATAGGTATTGATATAATAAACTTGCCTCTTAGAGTGAGTTTGTAAAACAAACTTTTAGAGGGGCTTGTTAGCAAGAACCCCAAATTCAAATAGCCGGCCAAATCATTCCCTCTGCTCAAGTATAGCATAGTTCGAAAGGATCAAACCAAGCAAATTCAAATTAAAATTGCCTCTAATCTAATCCCCGTTGATTCACCTATATATATATGGAGAAGGTGTAGCCGTACTCAGCAAACCCTAAACTCTCCTCAAATTCGTGAAGCCTGGCGCCAGGAGGACTCAAGAACAGAACAGTTGCTTCTCTGTCACCTACATCGTAGAGCTCCATTGTTAGAAGTCTTCCAATCAGGTAATGCATTAACCCTCAATTATTGATTTTATAAGACCTAAGTCACCAAGTATTCAAGTTTATGTCTCAAAGAGTTCAATCCATAATATGTTTGTTAAATAAACAAATATTTGGGGTTGCTTTCTTTGTGTCAGTTAGAAAGACATTACTGTGTATCAGACATGTTAGCAGCAGTCCTAGGAGGGCTATTGTTCCTGTAGGATAGATAATAGGCTAATGTATTATGTACCACATGATGTATCAATAGGGATGATGGCTCAGACCACCTTGGCATGGGTACCAGTGGCACAGGTTGAGATGACTACCAGGAAGGAGCAAGTACAGAGGATTAGACATATGTAAACTACAGTTGGGACTGAACCCTTGAGTATCTCTAAAGTGGAATTAACATACCAGTGTATACCTGTGTATATACTTCTCTTGACATAAATATAATACAATTACAACAGGTAAGTTATGTGTAAGAACTTGTAAAGTCATGTGTGCGCAGGGCAGGTACCCATACTAGGAGGAAGCCCCTCTATACCCGGCTGAGCATAGGTGATTGATAGCCTCATTGTACCACCTTATGACTCATGGAACCTACAGTGTGACCCTTGGCATCATAGGCTCAGGAAGTAGGTAATACCTATTCCAGAGGATAGCTAGGGGTATAGGATTACACCATACCAGTTGAGCCTACCTAGAAGCCTGGGTACCTGTGAGTGCCATAAACCCACACAGTATCAGTCAACTGATGACAATGTTGCATCAGCCAACAGAGACAGTCCAGTATCACATTAGATGGACTCAGTGTACTGATAATAGGAGTATTGATATGAGCAAGGATACCACATGCCTGTTCAGCCTTGGTTATAGATGAATGGTAGGTGTTAAATAGGGGTGTCAGTACTAGGAGGGGGAGGACCTAAAGGCCCAGAGTACACTGAGAATTATATGTGTCCTTACCACTGAAATGTGAGTCTCACACTCCTGTGTTTATGATTTCTGTTTTTGTTTTGCCCTGTGTGCATCTCCTGAAAGTTCTCCCATTAATTGGGGTTTTTTGCCTTTGGCTTCCTTGATATTCTGAATGGTTTTGTTTGCTTCTCTTATACCCGTTTCATTGATTGCCCTTAGGATAATAAAGATGGTTAGTGAAGAAAGCATGGCTCAGTGGGTTCTCTGGGATGTGCAGTCATCATGATGCTTCTCAATGTCTAGTGTTTCTGTTCCTTTCATGGGATCTATGTTTTAATTTTCATTGAGGCTCAACTTATATTATTAAGTTTGTCATGATGTTTCATGAACAAGCCATACTAGCTGCTACTATAATAAAATGCTCCCATGTTCTGGTACTCTTAGATATTAGTAGTTTGTACCTCCTATTGTTTCTATGGCAGTGAACCCCATCCCAGTAGGTGAGAGGTACATACATATAGCGGTCAACATAGGATACATTCGAGTATCTAGTATTTTAAATATGGGCATTGGGTCTAGTGGTATGATTCTCACACGGGGATACATTCGAGAGGTACATACCCTTATTTTGATTGTTTACAACCTGCGAGTCCACACACGGGGCGAGGGTTGTCCGTTGCAACTGCGAGTCCACACACGGGGCGATGGTGACTTGTCTTGAAACTGACCTGCGAGTCCACATTCGGGGCGAGGGTTGGCATTCCATTGATCTCTTATTTACTTGTTTTCCAGCAGTTCATTTATACGTAGTTGTTCATACATTCATGTCTCGCGATTGTTTAGTTTTTCCTGTTATGTCCTGGATTTCTTTCATGCATGTTAAACTGTTAGAAAGGCTTATATATTATGTATTTTGCTAGTCCTCTGAGGATCTGATGATCTCTTCAGGTTTAGCCGAGTACTGAGTTAGGTGCACGCGAGCAGGTTTGAGCTATCATTGGACCACTGTGCCACTGCAGACGAGGGTACTTTGATGATTAGTAGTTTGAATCAGTTATTTCCATTTCATGTACTATTTTATTCCGTCTATTGGTAGTGGATTTGTGTCCACCGGACGTGACCTGGATTCATGATGAGCTTGATATTTCATTTTATTCATTCTATATTCAGTTGATTGTGTCATACCTCTGTGGATGAGATCTAGACTACCTTGTTAGATTCTGTGACTTGTTTATGTATTAGACAGCGTTCTATCACCGACACTGCGACGTAGGATGGACTTGGACACGTCTCGTATTCGAAAAGTGGGTACGGGTCGTGACAGTATATGTGTCGAAAGAAAATTCCAAGAGATGACAATATAATAGTCAGACTAGGTTATAAATTGGCCTCCAGTCCAAATGCTCATATTGTTGTATCCAGTCGGCTCATGTGCTATCTGGCAGCGATACAGCTATTACAATATTGGTTCATTTTGCTCACATTCTTGATCGTCAAGCGCCAGGCCCCAAATGAGCTATACCACAAATTCTGTCATGGTACATGGATGCGAAGTAATTCAAAGTTCACGAATTTAGTTGTTGCGGCTATTGCGTGGGTCTTATGGAAAAATCGAAACAAAGGTTGGTACGAAGGAAGTAACTAATTACTTTCCTCCTAACCTTCTGATTGTTGAAGTATTAATGAAGCAAATTTCATTATTCCTCTTGTAATACGCCAAATATTCAGATATTCTATCTATATTTCTCAACACCAGCACTTCTATAAGCCCTTTCAGAATGGTGCTAGTGATATCTTGTTGCAAACCTCCATTTGGCAAGCATAAAATCAATTGTGGTAGTGCTCAAGACATATAATAGCATGGGATGTTCTGGAGGAAGTTTTATTATTCGCAAATAGTGAGGGGCAGATTATCATGGCTTCAGCCTTCTGCCTTCAGCCTGCGTATTTGGCAGTTTTCTATGCTGTACGTCAAGCTGCTCAAAGTGGATTGTCGGGCCCTATCAATGAAGTTGATTCCCCTCACCTCCTTCACATTCTTGAGCATCTCTCCTACAATAGATAGTTTGTCCTAAGATCGTCTGCCACCTAGCCGCCCCTCAGCCATATACTCTCCTTATTGACCACTACACACACAAACACACTCATGTCCCTGTGGTTTGAAACCACCCAGCTAGGCCTGAGTCTTACCTCCGTTGATCTCCGTTGCCACTTGCGTTAGGATTTTTTTTGAGGGGAAAGGGGAGCGCGCGCGCGCGCGCGCACACACACACACACACACACACACACACACACATATATATATATATATATATATATATATATATAAAGTAGGATGCGCCGAGGGCCCCCATCCCTTCTCGGCCCCCCCGGGCTCGGAGGTTGGCCGAGCCTCCACCGGCCGATCTTCCCACATGGAGCCCAGTCCGCCGTCTGCCCGTCGTGCGGCGGGTCTTCCGCCCTCTTCTCCCCTCCTCGGCGCCGTCGACGACCTCGGCGTCGTTGGCGTCGCCGAGTTCGGCGACCCCGTTTGACCACGGCTTCCTCTCTCCTCGGCCCCGGCCCGCCGCCCCCACTGGCCGTCGTGACTGCCGCTGCGCCCTCACCCCCTGTAGCCGCGCCACCCCCGTCTCCGGCGTCTCTTCGTCTCGCCACCTCCGCGGCCGCGCTGCCCCCTTCCTCGGCCGCCGCTATCTTCCCGGCGCTCTCGAGAACCCCCTCCCTTCCCCAGGCGCTCCCTCCCCCTCCTCCTGCGGACCCTGTTGCGGCAGCCGCCTCGGCCCCTCATCTTCCGCCGACGGAGCTTGCCGCTCTCTTCCCTTCGCCGGTCCATGGCCCTCTCCCCTTCTCTCAGTACGTGTGGGCCGCCCCTCGCCGGTGACCGGCCGCCTGCCATCCCCTCCTCCTCCCTTTCCCTTCCCCTCGCTCTCCGCCCTCTCCTCTCCTGGCGGTTCCTCCCCTTCGGCCGCCTGGATCCTGTCCTTCCGCCGCAGCTCTTCCTGGTCGAGCCCCTCCTAAGGTTGCCTCGCGGTGGAGCGTGCCCCCCCCCCCGCCCCCCCGGCCCTCCTCCTCCAGCCCTTCGCCGGGATTCGTCGGCCAGCGCGCTAGCTCTGCCCTCCCCCTGGAGTCAGCCCCCCCGGCCGCTGTAGCTCGCCTTCTGGCTGCTGTGGCGCAACCGTCTCCCGCGCGGGCTGCGCGTCTCCATCCCGGCGGCCCTCGTCGATTCTCTCTGGTCAGCGGGCAACGCCACCCCCGGTGTAGCCCCCCCCCCCCCCCCCCCCGTGATCGCCGCGGCCGGGGCTCGCCCCCCCACCGTCGTTGGCCCCGCAGTGGCTCGCCCTCCGGCCGACGCGGCTCCGCGAGGCGCCATGCTCCCCGAGTCGCCCCCTCGGGCCCCGCCCCTACCAGTTCGGGTTCCGCGCCCCCCGCTCCGGGCCTCGCGCGCGCAGCTGGCACCTCGAGGCCCGCGTTGGCCGCCACGTGCCCCCTCCCCCCCGGGAACGGAGCTGCTTTTGATTTTCAAATTTCTGTTTGCTTTCTGCGTTGGCACGGCCCGGTTCTGTTGTGGGCCCGGCCTGGGCCGGTGTACTGTGTCCTGTTTCCTTTTCAATAAAATTTTGTTTAATATATATATATATATATATATATATATATATATATACAAAGGTTTTTGAATCCTAGGGCTGACTGTGCCAAGATAAAGAGTGGTTGGGATTTAATCTTGGTGAATCAACGGTTGTAGGATTTTATGGGGAAGAGCATTATTGGGAGTGGGGTTTTATGGGGAATCCAAAGATGGAGATTTAATATTTTGATGGTTGGGATTTAATATTTTGATGGGGGCCTCATAATGGTTGTGGATGAGCATTATTGAGAGTGGGGTTTTATGGGGAATCCAAAGAAAATTCACATCCAGCAGTGGTTGGGATTTAATATTTTGATGGGGGCCTCAAAATTATTATTGTTCGTTTAAAATTGGGGGTCCAAGATTTTGAGGGAGAATACCTTAAATGAACCATGCCCTATGGGCACGGGTTATGACTAGTATATATATAGTTCACCAATATATATATATATATATATATATTGGTGAACTATATATATATATATATATATATATATATATATATATATATATATAAAATAATATAAATATATTTGCAGCATTTTGGCATTCGTATTGAGAACCAGATGTGTAGTTCATGCCGACAAGCTAATAAAACAACAGAGCACCTATTTTTCACATGCCCTTTCTCAACAATTATTTGGCAGGGATAATGTGAGAAACATCATATGAAATACAAGGGTCCGAGGAATTGGCGTGATATAGTTGTAAACATCAACGCAAACAGAGGCAAAGGTACGATGTGGTTCAGAGAAGCCTATATTCGATTAGCGACATCAGTTTGGCATGTATGGAAGGAAAGAAATAATCGGATGTTTGAGCAACTTGTTACATCTATTGTTGAGGTGGGGCATAATGTAGATTATGATGTCAGAAATAGGGGTGGTCCTGCTGCTACATAAGGCAGTGGTTTTCTAATATTTTTTTCCTATTAATACAATTACCATTCTTCCAATATACATTTATGTGTGTGTGTGGGGGGGGGGGTTTGGGTGTGTGGGTGTGTGTGTAAGTGAATTGAAAATTTACGAACATAAAGTAGAAATCAAACTAAAATTTTGATATATTTAAAAGAAATGGAAAACCTTTTACCAACGGAGGAGGCCGGAGGCGGAGGCGGAGGCGACGGAGCTCGGCTTGTCGTCTGAGAAGGAGGAGACGGCGGGGCTCCACTTTGGGCATGCAAAGCTCACTGGAAGGAGCGGGAAGAGGAGGGAGCACACGAATGCGGGGAGGAGGGGTTCGGGGGACAGGGAGGGGGGTCAGGGAAGAGGGGGCTTATTGTAGAGGAAGGAGGGGTTTGTGGGAATTGGGGGGGGGGGGAGGAATATGTTGGCGATGAAAAACTGAAATGAGGAAAGAGAGTCTCGGTTTCTAATTTTATATTTCGTTAGCGATAGAAATGGTCTGTTGCTAGCTACATTCTAACGCCTTAGCGATGGACTAGTGACGAAAATATGGACCTTTGTTTCATATACACATTCCCATCGCCATTCAGTCGCGTGTTAGTCGCTATGTAACGACGGTTCCTATTTTGTCGCTAGTGTCAGTCGCTATTTTGTTGTATTATTATAGTATTTTCTTCTATGCGGAACAATAATTAGTGTATACAATTAGGATTTATATACATTTTTGTCCCTACAAAATAATATTAAATTCACATCCATATATGTCATAGGAAAGGACAATCGTCGTTAATTAATATGCAACAAATTTATAGGGCAATCACCGATGCCCTCTACACCAGAAAGGACTATATACGGTATTGTGACGTGACCTTTCAGAGAAGTTATCTAGCATCATGAAGGTCTCGTAATACCTCGTGGTTGTCTACAGATTCCACATAATTCCTCCTAGGTCGATACGGTCTTAGTTTTCAAATATCGTTCGAGGAAAGCCAAACCTTATGGACTAGTTGTTCATGACCATGCAAATAAGTATAACTTATAGATAGAAACATAATATTCATGATATTTGTTATATTCATGATATTAGTTTTCAAATATCGTAAGAGCATCATTAGTAAGGCCCATCCCATTTTCTAGATTCTAGATTTAGAATGTAGGAGCTCATTTTGTAGAATAATAAGTCTCATCCCTAGTCCCAATTTCTACAATTTCGGTCCCAACCCATCCATGGATGCTAAGGGTTGGGCCTCCCAATTTCTAGATTCTAGATTGTAGAAACTCGTTTTGTAGAATAGTAAGTTCCAATTTGGAGCCCAACTTTCTAGATTCTAAACTTTATATTATTTTTTTCCGACATTAATTTTTGACCACACAATTTTTGGGACCGGAGCTCACTTTATCATTTCCTACTATTCTCATACAAACCCAACCCATTCTACATTTACCTTTTTTTGAAATTTTGGGCTCCAAATTGCATTGGAGAGTCCCAACTACTAATGATGCTCTAACACGTACCTTCATCTCAGGGTTATCATACTGGCGACCCATTGGTCCAAAATTGTAATTGTATATCCAATGGTACCGAACCATTTCCATAATGCTTCCTCCATGAAGCTCCAAGTACAACAAAACAAAATACCCATTTAAGGGTCAACTACCCCATCATCGTCCATAAATGCACAACAATTTACCAAATCCAATATTTTAATTCATAACAATAATATAGGGGACTTCTTTTTACCTTTATCTTTTATATCTATATTTTTCATAGGAAAACAAAGAGAGTTTTTTTTTGTTATGGTGTGAAGATGAAGGAAAGAATGACCAATACCACTCACCATTTTGTGACCTACCTTTCTCTTCCAATCATTCAGATCCCAAACGATTCCTTAAAAAAGGATACATTATTATTTTCTTAATTGATTTAACCATACAAGTCAGCCATACTCAATGAATTATCCAATTCGATCCAATTAAGTAAGTCTGCACCACCTTTCAAATCGTGAAATTTCTTGCACTGTTCAAATCCAACCAGTCTATTCAAGTCCAACCAACCAACATAATATCTCCGTGTGTAGCGGCCAATTATACTAACGATGCAAGGTGGTCGTCTGACGAGGCTAAGCCTACAACCAGGCTAGTTCACTAGCCATCAACTAATGATTGGCTAATGGAAAACTAGGCTGCCAGCATATTAGAGGTCATCATTCCCCTCAAAATAGAAATATCACATCCCTAGAATCTCGCGCGTGACTAAATCACATAACCCTTTGTTTGGTAGGTTTAGTGTTTGGTGAAGCTAGAGATCTGTATGACGGAGTTAGCATGATTGGCTCATAGCTTGCTTGTGCGATAATGATTGTCTATGATCACTGGTAACTTGCATGCGTGTTGAAGTTGGCCATCTAGGCTAAACTTTAGCCATTTTGGCTATGAGCCTCTTGCTCAACAGAGCTAGCCACTTCAACTAAAAGCTTGTTTGTACTACGAAGCTAGCCATTATAGGATTTGTCAAACCTTCATGCTTGGCAAAGTTTAGCCTATCTTAAGCATGTTTGACCCATTTGAGGTTGGGTAGCTCTATCAGGATCCAAATGACAATTCTACTACTTGTGGACTTGAGGAGCCTGGCAGTATGGGAAGTGGCGCTAATAGGTTGTCTCGGAGCTGTCTTTTCTAAGAGTCAACACGTAGGTGGCATTAGCGGGAACAACAATTGTTGTTGTAAAGATATTGGGGCATATAATAAGTAGGAGTAGACGAGACTGGTCCTTGGTGGCCCTATATCATATATTTTGATGATGCTTTCCCCCACTAGGTGTTGTAGTCCAATCTGGATTTGGTAACCATATATTTATGAAATCTAAATCTAATTAAATATTTGATTTGATTTGATTTGGATGTCCATAATAAGTGTTGTGCTATTTTAGATATAATAGGATTCTTATATTAGGAAATCCTATTATGATCTAAAATAGGATATTGATGGACTATTTTAGGTGTAATAAGATTCTTATTTGAGTGCTTCCTATTTAAGAAATCATATTATAACCTAAAATATGATATTCTTATGCTATATATATGTGGTGAGGGTGGAGGCACAAAACACAACACAAAGTGGAGATTCGGGGTGCTCGACCACAAAAAAAATCTAAGAGAAAGTCCGTACTTTGCTCTTAGGACATCAATATCCAAAATAGAAGGAAGAAGAAGATTAATCGAGGAGTCGTCAACTTCGGTTAGGGAGATTGACATGGGTTGGTAAGTGATCTCAATTGTAATCTTCTATTTTTTTTCTTAAAGTGGTGAGGGGGTTGAACCTATTAGAGCAAAGGGTTCAATGTGAGTTCTGCCAATCTTGTATTTCATTTGAGTTATTAAAGATTAGGATTTGTCCAGGTGACGTATGTCACCGCCATATACTTGTCTTCACCTTGTACTTGGTGTCCGTTAGACGGGAATTGATTTTGATCAAGTGAGTTGGCAAACGCTTCCGTACGTGCCCAGCAATTTGTATCAGAGTAAGGTTCGTTCGTTTTGGTCTGATACCAACAATTGGTATCAGAGCTTTGGGGATTCTGTCAACCATGTCTACAGAGCAGATGAACACTCGTATGATCACCTTCACATGAGGGAATTGGGCAATTTGGAAGCCAAGGATAGAGGATCTACTCTGGTACAAAGACTTGCATACACTACTAAAATATGCTATATTAGCGACATAATTTAGCGACGGAATAAAATTACGTCGCTAGATATGTAATATAGCGACTCCTTTCTATAGACATCGCAAAACGTCGCTGAATAGCGACGTTCAGCGACATTAGATAGATTACGTCGCTGAATAGCGACGTTCAGCGACATATTATTAAAATATGTTGCCATATATTAAAATATTTACGACGTTTAGCGACGTAGACTGTTGACATCGCTAACTTTTTTACTTAGGGCACGCTGTTTCCTTTTTCCCCCTCATTCGAAAATTAGAAATTTCCCTCGAGCTCTTCCCCCCCCTGGCGACCCCTTCCCCCCCCCCCCCGGCGAGTCCCTCCCCTCCCCCGGCGACTCCCTCCCCCCCCCCCCCGGCGACCCCTACCCCCCCCCCCCCCCCGTCGAGCTCCTCCTCCCCCAATCCAAGCTACTACTCCTCTTCCTCAGGTAAACCCTAACCTAACTCCTCTCCCTTCTCCTCCTCCTCCTCCTCCTCTCCTACGGACACACACACACACGGACACACAGACACAGACACAGACACACACGCACGGACACAAGGACACACACACACACAGACACACACGGACACACACACACACGGGCCGAACCCAATCGGATAAACCCGTTAATGGGTTGGGTTAGGGTTGAAGATACTCGGGTTCGGGCTCAAATTTGGGTTAAAATATTTGAACCCTTGTAAGCAGTAAAAACTGCTGTAAAGCTTGCTAAGGGGACTTAGCATGTCCAAGTCCCTGTGTAGAGTCCCATCTATACATATCGGTTAACTGATATTAGATAGGCAATGATAGTATAGAAAAGGCTCGGGTTTGGCCCAGTAAATTAGTAGAATTAGCAATGTTACTTGCTTAGCAACAATTGGCCTTGGCAGTATGGCTTGACCTTGCATAGCCAAGGCTGGCTTTGGAGCCTGTACACAGGTTTTGGGGCAGTAGAGTGATGCCCACTCGAGTGCAGGCATCAAGGGGACTTAGTTTCACTGCAGGAGGCTCGGGGAGCTCCTACAGAGAGCAGGTTTGGAAGGAAAGTGCAGGGACTACACCTGGCAGCAGTAGGTTGCCTGCACTTAAGCAAGGATTGGAAGGATAGCCCAATACAGAGATGTAAATATAGAGTAGGAGTCATATATTAGTTAAATAGATAGATTATTAGTCTTCAGTTGTATAGTTGTATGTATCAGTTTCAGTCTCCCTTACATCCAGTTCAGACCCATTGGAGTATGGTATCAGTTTAGGATAATTAGTTCAGTCTAATATTCCCATCTTTTTCAGTCTAATGCCTTTGAGTTTCAGTCCCATTTGTTAATGGTCAGTCCTAAATGTTCAGTTTGTTACATTATTGATTCAATCACATTCCCTTTAAAGTTCAGTCCATTACTTGTTATATTAGTATCAGCCATATGAAGTATGAAAAGGTTTATAGTATCAGTCTTTTGATAGGATGTATCAGTCCTTTGATGAAGTGGATCAGCCCCTATGTGAGTGTTAGGAAGAACTGATATCAGTTGGTATCAGTTGATAGGTAAAACGGGGGGGGGGGGGGAATTTTAGAATCAAGTACCAGTCAACCTTTCCTATTTTGGTATCAAATATCTGATATGAAGAGGATATGATATCAAGTAGAGTAGAGGAATTGGCTTGGGGCATAGGCTAATAGGTCATGTATATTACGCATGTGCACTGGTATGCACTGATGGGGCATAGGCTAATAGGTCATGTACACTACTCAGAGCCATGCCCCGCTCGAGTTGCACCCCTACACACGGTTACCATGTCTCTCTACTGTAATATATACTAGGAAGTTCGGACACTACAAATATCGGTGTTTCTTCCATGTCTATGTCTAGTGAAGGATAATTGCCTAGACTTAGTCAACTTCACCAAGTTTGACTAGTTTGTCCAAGATATTGACTTAGTCAACTCAATTTCACCCAGTTTGACTAGTTACTGCGCTGAACATGTGTGTCTATCTTTGCAGAATTATTTCCAAATGGATATAAATTACTACTTGCGGAATCGTTCATGGATGTACAATCGTCGTCTTGATGATATGTATGGTGTACGGGATGAATACATAGCAGGAGTAGAGTAGTTCCTGCAGTTTGTTAAGACGTTCCCTCAGTACATGGACGACACCAAAATTAAGTGTCCGTGTGTGAAATGTCATAACGTGAAATATTATCCAGAAGTGGAAGTAACATATCATTTGTACTCGAGGGGTTTCACGCCTAATTACTATCAGTGGACCGCACACGGAGAACTTGTGTCTTTAGCATCAGAGCTGGAGCCTTATGTTGAGCCGTATATGTATGTGGGACCTAATTTTGTTTCAGATAATCATGCATACGACGATGGGTACGTGAACATAATTTTCGACGCTGCGGGGCCTAGTTTCGTTCATGATGCAGATGAGGAGGCACCGAATGTCGATGCTGTAAAGTTCATGGAGTTGTTGGAAAATGCAAGGACTCCATTGTATCCTAGTTGTGAGGATCATTCACTATTGGAGGTGGTTACAAGACTGTTGAGCATTAAGTCAGATTTTAACATGTCACAAGAATGCTACAACCGAGTGTTGGAGTTGATTATAGAGATCTTGCCGGCGGGTGCTAAGTTACCTAAAGACTTCTATCGGTCTAAGAGGATGGTGAGATCGCTCTGGATGAGATACGAGAAAATCGATTCTTGTCACAATGGGTGCATGCTATACTACAAAGACGACAAGGACGCAGATGTGTACATATTTTGTGGTACTGATCGCTATAAGACAACTAGTATAGGAAGGTCTACCGGTGCAAGAAGACCGACCGATTCAATGCACTACTTGCCTTTAACACCGCGGTTGCAAGGATTATTTATGGTGAAAGAGACGGCCGAAAATATGAGTTGGCACATGTAAGAACAGATTGAAGGAGTGTTGGATCACCCATCCGATGGAGAAGCGTGGAAGCACTTTGATCGAGTGTATCATAATTTTGCTTCAGATCTGCGTAATATCAGGTTGGGGCTATCTTCTAACGGTTTTACTCCTTTTGGTATTTCGAGATCCCAGTATTCGTGCTGGCCTATGATTGTCACTCCATATAACCTACCGCCTTGGATGCGCATGAAGACTCAGTACATGTTTCTAACCGTTATAATTTCTGGTCTGAACAATCCCAAAAGGAACATTGATGTGTACTTACAGCCTTTGATAGATGAGTTGAATCAGTTATGGGAAGTAGGCGCTAACACGTACGATGTTTCCAGGAAGCAGAATTTTTAGATGAAGACAACCCTTATGTGGACCATCAACGACTTTTTGGCCTATGGAATGTTATCTAGATGGAGCACTCATGGCCGTCTCTCATGTCCGTATTGCATGGACCGTACTCAGGCTTTCCGCTTAAAACACAGAGAAAAACCGTACTTCTTTGATTGTCATCGGCAATTTCTGCCAAAAGATCATCCGTTCAGAAGGAACAGGAATGCATTCCGTGTCGACGTTGTAGAGAAGGGTGATCCACCGCCAAGGTGGTGCGGAGCCACAATATGGGAGGAGGTTAGAGATTTTCCAAGTGCTATCGAAAATCCTACAACTAGGTACAAGTGCGATGGATTTGGTAGAGATCATAACTGGACAAAGAGGAGCATATTCTGGGATCTGCCATATTGGAGTACCATTCTGATCAGACATAATCTTGATGTCATGTATATTGAGAAAAATGTGTTTGATAACATAATTAATACTGTGATAGACGTAAAGGGAAAAACGAAAGACAATCCCAAGGCCAAGTTGGACTTAGAAGAAATATGCAAACGCCCTGTATTGCATTTGATAGAGGAGAATGGAAAACAGTTCCTGCCGAAGTCAATTTTCTCACTTGATAAGGAGGATAAAGTGAGACTTTGTCGGTGGATCCAGGGCCTAAAATTTCCAGACGGATATGTGTCAAATCTGAGAAGATGTGTCGATCCGAAGGAAAAGAAATTGGCGGGTATGAAGAGCCACGATTGTCACGTATTCATGGAGAGGTTAATTTCGATTGTATTTTGGGAATTCTTACCGCAGGCAGTTTGGGATCCATTGACGGAGCTTAGCATATTCTTCAGGAATCTTTGTTCTAAGAAATTGCTCGTTGATCGTCTAGAAAAGCAAGAGAAGGACATTGCGGTAATACTGTGCAAGCTAGAGAGGGTGTTTCCTCCTGGATTCTTCGACTCTATGGAGCATTTGCCGATTCATCTATCCTATGAGGCACGTGTTGGTGGACCCGTCGAATATCGATGGATGTACCCGTTCGAGCGACATTTGAATCACTTAAAAAGAAAGGTGAAAAATAGGGCATGGGTCGAGGGTTCTATTTGTGAAGCCTATGTTCTCGAGGAGATTATAAACTTTTGTTCGATGTATTTCAAGCCTCATGTTGCAACTAATAGAACGAGAGCTTCCAGAAACGACGACGGAGATCATGAATGTAATGATACAATACTGAAGGTATTCAATGCTCCAGAAAAGCCATCGGGTAAAATGAAGAAGAGATATCTGAACGATGATGAGCTAAGGACTGCTCAGGTGTATGTATTACTCAACTGCGAGGATGATGAAGTAGAGAAGCTAGAGGGTTAAGTAATTAATACGTCTATATTATTTTAATAGTGTTAATTATTATACTATTACATTAATTGCACGATGTTGTTTTCAGCATATTTAATGATGATGTGAGGTCATGTAGGCCTCACATAACAGAAGAAGAACTAGAAAAAAAATAAGGCATTATTTTTTATCATAGTTGAGTGCATATGTAAGACTTGAGAACTCTGTAATTACCTTTCTGTATATGCACTTGAGAATGAGCTTAATTTATTTTTTCGTAGTATTTAGGTCGATCGTCCATACGCACGACTTGAGAATGAGTCTATTAGAATGCTAGCCAAGGGACCAATTTATGCTGCAAAAATATGGCCAAGCTACTGTGTTAATGGGTTTAGGTTCAAGTCAACAACTTGCCCAATCAGAGACAACTTTGTGGATCTCGATTCCACCAAAAACAGCTGTTTGTGTATCAGATCTTCGAACTACAAAGATGTTGATGCGGACAACGATTTCTATAGCGTCCTAGGGGAGATTGTGGAGCTGACATATAGTTATGGAATAGAGCCTGCTAAGATTGTGTTATTCAGGTGTGACTGGTTCGATCCGATTGAAGGTCAAGGTTGGAAAGTAGACAAGCACGGTCATGTGGATATAAACTATCGGCGTCGATATCAAGCCTATGAACCATTTGTCCTATCAAGTCAGGCTCAGCTCATGTACTTCACAAGTTATCCTAAACGGAGAACAATAAGGTCGGACTGGTGGACAGTATGCAAGACCAAAGCTAGAAATACCTTTGAGATTGACGATATAGATTATCAAGAGGATGAACTACCTCTTGTAACAAATATTATAGAAGTGGACACGACGGAAGTTCCTCATTACACATCTAATTGTGTAGAAGAAGTAGAATTATCTGAAGAGGAAGATGCAGATGAAAGTGAAGATGTAGAGGTGGAAGAAGAAGAAGAAGAAGAAGAAGAGCTAAACGAACTAGATGAATTTTTAGAAAAGGATTAAATCTGTACGTTTGTTTTATCATCATATTTGACACTTTAGTAACACTTTTATCATATAAATCTGTGACACTTTAGTGACACTTTTATCTGTGACTATGATATTTTTCATAAATCTGTGATGTCTATCATATAAATATGTTTATTTGTTTTATTTTCATATGTTATTATCAGGTATGACTAGTATAACATCCAGTTTTCCAGAAGAGGGTAATTTTGAAATTTTGTAATTATAATTATTATTTAATGATATTTATTTCATATTAAGATTTTTAGTGATTTTTAATTATTTTTAAACTATTTAAATTCATGACTTGTGATTTTTGGTGTTTTGCTAGTGAACAGTAGAGACTGCCTAGCCATGTGATTAGGGTATTTTTGACATTTTAGGGTTATTTAGATTTATTATAATTTATTTGAATTTATGGGAATTTTTAGAATTTATTTTGAAATTGTTTGAATGAGGGTTGACTAGGTTGACTTTGACTAGCAATGACCTTGGTAGGCTAACCTAGAAGCTAACCCTAGTTGTGTTTGGACTTGGTTAGGTCATGTAACCCTAGTTAAACTAGAGTTGACCTATGGTTTGGTTATTTGACTCAAGTTAGGATTTAAGTCATAAGCCATGACTTGTGGTTGCACCTTAATCAATAACTTAGCCTTAAAAGCCCATAGGCCCACACCACTAGCCAAACCCTAACCCTAACAAGTCTTGGCCAGCCACATAACCCTTATTGGGAATCCCTCCCTATAAGTATCCTCTTAGAAATTAGGGCTAGCCTCTTAGGAAGAACAAGGCTTTAGAAAGAGGTATTTTTCCCAACTTCAAAAATCCCTAGAAAATCTATTTTAACTCCTTTTTAATCCAAACAAATTGCAATAGGTTCTAATTTATGTTTTCTTGCTGTTGGAATTTGTTATTCTCAGTTTTCTATCAATTTGAAGGAGTTTGGTGGCTTTTGGTAATCCTCATTCAAGGAGTTTTTGTGTTGGAGAACACCATAGGTAAAATCCTAATCCACCCATTAAAATTCTAGTTTCTTTGCATGTAGACCTAGCCCTAGGTGTCCTGGTTTTGTAGGTATGCCTAGACCTAGGTTTTGTGTCCATTTCGTGTCCTAAATGGACACGTATCAGCCTATAGACCTAGGTATTTGATGAAATGTCCCAAAGGACATTTCGACCTGATTTTAGAAAACTTTTTGAATAAAAATTTAGGGTTTGTTGTCGCTTATCAATTTCTGTTGGACTGAAGTGGCCATCGTATGGTGTCGTGTCGGGTTGGACACGTGAACACGCACGTTCCCGCGCGGTAGCAGTGCCCTGCTACTCGGGGGCTATAACTCCCTGTACACGACACATCTGGACACGAAATTTGGTGTGGACACTGTTTAGGTGACTGACACGAGGCTCACAAATTTTCATGGGTTTTTGTTCTGTGGTTTGGGAGAAATCCCACCCACATCGATTTGACACTGCACGTCACACGGTTGAAAATGCGTACTGATACGCGCGTTTAATTTCGACACGGCGACACGCCGACACGGTTCAGGATGACACACGTGTAGCCCTATGTTGGGTGCACACATGGACATGTGCACGAGGTTATTGGTATCGTGTGTCGTGTCCACGAGAGCTTGGACACGCGGCACGAGCCTGTCTGTACACACTGGCTGATGCACACTGTTTGAACAATTTGGACACCTTCGTGTCCATTGTTTGGACACGTAGACACCTCTAACATGTGCACACATTGAAGACACAACCCTGACACCACTGTACACATATGTATTAGTTTTTGGATTGTTTTGATAATTGAATTTGGTTTGGAATATGGATTGCAAATTTCTGATACATTGAACTGGGACACTGTGTTCGAATGGGTTTTATGTGTTTTTTTTACTGAATTAGATTGTTAAATACATATGGTATTTGTTATAAATTCATTGATAGATGTATAAATAACTGGGAAGATAAAGGGAATGGGTTGTATTCAAATTTCACTGGGTTTCATGATATAGTGTAAAACCTGAGAAGTTGATTAGTTGCTAACTGATTTCCCTATGTTAATTGATTCAATGAAATGGGATTTCCTTCTATTTCCTAATCTGAACACTCACACACATATGTACCACTGATTTTCCTATTTTTCTATTGCTTCATTCACTATACACAGGTGCACACCATGTGCTGATTTATATTGATATAGCCACTGAATTGTTACATAAACTGTCAACTGTCTTGAACCTTGCTAACCTAAGATTTCACTCTCATGTGTACTACATACACCCACGCATCCTTACATATATACACCCTTGTAGACACACTGCTAACCTGAGATTATTTCTCCCTATCACTACACTGTTTTGAAAACCTGAGAATTACTCTTCCTAACTTTGATGTATGTTTAAATTCCATAGGATAGCATTTTCAGTTTTCCTTATTACCTGAACTAATTTCCTTTCCTTTGCATTCACTGATTTTATTTCCTTCTGTTTCCAAATTTATATTTCGAATTTTGACAGCTTATGTAACCTATTTTAACTGTTAACTAGTATGATTTAAATCTCTAATATGTACACCTATATGAATCCTAGCTGTGTGTCAATTTTGGGGTTAATTGGATGTGATTGGGCTCATAAATCTGGGAATGAAGAAGGGACTGAAAAACTGGGTTGGGGACTATTTTAACTGAGTTCCTTTCTTTTTCATTTCCCTGTATTGTAATGGCTTGATTCTTAAAACTGAGAATTGTTCGAGTTACATTCGAATTGGGTTGCTGAGAAATGGGTTCTTCCTAGTTGAACTGAATTAAATGATTCCAATGTATAAATCAGAGTTTGTGTCCTTAATGGACTGTGTTAAATGAGTTTCAACCTGAGTAAATCATTTCCCTGTTTTTCTGCAAATACTATCCTGTATATACACACACATCTATACAGTTTTGGCACACACTCTATGTAAACACACAGCCTCCTATCCTAACACACATATTGCACCACCTACCCTTACATGTTAACACTATCCTCATCACATACATACACTCTCATGTTTTTACACACAGCAGCACCCTCTATTTCCTGGAACTGTACACCCTTTACAGTCACCCACACACTCACCCACATGCACATGACACCCATATTGTTTTCCCTCATTGCCTACACACACACACACAATGAATACATGCTTCCCTATACACTGAAAACCTGAAATCTGAGATAACTTGCATTTTCACATTGATATATATATATATATATATATATATATATATATATATATATATATATATATATATATATATATATATATATATATATATATTTTTTTTTTTTTTTTTTTTTTTTGGAAAAAGGGTAAATTTTATTCCATCATCTCAATAAGGTTACAACATAGAGATACAATCCCGGCTCAGGGGGACATTACTAGTACATCCGACTCAATGTTATGAAGTATGCCCACCAGTGGGGTGGATAGTCCCTCATAAATGCGCCGGTTCCTCTCCCGCCAGACATGCCAAACTGAAGCAGCAAGTCTCAATCTAGCACACCTAGCCCAGCTCTGCTCCTTGCCCCTGCAATCTCCAATCCACTTAAGGATTTCTCTGAAGTCACGCTCCCTTCCAACCCCTCCCAAGTGTCTCCGGCTCTGCTCTGCCCAGATGCTCCACGTCACATGGCACTGAAAGAACAGATGTCCAATGGATTCAGTCTCTGTCGCACACAAAACACACTTAGGGTCAGGGACAGAAACCCCGAACCGCAGCAATCTGTCCCGAGTAAGCAGCCGGCCCATCACCAGTTTGTATGCAGACAGTTGCATTTTCCTGGCTAGCCCCTTCCCCCAGACAAAGTCGAACTCCTCAATATCATCGAAGTGAGTGCGGACAAGGTCGTAGCAGCTGCTAAATCGGAACTCCCCTGCACCCACCGAGCGGCCAGGAGGAGCCCAAATCCAGACATCAGACAGTGCCGTAGGAGTGATCTGCACCTGTCTGATCTCCTCCCCTAACGGAGCAGTGAAACGGTACTCCGCTGGCCTCCAGACCCCACCACGGATGATGTGCCTACACGTCAGACCCCTGTACATACATATGTTTAGCCATGCATGATTGTGAGTTAAATTAGGATGTGTAATGTAGATTGTCTAACCTATACCATGTGTAGTGTAACTTGTAGCTTGTGTTTGTAACCCAATTCTTGCTATAAACTTTTATGTAGGTTTCACACACATGTCTACAATCTAGCCCTTATGACACTTGTCCACATACACCTATACACACACATAGCCTTACATAATAGTTCTCTCCCTAACCTTCTCTTTATATATAATGTTGTATATATATGTAATCCTATATACACATAGACACATATAAATTTCATGATAAATAGCTAAATGTGAAATATGCATGTGATTTGGGTAATGTGAATTGGATATGATATTTGCCTATAGATAATGTAGATAGTGTAATGGCTTAGCCTATATGAATATGTGTGTTGGCTTGATTTAGGCTTGCATAGCCTTGTAATGGTGTGTGTTAACTAGTTTAGACTTGTTCAACCTAGTTTAGACTTGTTAGACCTAGTTTGACCATAGTTGACCTAGTTTGACTTCTAGGGTTGACCAGAGTTGACCAAGAGTTGACTTTGGCCTAGATTGACCTAGAATCATGTAGAATGTATAATAGGACTTCATTATATCATTTTAGACTTGTTGTGACCTGTGCTGTTCTGATTAGTAGCCAGACACCTCTCCTCGGACAGTACATTTCATCCGGACACTCAGATACAGGCGAGTACATTCTCTGATCATTTCATATCCTGCTTAGAATTATTTTCTGCATTAAATTATTTTACTTGATACTGTCACGTTGATCACACGGATTAGTACAATATGGATCCCTCCCTGAGATGTTATCCCTTCAGGGAGCATCGGGGTACTCTATGTTCTGTGCGTTTCACTTACATGGCATATCACTATGCTTCTTTGGTTCTTTGATCACTTGTGATATGTATTCTCATATCACAGAGTCTTCTTTGAATCCTTATCCCATTTATTGGGTCTATCAGAATCCCCATTTATGGGACTACTATATATCACCCTTCGGGGCTTATCACCCTTTGGGGGCATATCACCCTTCGGGGGCTTATCACCCTTTGGGAGCTTACCACCCTTCGGGAGCTGTTACATAGAATCATAACATAACCTGGTTGGATCCTTGTGTATTAATTGGGGGTACGAGGGAGTATAAATAGCCATGTGAATAATTCTAAAGTAGAATAGCCATGTACGCCTCTTTAGTATAGCCATGTACAAATCAAGCCGTTCACATGTCGACTTTGTGCTCTAAATCACTAGTCACTGGTAGCTCTTTACTTATAGTAGATATTTCTATTACAGTTCTCTCTCTTTGTTTACATACTGCATTTCTTCAGTATCTATATCTTACTTTACTGCATGATTATATTTTCTCACCTGCTATGAACTGTTGAGATGTATTATGCTCGCTCCTGTCCTGACTTGACCTGTTGAAAATATTACAGAGGACGAGGAGGAGGCCTGGGAGGATACCTTCTACGGGACAGCTCTAGCTGAGGACATCACCCCCACTGCCTAGACTAGTTTAGTTAGGCCTTATCTTATTTTTATGTTGTCTTGAGACTGTTTAGCTAGACTTTACTTCTGTTCAGAGATGTTGAGTAGTATATATTCTTTCATAATCAGTAGCTGAGATATGTACTCTGGATATTTGCTGGGATATTATCTTAGACTATTCTATCTTCTGTATTTCCTTGAGTTCTATATCATATCATGCTTTCTTCTTCCTTAGTTGTGATTGAGTTCATTTACTGCTATGTCACCCCCATTCGGGGAGTATAAACTGCTTAGTATTATATTGCTAGATGTATGTTGACCTAGGACAGCGTTCTACCGCCGACACTGCGGCGTAGGCTGGGCGTTGTTACGTTCTCGTACCCTCACAGTGGGTACGGGTCGTGACAACTAGACCAGTAGGACGACGCAGAGGATATTATATTAGGCAGTCCCGTCTGCCTCGGGCTGGGGATGCAGATTCTGTACCCTCATCCTCATCTTCGTGTACGCTAGTGTACCGTTCTGTTCCCGGTCCATTACTGGGACAGGGCAGTTCCTGCAGGTTGGCGACTCATCCCTCGTCGTCCAGCATTCCTGATCCCGCGTCCAGCATTCCTCCTGCCGACGGCTCCATAGGGAGAGCCGATGTCGAGCATATGGAGGACGGCGATCAGACTGATCCTGCCCAGGCAGGAGGTGAGAGCGACCCTCCATGCACTCCCCCGGACGAGACGCGTATGGAGATTTGGACGCACGGGCCTACGAAGTAAGTTAATTAGTTAATATATATTTCTCAAATAATTATATGTACATATATATTCATGAAATTTATTATTGTATAGATATCGGCATCCTGCAGTACAGAGATAGCTGGGGTTATTTCTGAGGCAGAACTATGGTGGGCCTTGGATTAACTACTCAGATGCTTCCGCAGATAGGAAGGCCTTTTGGTTGGCCCACTTTAAGGTAAAAAAATTGTTTATTTTTAAATTTTAATAATCATTTGTGTATATAATACAACTTTTCTATTTTACTTCTTGTAGAGGACCTATTTCTATCTACCACACCTGGCGGCAAAGATCGAGGCCCAATTTTCTGTCGTCGCAGGCAAGCTCATCCGTGATGCGATCCACGATCAGAAGTCTCGTGATCGCTCCGGAAAGCCAATCCATGGTTGGATCACACCAGAGCAGTGGACTGCGATGAAGGCTAGATTCGGCGAGGCCAGGTACCAGGAGCGGTCTGACAAGACCAAGGTGGCGCGGTCGAGCGCCAGTAAGTGGTGTAGTGGCTCCATTCCGATGACGGAGCATTTTCGTCGTCTGGTACGTTTCCTATGACGGATATCATTTTATATATAGTTTGATAGAATGTTTAATACTAATAATAGATAATATATTTTAACAGGTAAAAAAGGGTGAGGACCCCAACATGGTGACCGTCTTCCTGGTCACCCATTGGAGGGCTGGAGAGTTCATTGACGAGAGGGCGACGCAGGCATGTGTACGTTCTATTCTTTATATTAATTTACTATATTTTAGAAAACAGGAAAATAGATATCAATATAGAATTTAGCAAACACTTAGACGTTAACAAACATTGTTCTAGGCCGAGTTTCTTCGGCTATAAAAGGAGGCGGCTGCTGCTGCTAGTGCGCCAGCAGAGGGAGGGGCTGGTACTTCCTTCCAGCCACCTATAGTTCCATCGCACGATGACCTCTGGATGACCACCGTTGGTGGTTTTCAGAAGGGTACGTACTACGGTACGGGATCCTACGGCGCCTATTTGGCTTCAGAGTCATCCCGGGCCCCCTCTGTCAGTGCGCAGTCTCTAGCTTCGCAGGCGTCATCACGAGCTCAGGATATTGGTCGTCAGATCGACGAGCTACGTCGCGAGTTGCAGCAGCAAATTTTTGATCACCATACAGCAGAGCGACGATCCGACGATCACCGGACGATTTGATGCGGTCGAGCGCAGTATACAGGAGCTGATGAGTCTGCAGCAGGCTATAGCTGCCAGCTTGCACACGCTCACCGAGTCTACGCAACGCACAGAGCGTAGACAGGTCGAGCTGGAGGGATCACAGAGGACCATGTCTGCCTCACTCACTCAGGTACAAACTTCGATTGAGGAGAGTACTCAGAGGATGGTGAGTACCCTTGCTGCGCATGGTGAGCGACTGCGAGAGCTGGAGTAGATACGTCCTCCCGGTCCATCGACGGCGCCGACTCCAGACATTGAACTGCCTCCTACTGCCCCTACGGTGCAGGTCACACATGAGCAATATGAGTATATGCTATCTCAGATGCGCGGTAGGGGTCCTCAGTGATCCAGTAGATTTTTTTTATCATCTGTGTATGTATTGGTCCTATGGGCCCATTGACCGTTCTGTACACTGATTTTCATTCTTATTTGCCCTCTATTATGGACATGTATGTTTGTTAGACATGTATGTTTGTGATATTTATTTTGTTGGTATTTTTATTGAGTACATGTATGATATTTACTTGGACATGTATGTTTGTGATATCAGTGACGGGGATGACAAATATACCTACGCTGGGTTACAAGTGATGATCTGATATACAAAGGAGGTGCTGCCCAATTTTTAAAAAAATATGTTTGGTATTTTTGTGATGATGTGTGTCTGTATAAACACAGACACACAACATAACAAAAATACCAAACATATTTTTTTTAAAAATTTTATAATATCTGTGACATATAGCGACGTTCTGCGACGTATAGCGACGTATCAAGACGTCGCTAATTAGTGCCGTCACGTCGCTATCCGTCGCTCAGTAGCTGACGTGGCTGAGAGTTGACGTCGCTAATTCGATCGTTGTACGTCGCTACCCTGCTGACGTGGCATGCATGCCATGTCATCACATAAAAAGAAATAACGTCGCTACATTGTCGCACTATGTCACTTTTTTGGCGACGTTCAAATTCGTCACCCTCCGTCGCTAAATTTGCGACAACCTAGCGACATTGGGGTGACGTAGCAAACAGCGACGGAGGGCGACAAATTTGTCATCTGCGACTAGCTTTTTCGCGACCTTCATCTTTCGTCGCTAAAGTCATCGCTAATTACGTTTAGCGACGTATTTTCCTTAATTAGCGACGTATCTGGACATACTAATTTGCCTTATTTTAGTAGTAATAGTCTGTTGGAGGGCGACAACACAAAGCCAACGGATAAAGCTGCTGAAGACTGGAAACGACTGGATTGAAAGGTCATTGGAATCATCTGCCAATGGCTGGACGACTTGGTGTTTCACTACGTGCCCATGGAGAGTTCGACAAAGGCATTGTGGAAGAAGCTGTATTCGCTGTAAGAAAGGAAGACGGTTGACAGTAAGATATTTTTTATTTGATAACTCATCAACTCGAAGTATGCGGAGGGTACCCAGTGGCACAGCATCTGAACGAGGTTCAGGTATCATCAATCAGCAATCTACGATAAAGATGGTGATTGATGATGAGCTTCAGACCTTACTGCTCTTGAGTTCTCTGCCGAAAAGCTAGGAGACATTGGTGGTGTCGGTGAGCAACTCCACGCCTGATGGAGTTATCACGATGGAGGTAGTCAAAAGTAGCTTGTTGAATGAGGAGGTCCAACGCAGGCAAGTGGAATTGTCGTAGGAGTCCGCTCTGGTGGCTTTCCATGTGAAAGGAAAACCCAAGTCACAAGCGAATATAGGGGAAAGTTCTCAGGATCTTACGATTGTGGACCGAAAGGAGGTCTGCTATCACTGTGGCAAAATGGGCCATATCAAGAGGAACTGCATGTAGCTCAAAGATGAGAAGGCCAAAGGCAAGGATGATCCGGAGGATGTCATGGTATTTGGAGATATCATCATCATAGCGGCCGATGCAGAGAAACTTTATGGCATATGTCATGATGGTGACTGGGTCCTGGATACGAAAACGTCATACCATACCACTCCACATAGGAGGATCTTCACGTCATACCATGGTAGCAGGTCTGGACGCGTGAAGATGGGTGACAAAGGGACGACTGTAGTTGTAGGCATCGATAATGTGCACTTGACAATAGAGTTTAGTGAGAAGATCGTCCTCATGGGTATGCAACATGTATCGAGTTTGCTATAACTTGATTTTGGTAGGAAGACTGGAAGATGATGGCTGTCCCTGTCTGTTTGGGGACAAAGATTGGATTCTTGTGAAGGTTCCCAATAGCTGGCTCGGAAAGATATGTGTTGTGGCATATACAGGCTCAAACCGTTGAGCTATGCAGACAGACCACAGACACCGGATGGAGGCTTGAGGGGTGTCCTACAGGAGGTAGATCGTCGAGAACTTGCTGAGGAGGTCCTTCTAGATGCTTTGATGGATACGGAGGATTTGGTTCGTCGAGACAAAATGACATATGGTGATGAGTCAAAGATTGAGGATCAGTCTGTGGTCCCATAATAACTAGTCGGTCTCCAGGTGGGGGTTGCTCTACGAATTAAGTTTTGGCTATAGGTGGTTTGACAAAGCTTCACAGAACGATATCGATTTCAGCAGTTTGATGCTAGAAAGGAGATCATGGTTTCTAGCAAACTTAATCTGAGGTGGGAGCATCATCATTCACACAGTTCATAGGGAGCTCTAGGTCATCGATGGAGTGTGCAGTGCGTGATGTTCTGCTCGAGGACGTATGTGTATAGGGGAGCTTCAAGTTCGGACACGAAGGTGGGTAGGTTCAGGAGTTTGAATCACGTAAGAACCGTATCGTCCGCTTGGTTGTGTCACACCCAGTCATGTAGGACCGATCGTCCATGCTAAGGCGTGATGCCGTATGAGCCTAGATTACGCTCATGCAAGGCAGGTTCCATAACAGCCGATTACGGCGGCTTGTTATGGGGTTATCGCACAAAAGTCCCAAGCAGAAAACATTGAATGTATAAGGCAACACATGCATTTAAACAAAATCAAAGTCTTTATTTATATTTGAAACATAAGATTACAAAGGCACATAGCCAAGATTACATTCACTCAGGCTCACTTTTCTCTCATATTATAAGTCACTCTGCTCTCTCTCACTTCTCAATACAAGCCAAGATTACATTCACTCAGGCTCACTTTTCTCTCATATTATAAGTCACTCTGCTCTCTCTCACTTCTCAATACAAGCTTCAAGACTGCAAGTGGCGGATGCTTCAGATAGGCGATGTCCATACATTATGTCATGTATAAGTTCTGTCTCCAAGCGGCCGTACGCCTCGAGGCGCCAAGGAACTCCATGCCTCGACGCATTCAAGCAAGCTCCGTGCCAACGAGCTTCTACCTGTGCCTACACATGAAAATTGTGTGGGTGTCAGTACTCAACTGTACTGGTGGTGTGAGCTACTCGCCCACCCATACAAAACCAACACGTTCATTTACTTTTGTACAACAATACCCCTTTATGATTGTCTTTTTATTCTTGCCTTAGGATCAGTTTTAGGACATCGACACCTGGCCTATTTGTGTCTCTAGACCATCACCGTTCCTAGCTCCGATATCTTACTTATCATTGTGCCTTAGACTATTCTCGTACTTGCAACATCAATATACCGACTCGAGCTTGCCTTTCGGCCTATACTTAGCGATGCAACGACATGGTCGTGCTATACTCTATTCGTGCTTCAGCATAATCGAAGTAGTACCTCCCCACTTAGTTTTTCACCTATGCTCATGTCATAACAGCGTGGTCGTGCCATGACATATAGAGGTCGTGCCTCGTAACTAATAATACCTTAACCAACTTTCCCTATGGCCCTTCTTGACTTAACTTTGAAACGACTCAATTCGAACATATACACTCTGTGCCAACGAACTCATTAGTCGACCCACATCTCTTGCCGAAGCACGTGGCTTGGCTGTAGCCAAATCTTAGACTTATCGACTGTGTTGGATACCAAGCAAATAATTCATAACCCACTCAAACCGTGCTCACACATCTTGACTCGCTTAAGGCATGCACGCAGATAGTCGCTCTTATGCCGACTTATCTATATGAAAGGGTCAATAGTACCACAAGCTATACTTGGACCTTAATTGGATAATACGGTACGTTCTTATACAACGAGGCACGATCTCGCCGAATTTCTTGTACTACCCGCTCTACGGCGCACCCTTCGGGTCCGGTCGCACACCATCCGAGGGTTCCACAAGCATGTTCCTCCTAGGCCAGACCGGTCCTGTGGCCGCAGGTACCGTCTGAGGAACAAAATCATCCTTGTCGACAAGTTGTCCAATGAGCATGCAAGAATCAACTCAATTTACCATGTCCTTCCTTATTCATGACCGTGCTTTCCATATTTCTATCAAGACTCCCAAGTAGCGGGACCGATCTCGGTGACAACCAGTCGCATAAACTTTCTATCGAGAATCCCAAGTAGCGGGACTGATCTCGACGACAACCAATCGCGTAAACTTTTTATTCTTTTAAAACCCAAGGAACGACTACTGTGTAGTCTTCCAGCTTAACTTGGACCAAACATGTGTTCTTTAACCGTGGCATACTTACCCTTGAACCTATCATGGCTCGTTCCTTAAACCAACTTGTTTTCTAAGCGACACTATCGCTCAAGTCATACTTTATATGACGAGCCTTGGGATCGTGGGACTAACGACTTGACAACCGTAGAAAACATAGGACAGTGCTTACTTTGACTTTGATAGCACAACAAAACTCTTGCCTAACTTAATCGTGCAACAACTTAACCAGCGGGACAAGCAAAGGCTAGGCTAAGTATTGGACGATGGGACCGTACATGCTTTATTAAGCATTTATGCGGGCGACTCCTATGACTTAGGCTAATTCATAACTTTATGGCCAAGACCGACTTTCCTTCTCCCAAGCCATGGGACGAAGGATCGAGTGTCATTTTGAAAGCGATCGTGCAACATTTCTAAGCCGACTATGAGACGTTTTTTATGTTCTAACTCAATCGACCCAAGTTGGGATTATTCCCTTAGCTATGCTGATGCGTCTCTTTTATTATCGAGCCTACTTGTGCATTTGAAAACTTTCGTTTTATTAGTGTGAAGGCCAAGCCGAGGCAAGTTCACCGAAGCCATCCACCTGAGCGAGGAGCCACCTCAACCGAGCGGGTCTTCGAACAGCTGTTGCATGGCTAAGTCCGAACGCCATCGACGTTTTGGTTCCTCCGATTTAACTGAGCGGGATGGGACATTACATTATACACCACTCAGAAAAAGTTTCATCCTCAAAACTAACTGAGTATACTTATTGACTTATAATTTGACTCACCATCTAGTGACTCTCGCACGCACTTCGTCTCAATCAATATTCAAGTTCATTTTCAAACTAACGATTGCACTACTATCAATCTTTTACTTGAGACACGATTTTGAAATCCTCGATACCCTTTCGTTCCTTTAGTCTCATTTGAATTCACTCATTTGGTTGGATCGTGCACATATTCTAGGCATTCCCAAAATACATGCATTTCAGCCAAGCCTCATGATAGAGAATTTGTCGTTCTCACTCGAGTCGAATCGTGCACATATTCAGGCATCCCTAAAATATATACATTTCAGCCGAGCCTCGTGAGTAGGGTTTTCCTCTAGTTGAATCATTCTATCCATCCATACCATTTACCAATCCTATCAATCCTCTAGATCAATCATGCCAAAGTTATCTCTCGAAATATAGACATCTTGCCTAACCGCTAGGCCATCTCGCTATGCTAAAGTCAATTTCAGGGTTGGAATCATAGTTTTCTAACAATAATACCAACATTGACCCCAATCCTAGGGTCAAACCAAAGTTGATAGTACAGGATTTTCTACCCAAGCTCGCATTACTCGAATTTCTAAACTTGGAGCATAGATTCCTCCTATTTACACTCGCAACACTCAGTCCAAGGGGTCTGAGTCATTCAACAAAATCATCCTATGATAAGTTTTGTTCAATCGATTCCATGACATATCAATATCACTCATCCAACAAGCAATTTGCATAACTATCTCCTCGAACACGTTCGATAAAATCCACATATCCATTCTTCCCAAGTCAAACACGCTACGATTCGATTTGCCGCTAAACTATACTTTTCATTCCATATTCCCTAAGTTGTTTATTACAATTCACGTTTTCGATCACCAGGTCGTCTAGCTAAACAATATGTTATGCCCCAATCTCATATGAGTCCGATTATCCACAGTGGGCATAAAATCACTATGCAATGCTCCCGTGGAATAATCATCCTCATCGGGATGTAACTCTTGCTTTGAGTCTAGACTAATTCATTTTCGATACGCAGATTGGATCTACTCAATCCTCACATTTACTTAATCATAAATCACCAATCCGAACAATCCTTGAATTTACCTTCGCATCAAACTACAAGTCGAAGTAATCCAAATTTCTACGTCCTAATTTTTCGAGTTCGATCCTTCCTGCGACATGAATCACCATGTCAACGCTCAAGTGGAATGATCATCCTAAATCTGACGTGATGCATGTGCGAGGCTGGAGTTGCGCTCGTGCAAGACAAGAACGTCGACATTGTAGCTATCGTCGAAGAAATCAAGCTACTTTCTTTACATCCAAATATTTCTTTTAATCAAAATCCCCAAGCATAGCATCCATCGAAAAAATAACATTTCACACGATCGTCATTTTCCGACTCAGATTACCTCCGAGTTATCGCATATCGATCTTTGGTATACCTCAATACCATCGATGATATGTGTAACCTGACGATCTTCATTTGCAACGAATTTCGAGTCGTACGACTAATGCTATTGTCCGAACTAGATAATCTCCTCAATATTCAAGATCAAATTCGATCATTATCCGTTCACAACCAAAATCACGTGTATTCATCCGACTGTCTTAAGTCATCGAGCAACATATTCCTCAAAATACACCGATCCATGCAAACTCAATCATCGAGCAACATCTATTCCAATCCTTAGAGTCATTCTCAAATATTCGAATCAATTTTTTTTATGCACGCTATCATCCGATCGTGCTAACTTTTTGTATACGATTCATATCAATTTCCTCGATCGAGTCATCTGTTTGTATACCTTAACTTTTCCTCGATTCAAATTGCCTACTCAATCATTTCCATATTTTATACTTGCACAATCACAATCTCGTGCGCATCATTTCTATTTCATCTGAATCAACTTAAACTTCAAGATTACATTTTACTCAACGATACTCATCTAAGGCTTTGTATACAAGCGACGCTTGCTGATAGACTCATTGGCACCCCGCATTCTTAATCGATCAACATCCTCGAGGCTATCCGATATACCACTCAGGGATGAAGTCATTCGATCAATCCTCAAAACAAGTTTCAAATCATAATTAATTACTTCAAATTTTCGTTCGAGCCATTCCTCAAAAATCCAAGCACGCCTATCTATATCATATTGACGATAACATCGTCTGATGGCACCCCTATCGATAGTCATCCCGTATTCTATGAATCAAGTCAAACTCATTCATATTTCGATATGATTCGAATTTTGCACTCGACTTTTCTAAGGTCGACGCAATTTTGGTGTATATGTCCAGCCCGTCTTAGCCAACCTTACTTATTTAAAGTTAACTTGTTCAACCAATTTTTTTCTTCGTACTGCCTTGTCAAAATATTTAGACTTATTATATGGACATCCTGTGGGACATTTGAGAGAGAGCGCACCAACGATACCGATTTGCAGAAACAACATCAGAGTTTGCGAAACATCAGAGTTAAAGAATTCAATCAAAAATTCAAGGACGTAAAGCCGTGCTTTGATACCATTATGTCACGCTCCAGTCTCGTAGGACCGATCATCCTCGCTAAGGCGTAATATCGTTCGAGCCTGGATTATGCTCACACAAGGCAGGTTCCAAAACGGCTGATTATAGCAGCTTGTTACGGGGTCGTCGCACAGAAGTCCCAAGTAGAAAATATTGAATGTACAAGGCAACACAAGCATTGAAATAAAATCAAAGTCTTATTGATATTTGAAACATAAGATTACAAAGCTGCGTAGCCAAGATTACATTCACTCAGGCTCACTTTTCTCTCATATTACAAGTCACTCTGCTCTCTCTTACTTCTCAATACAAGCTTCAAGACTGCAAGTAGCGGATGCTTCAGATAGACGATGTCCATACATTATGTCCCGTATAAGTTCTGACTCTAAGCAGTCGCACGCCTCGAGACGCCAAGGAACTCCATGCCTCGACGCATCCAAGCGAGCTCCGCACCAACGAGCTTCTACCTGTGCATGCACATGGAAACTGTGTGGGTGTCAGTACTCAACTGTACTGGTGGTGTGAGCTCCTCACCCACCCATACAAAACCAATACGTTCATTTACTTTTGTACAACAATACCCCTTTATGATTGTCTTTTTATTCTTGCCTTAAGATCAGTTTTAGGACATCGACACCTGGCCTATTTGTGTCTCTAGACCATCACCGTGCCTAAATCTGATATCTTACTTATCGTTGTGCCTTAGACCATTATCGTACTTGCAATGTCAACTCACCGACTCGAGCTTGCCTTTCGGCCTATACTTAGCGACGCAACGACATGGTCGTGCTATACTCTATTCGTGCTTCAGTATAATCGAAGCAGTGCCTCCCCACTTAGTCTTTCACCTATGCTCGTGTCATAACAGCGTGGTTGTGCCATGACATATAGAGGTCGTGCCTCGTAACTCATGATGCCTTAACCAACTTGCCCTACGGCCCTTCCTGACTTAACTTTGAAACGACTCAATGCGAACATATGCACTCTGTGCTAATGAACTCATTAGTCGACCCACATCTCGTGCTGAAGCACGTGCCTTGGCGGTAGCCAAATCTTAGACTTATCGACTGTGTTGTATACCAAGCAAATAATTCGTAACCCACTCAGACCGTGCTCACTCATCTTGACTCGCTTAAGGCATGCACGCGGATAGCCACTCCTATGCAGACTTATATATATGAAAGGGTCACTAGCACCACGAGCTATACTTGGACCTTAATTGGATAAACGATACGTTCGTATACAACGAGGCACGATCTCGCCGAATTTGCCATACTACCCGCTCTACGACGCACCCCTCGGGTCAAGTCGCACACCATCCGAGGGTCCCGCAAGCATGTTCCTCCTAGGCCAGACTGGTCCTATGGCCACAGGTACCGTCTGAGGAACAAAATCATCCTTGTCGGCAAGTTGTCCAATGACCATGCAAGACTCAACTCGATTTACCACGTCCTTCCTTATTCATGACTGTGCTTTCCATATTTCTATCGAGACTCCCAAGTAGCGGGACCGATCTCGGCGACAACCAGTTGCGTAAACTTTTTATCGAGACTCTCAAGTAGTGGGACCAATCTCGGCGATAACCAGTCGCGTGAACTTTCTATCGAGACTCCCAAGTAGCGGGATCGATCTCGACGACAACTAGTCGCGTGAACTTTTTATCCTTTTAAAACCCAAGAAACGACAACTGTGTAGTCTTCTAGCTTAACTTTGACCAGACATGTGTTCTTTAACCGTGGCATACTTACCCGTGAACCTACCGTGGCTCGTGCCTTAAACCAACTTATTTTCTAAGCGACACTATTGCTCAAGTCATATTTTATATGACGAGCCTTAGGATCGTGGGACTATACGACTTGACAATCGCAGAAAATATAGGACAGTGCTTGCTTACCTCGATAGTGCAACAACACTCTTGTCTAACTTAATCGTGCAACAACTTAACCAGCGGGGACGAGCAAAGGCTAGGCTAAGCCTTGGACGATGGGACCGTGTATGCTTTATTAAGCATTTATGTAGGCGACGCCTATGACTTAGGCTAATTCATAACTTTGTGGTGAAGACCGACTTTCCTTCTCCCATGCTATGGGACGAAGGGTGGAGTGTCATTTTAAAAGCCATCGTGCAACATTTCTAAGCCGACCGTGGAACGTTTTTTATGTTCTAACTCAATCGACCCAAGTTGGAATTATTTTCTTAGCTATGTGGATGCATCTCTTTTATTATCAAGCCTACTTGTGCAGTTAAAAACTTCCATTTTATTAGTGTGAAGGCTAAGATGAGGCAAGTTCACCGAAACCACCCACCTGAGTGAGGAGTCGCCTCGATCGAGCGGGTCTTCGAGCAACCGTTGCATGGCTAAGTCCAAACGCCATTGGCGTTTTGATTCCTCCGATTGACTGAGCGGGATGGGGCATTACAGGTTGGGCCAGCCAAGGGTGAAGAAGCTCGTCAAAAAGTTAACACTTTTCGGTGGAAGACAGAAGTCGGGACAGGCAGCCGAGACTTACGGTAAAACTGATCGTCAGGGACTTCAGTATTGGTCGTGTTATTGTTATCGGCAGGATCCTAATAGTCCATGAGGTGATACGCATGACAGCTAGTATCGACGTGACGGTCGAGGACCTGGAGACAAAGGAAGATGTAAAGCAACTCGGAGGATCGGAAATCAGTGGCATGGGGAGCAGAAACTCTGTCGCAGGATGACAGGCATGGAGTCCAGTTAAGGACCCCTGGGGTCAACACCCTCTCATCATACTGGTGGGGAGAGATTGTTGGAGTCCACTCTGGATTTGGTAACAACATATTTATGGAATCTAAATCTAATTAAATATTTGATTTGATTAGATTTGGATGTCCATAGTAGGTATTGTGCTATTTTAGATATAATATGATTCTTATTTTAGGAAATCCTATTATGTAATAGGATATTGATAGGCTATTTTAGGTGTAGTATAATTCTTATTTGAGGACTTCCAATTTAAGAAATTATATTATGACCTAAAATATGATTTTCTCATCCTATATATATGGGGTGAGGGTGGAGGCACAAAGTAGAGATTCGGGGTGCTCATCCATAAAGAAATCTAAAAGAAAGTCCGTACTTTCCTCTTAGGACTTCGTCATCCAAGACAGTAGAAAGAAGAAGATCTAATCGAGGAGTCGTCAACTTCGGTTAGGGAGATTGATACGGGTTGGCAAGTGATCTCAATTGTAATCTTCTATTTTTTTCTTGAGAGTGGTGAGGGGTTGAACCTATTAAGGCAAAGGGTTCAACGTGAGTTCTGTCAATCTTGTAATTTCATCAGAGTTATTAAATGTTCAGATTTTTCAGGTGACGTATGTCACCGCCATATACTTGTCTTCATCTTGTACTTGGTGTCTATTAGACGGGGGTTGGCTTTGATCAGGTGGGTTGGCAAACGCTTACGCACGTGCCCAACATTAGGAATCTCATGATGATTTGTGGACTACTTTGAATGGGTTCCTTCTTCTCTAATAACATCTTCTTGTTCATATGCATGGACGAACACATGTGAAATGGGTGGAGTAACCCCCGGGTGCCGCCCCGACGTTCAAGTTAGATTGAGAACGAAAAAATAATTGGCAGAATTTTATGATAGAAAAGGTGCATACCTTACGAAGATGGAGTATGACTATATATAGCCCTCAGTGGATAATCATGCATTACTTGCTTGTTACCAAGGTAGGGGTTAAAGAGTCTACGTGGTAGATATAAAGTACTCTCCCACGAATTCCTGATTGTTATCTCCTTGTACGAAGACAATGACTCCCCGCACATATCTTCTCTTACTTCTCTTTGGATCGAGAGATCTAAGAGGAAAGTAAGGACTTTCTCTCAAATTTTTTGCGGACTTCCTCCTCGAATCTCTTCTTAAGCCAGTCATGTTACCTCCACCCTCAATACATGTATATAATTGAGAAACCAAAAATCTTATTTTAGGTCATAGGAATTTCTAATATAGAAAACCGTAAAATAGAAAATCCTATTACTAAAATAAGAGACACTATTTTAGGTAATGGTAATAGGAAACTCTAAGATAGCTCATCATTAATTATGACGTCCAATCTAATTAAATTAAATATTTTAATTCAAATATGTTGTTGCCAAAATCCAAACTTGACCCAACACAACATAGTAGATATAAACTCTCCCGCAAATATATGATTGTTATCTATAAGGTTATGTATTATTTATATATTAGGAGACATGATTTGGCCCGTGCAAGAAACCATACCCATAATAAAAACAAGTAGTCTCAGGCCTCGGCCTCCCCTCATATCACCAGAAATCAAAACTATATTTCAGCAACTAATTTGACTCCAATAACTAATTTGTAAAACATGCGCCACAGAAATTTAGACGCAAATCAATATGATTCCTTGTTACACACAAGGGCAAAGGATTTTTTGTAAATTTTGGCCCTCTGTGCTGGAAAGGACAAACATTATATATATATATATATATATATATATATATATATATATATATATATATATATATATATGGGAACAAATTAATTACACAGAAAACATTAATTATAATGAACGATAATTGCTGAATACATAAAATTCTTGCAAGAGATTTCGTTCTGTCTAATCACAAACACTTATTCAGCAGCACCTCAACTCATTGTAGAGTTGAATGCAGTTGGACTCGGTGAGCCTCGACAGCACGTCCATGAAGAACCCCTTGTAACCCTCCATGTCGAGCCCCAGCCGTTCCGCTTCTAGGACCTGGCGAGCGAGGCGTCCGACGAGCTCGTATCTGTCGCCGAGGAGCGAAGAAGACGTCGACACTGACATGGTGGACAGGATCACCATCTGCATTGTCTCGCAAAGGCACCGCTGCACCGCTATCGCTACGCCCTCGTTCATCTTCTCTCGATTGAGCGGGAGCGGATGGCCGCCGCCTCCGCCATTGGCACTGGAGGAGTAGCAGCAGCTCGAGACCTCATCCGAGTCCATTATGATTACAAGCATACAACTTTCGTTGGAGACTAAATTAAATGAAGTGCTGGTTACTTAGACCATCTCCAATGGTGATTTCTAAATTTGAGTTCTTATCCTATTTGGCATTATACTTTAAAGAAATTTCTATCCTAGTTGGAAGAGTTTCTACATAGAAATTATAGACATACAAAAATGCTTTCCAATGGTTCTCTATTTCTATCCTATGTGTCACATAGTAAAAGGAACAATTTAATGATGTGGGGTCCAATAATAATTGTCATGAGAGATGAAGAATTTCTATGAGAGTTTCTACATGTAGAAACCCTCTTAGAAAGTTTCCATCCTACATCATTGCCACCTAGAATAGAAATGGTGATAGAAATCACCATTGGGAGAAGGTTTTTCTAAAATAGATTTATTCCATAGAAATAGGGAAGATAGAAACCCCCATCGGAGATGGTCTTAGTTTTTTGGGATATATATAGGGGGAGAGGGAATTTTGATGAAGCCAAATTAGGAAAACTGTAAGAGGTCGGTGGAGCATATAAATTCCAATTTAATTAATTTGTAGACTTTAGGAAACTCATGTGCCTTTCGTATGACATTAACATTTAATTTGGATAGTACACTATTTTAGGAAACTCATGTGCCTATAATATTCCCTTTTTAAGAACAGCTGTTGCCAAACGCATTCACGATGGTGCAGAATCTAAGGTGTCAAAAATCGGTAACATATTCTTGTATATAAATATGAAATATATTATAATTTATTTTTGAAGGCTTGGCTCGTTACCTTAAAAAAATGCTTGGCTCGTTACTAAAGTAGTATGAGTACATTTTATAGGTTTTGAGTTTGAATTCTCTCTTACACATTTAAAATAAATTCAAGTCCTTATTCAAATTTTTTTCTTTTCAAATCTCTGCTCACTAAGTTCTCTGTATCTGCCCCTTCATCTATGAGGAAAGTGTGTGGGAGTAGTAACAACTAAGGAATGTTTGTTTTAGGGGTGAGCATTATTTGGTTTTAGATCAAAAATCGAACCGAACAGAATAAGCGATTCTGTTGGATTTGAAAAAGAAATGGATTCGGTTTGAATTACTTATTCGGTTTCGATTTCGGTCCAAAACCAAAAATTGAATAAGACTTATAAAATTATGTAAATAACTTCAATTTTATATATTTTTTTTTAAAAAGTGTATATTTTAAAAATAACAATTCTTTGTATGTGTGTTGAAGTCCAACTTTGATAATTTAACAACTAGTCCAACTTTAAACAGTTTTGAAATAAAAAAATGTGTATATAAAAATTATAATTTTTAATATAATTTAACAACGATTCCAATTTTAGACCGGATCAATAAACAATAGAAATAGCCAATAGCCAAACTGAATCGATTATTCGGTTCGTTTTGATTTCAATTTTGATTAATTTCGATTTGATTTTGAATCTTTAGAATTTAAGTTTATATGGTTTTGATTATTGCGATTCGATTGAAATCGAATAAACTTAATCCTCACCACTAGTTTGCTTCACTTAAAGTGGGTAGTGACTTCCACAACAATTTTGTGGAACTCATTGGTTCCCATTCCATATTTCAGCTCGCTTTCTTTGGTGGTGGTTGTTCGTTTTGGTCAGTAAAATACTCGTTTGTTTGATTACGATTATCATGGTTGCCCTACATTTGCTCACCAATACCCAAATCAAATCAGATCTACCCACCGATATAGCTAAGGGTTCATGCTAATTTAATTATTACCTAATTAATTGTGCTTGCAAAGATTCTGTGATTTGATATAGCTAAGGGTTCATGCTAATTTAATTATTGCCATAATTTTGCTTGCATTGATTTTGGGGAAGATTTATGAAATGCCCAAAAACTAAAAAAATTTTATGTAAAACCCACCGCTAAAAAAACTTTCATCGCGTGCCCAGAATTAGAGAAACTTATCCAAAGCGGGTTCCAAATGACCCTTTTGCCCTTCCTTTTAATTTATTGGAAACACCCACAAAACTGCTCTTAAAAAAACGTTTCAATACTCCATCTTCTTCCATACGCTGCTCACTTTCGAATCTAGGTTTTCTCCTCAAAAATCTTCAAAAACTCGTCGAAAAATTTCGGAAAGACCGGGACGAACGACAAAAGTGCTAAAACGGAGGTCCAAACATCATTTTTTTGCGAATCTAAAATTTCGGAAGGCCGTCTAACGGTGAAACAGTTACTTTCAGTCTCCTCGACGATACGCTCATTTTGCGACAAACGGGACCTCGTTTCGACCTCCCAGTCAAAAGTTATGGCCCTCCAAAGTTTCAGCTAACCATAAAATGCAGGAGAATGGCATTCTCCGTCTTAATTTACACGGAGAATGACCATTCTCCGTCTTAATTAGGACGGAGAATGACATTCTCCGTCTTAATTTACACGGAGAATGGTCATTCCAGTGTTAAACGCAGGAGAATGACCATTCTCCGTGTTAGAAACACGGAGAATGCCATTCTCCGTGTTAAATGAAACGGAGAATGTCATTCTCCGTGTTAAATAAAACGGAGAATGGCATTCTCCGTCCTAATTAAGACGGAGAATGGCCATTCTCCGTGCTAAATTAAACGGAGAATGACCATTCTCCGTCTTAATTAGGACGGAGAATGCCATTCTCCGTGTAATTTATCACGGAGAATGGTCATTTTAGTGTTAAAACGCAGGAGAATGACCATTCTCCGTGTTAGAAACACGAAGAATGTCATTCTCCGTGTTAATTAGGACGGAGAATGCCATTCTCCGTCTTAAATAAAACGGAGAATGCCATTCTCCGTCCTAATTAAGACGGAGAATGACATTCTCGGTCCTAATTAAGACGGAAACGGAGAATGTCATTCTCCGTGTTAATTAGGACGGAGAATGACATTCTCCGTCTTAAATAAAACGGAGAATGGCATTCTCCGTCCTAATTAAGACGGAGAATGCCATTCTCCGTCTTAAATAAGACGGAGAATGCAATTCTCCGTCCTAATTAAGACGGAGAATGGTCATTTCCAGTGTTAAAACGTGTAATTTAGTTTTTTCAGGAATAAAGGGTTTCGTTCTTCTTTCAAAGCGATGATAATTCTTATGGAAAAGAAGAAGAAAGATCTTCTCTCCACAATTGAAGATCTGAGTTCAAATGTCTCCACGATGAAGATGATGATGGTGATGATGATGACGAGCGATGATCTGAGTTCGACTGAAGAAAAACACACCGAACTACGAACGATCTTTGCGATCTCTGCTGAATATGAGAGCAATGGAATTCAGATTTCCCGTGAAGAAGAAGAAGACGAAAATCGCAATCCAGATCTGAGTTTTTTGAATTCAAATACATATAGATGACCAATTCGCGCGGAGGGGTAGTTTCGGTATTATAAAAATAGCAGTTTCTAGCGGGTGGCATCTAAAAGGGAATCTTGGAATATTTAACGTGAAAATATTTAATTCTGGGTATTTCATAAAACTTATCCAGCGGGTGGGCATTTCATAAAAGCCCACCCCGAAATTGGGTTTCTCAGCAATTTCCAGTTGATTTTGTCATACCCAAGTGTCCTTGTATAAGTAGGATTAGATATAGCTTATTTATATAACAAACCGGTCCGCCTGGCCCACGTCCGGCCCGCACCTGGTTTGCAGCTGCCATCAGAGCTGCTCACTTTAATTCTCTACCATTTGGGAATTAAATTGATACCTCCAAGGCTTGAACCCAAGAACTCTTGGGGGATGACTCTGAGAGAGAGAGAGAGAGAGAGAGAAGAGAGAGAGAGAGAGTGTGTGTTTGTTAGTCCAGGGGCTTGATCAAAGATGGTAGAACTAGATGTCGAGATCAGAGGTTCAAACAAACGTTCCCCTTCTGATTATTCTCGAGATCCACTAGGAACACTATAATATAAATCTGATTACAAAAGCAACAATAATCAGAAAATAAATCTCACGTTCTTCCTCGCAATCGCAGTTGCTGACGGACAGAACTGAGTTACGACTCAGAGAAAAGAGAAGAAAGAAGAAGAGGAAAGGTTCTCGCTGGGGTGATTAAGATCACCGTTGCTCAAAGCAAGATTCGTCCTACCACGATCTGCTTCCAGGAACCAACAAGTTCACGAAGAACTTCTGGAACGCTCGTATGTCAATATTTGAGACTTGAACGGACTTCCTGGACTTTACGGACTCCCTTAACTCTTTTCTTGGTTCATCTTTCAAAGGAGGCCAAGGGGCTCTATTTATAGAGTGGAGTGAGACTTCATCTCTTCTCCTATCCGATGTGGGACTAAAATACCAATACTCAAAAAATAGAGTTTGATATTTTAGATCATCCCACAATCAGCATAGAAGTGTGCCAGTCCACGCCTACCCCCCGAACACTCCCGTGCATGTACGAGACATCCTGGAGTCCGTGTCCGAGTCCGTGTCCGCACAACAAAAATCAACTTACATCTTTGTTGGAATTAATCCTTTTTTTTTTCTAGAAAAGTACTCCCACATGACACATACTTGTGCCCCACCACACCTCATGTGCACACCTCAACACAAGCAATGCATTATATTGAGATACTCACCATTTGGTGTAGCCGATGTGGAACTATCTTTCCTAGTCCAAAGGCAAAAATACTAACAATTCCCCACATATCTCAATATATGGGTTAAGTGTTCCCTACAGTGACTGTCCATCATGCATTAGGAGAGATGTGGCTACGACTTGAATCTTCCCGCATAGGTTAAATAACAGCATGATACAAGAATGGACTAAGCCTTGAATTCTGTACCATAACTGCAATTCTTCCTACTCACATAATGACATTAACTGTGCTCCTGGCTGCACATTAAAGGCCTTGTGCCAGCCTGGTTTCAATGTATAATTTTTGGGCGTCTACAAGTTTACCCTCAAGAGACGGCCTGATATCTCTGTCCATACACTATAGGTGAGTTCTTTATAAAGAGTCATGGTATGAAGCATTGCGCTTCTTTGCGGTGCTACGCCGCTATGACATGGTTTAAAGTTGAGGCTTTACGCCACCTGTGTACCTCATCGTAGTGTCATACTACTATAGCATGAGGTCACAAGCCTCTTTGTAGTGCCAAACTACCCAGCATGAAGCCTTGCGCTTCCGTGCGATGTTACGCCGCTATGACATGGCTTGCGAAGCCGAGGCTTTACCGTACCTGGTACCTCTTCGTGGTGTCATTCCACTGTAACATGAGGACATCGTCCTCTTTGTAGTGCTGTCTACCTCTCTTTATTACGATTATGCAACATTAGGCTACCTGCCTATATGTGATGCTACGCCGCTGTAACTTGGTTTGCAAAGCCGAGGCATTGCCCCTACCAGGGAATCTCATGGTGAAGTCACCTCACTGTAGCATGGAGTTATAACACTCCTTTGTAGTGTAGCGCTACCGTGCTTCCTGTAAAGCACAACAGACATTCACTTTGTCTGAGAACTCATTAAGGCATTAAGCCACCCTTTCCACAGGATCCGTTCTCCGTAGAGAATATATTGTAGACATCAGTGGTTATGGGTCTTTAACCCTTTCATGTTCCAAAGAACAAGTGCCCACTGTTACCTGATATTATTCCAGTCAATGGTCCTCCCTTGAACCGAAAGTTAGATGTCTAGTAGATTTCTCTTTGAACTAATATCATAAAACTTTATGGTAGGATTACAAAGACATACTATCAGAATATCTTCAAGCACATCTTCCCTGCTGTGTCTTCGACCAGCTGGCGCTTGAGGCCCTTCGTGAACGGATCCGCCAGGTTCTCCTGACTCCGAACATCTATAACTGCAATGACACCTCTCTTGATGAGATCGTTCACTGCCCTGTGCTTTAACCGCACAGTTCTCTTCTTCCCATTGAAGAAATCATTTGATGCTACTGCCGCAGTCGCCTGGTTGTCGCAGTATATCGAAAATGCCGGTATCTGTGCCCCAACCACTGGAAGATCATACATGAGCTCCCGAAGTCACTCTGTATCATCCGCTGTGGTATCAAGTGCAAAGAACTCAGATTCCATAGATGACCACAAGAGCATAGTCTGCTTCTTCGACTTCCACGATATAGCAGCACCACCTATTGTGAAAATGAATCCACCTGTGGACCTCTCGCTCTCCAACTCTGAGCACCAGCTAGCATTACTGAAGCCTTCTACTACCGGTGGCTCTCTGCTGAAGTGTAGTGCATATGTCTGAGTCTTCTTGAGATATCTCATAACCCGCTTCGTAGCTTTCTAGTGCTCAACGCCTGGATTGCTAGTGAATCGACTCAGCATTCCCACAGCAAAAGCTATGTCAGGCCTAGTGGCAGTAGTAGCGTACATCAAACTCCTGATGATGCTAGCGTACTCCAACTGCCTGACGCTTTCCTTCGAGTTTGGCTCTAGCTTCTGATTACCCCGGTACAGCGTATCAATTAAAGGAAGATCATGATACCCGTATCGAGTGAGCATCTTCTCAATGTAATGAGATTGTGATAGCGCTAACCCAGTGTCTGTCCGGATGATCTTGAGTCCCAAGATAGCATCAGCATCCCCCAAGTCCTTCACACTGAACTTCGTTGAGAGGAACTTCTTTGTCTTCGTGACACAGCTTATATCCGTACCTAGGATTAGCATGTCGTCCACGTATAGACAAACGATGACTCCTCTTCCGTCAGCAAACTTCGTATAGACACACTTGTCTGTTTTACTGACCCTGTAGCCATTTGACCTTATAACTTTGTCAAACTTCTTATGCCACATTTTGGGAGCTTGCTTTAAACCGTACAAAGATTTTACCAACTTGCAGACTTTGTCTTCAAGAGCTTTGACGACAAACCCTTCTGGCTGTTGCATGTAGATCTCTTCGGTCAGCTCGCCATTCAGGAATGCCGTTTTCACATCCTTCTGATGTATCACCATCTTATGTATCACTGCGAGAGCAATCAACATTCTGATGGTGGTCATCCGGGCTACTAGAGCATACGTGTCAAAGTAGTCGATCCCCTGCTTCTGAGAAAACCCTTTTGCCACTAGCCTGGCCTTGAACTTGTCAATGGTTCCATCAGCTTTCATCTTCTTCTTGAAGATCCACTTGCATCCGATAGGTTTTGCTCCTTCAGGTAGATCAACCAACACCCAAGTATTATTGGAGGTAATTGATTCGATTTCATTATCTATCGCCTCCTTCCAGAAAACAACATCTATGGTCTTCATCGCCTCATCATAGGTAAGCGGATCTGCTTCCACATGATAGGTGATGAAGTCATCTCCGAAGTCCTTCGGCCTTCTCGCTCGCTTCGACGACGGCTCAACGAGTTCTGGTTCAATCGTTGTCTCCTCAGTAACAACTTCATCTTGGACAGCTGGCTCATTAAAGATCTCAGTCTCTTTTGCACCTTCATCATTCTCTGGAATATCCGTTAGAATAATATTCTTGTGTCTTACAAACTTGTCTTCAAAATATTCAGTATCGCGAGATTCGATGATATGATTTGACTTAATATCAAGAAATCTCCGAGCATCACTCTTCTCGGTATACCCCAAGAAGATCGTCTTCGTAGTCCTTGTCCCTAGCTTCTAAATCTTCAGATCTGGGAGCTTCACATAAGCCAGACACCCCCACACTCGAATGACATTAAAGTTAGGTCTCTGACTTTGAACCAGAGTTCATGAGGAGTTACGTTCGAAGCTGCATACAGCACTCTATTTAGAATAAAAGTGGCCGTCAATGCATCTTCTCCCCAGTAGCATTTAGGAAGACCCGCAGTTAGCAGCATTGAGTTCATCATTTCTGTCAACGTTCTGTTCTTCCTCTCCGCTACTCCGTTAGATTGAAGAGAATACGGAGCAGTAGTCTCGTTTATGATTCCAAGTTCTTTGCAGAACGATGTTCATTCATGAGACCGATACTCTCTGCCTCGATCACTCCTTAGCCTCTTAAGTTGTTGTCCAGTTTGTCGTTCAGCCTCGGCCCTGAACTCCTTGAACTTCTCGAACGCTTCGTCTTTAGACTTGAGCAAGTAGACGAACGCGTACTTTGAGAAGTCATCGATGAAGGTTATGAAATACTTCATCCCGACTTTTGTAGAGAATTGCTTGAAGTCACAGATATCGGAGTGTACCAACTCCAGAAGATCTGTGCTTCGATTGACCCGATAAAAGGGTTTTCTTGTGATCTTTATCTGAGCACATACTTGACACTTCTCTATCTTACCCCCACATTTGGAGATAAGTCCTAGACTGGACATTTTGTTAATTCTTTTACAGTGAACATATCCTAGCCTATTATGCCATAACTCAATTGAATAATCAGAATGAGCGATTGCATTAATATTATCAAACTGGTTTACAAGCTGAATTTTGAACATCCCTTCGGTTTGAAAATCTTTTCCGAAGTATGTTCCCTTCTTGGACATTACCATCTGGCCAGCATTGATGTCCATCCTCAAGCCTGCATTGCTAAACAGGCTTCCAGAGATCAGGTTCTTTGCAATCACCGGAACGTGCTTCACACCTTAAAGCGTCAGAGTGTTCCCAGATGTGAGTTTCAACTCCACAGTTCCGATCCCTAAAACTTTAGCTTGGGCTTGGTTCGCCATGATAACTTTCTCAGAATTTGGCTGGTATGTGACGAACCATTCCTTGCCAGAGTAGACATGGCATGTCATACTGGTGTCTATCCACCAGTCAGAGTCAGCCCCCACAGTTGTGACCCGAGCAATCATAGCAACAATGTTAGAAAGCATGGAAACCTTGCTAGGCTCACCTTGCTCAGCTCGTTTGGACTTGGATTTGCATTCACTCTTGTAGTGGCCCTTCTTGCCACAGTTAAAGCAAGTCAAGTGGGACATGGACTTCTGTTGCTTGAACGAAGGACCCTTCACTTTCAGATTAGTGGAGTCCTTCTTCTTGTGATGAGAAGCCACCTGCTTTCCCTTGAACTCTCTTGTCTGCACCAAGTTGGCCTTAACCAGTTGTTTGGATAGAGAGTCCATCTTCTGTTGAAATCACATTTCATCCTCAACGTGGATCTCTTGTAGAAGATCTTCCAAGCTAATGTCCAGCCTTTTTCGATGCATTCTAGCATAGAAGTTGCTCCAACCAGCAGGAAGTTTCGAGACTATCCCTCCAATGACAAACTTGTCGATGAGGGGCATCTTCTCGTCATCAACTTCTGGCGCAACTTCAGGAATTCCTTCACTTGAGGTAGCATCGCCATCTCGTTTTCAAAGAGCCACTTGTGGTACTTCTCGACGATGAAGATTTTGGACCTGTTCTCATCATCCTCAATCAACACACGGTCTACGTCCACGTGTTAAAGATTAAGGGTAACCTTCCTCTTCCAGATTTGGAAATGTTCTCCGTCGAATTTCTCCAACTTGTTAAAGCTGGTATCGTGTCACGACCCGCACCCTGAGGAAGGGCACGAGAACGTGGTTACGTCCAGCCGACGCCGCAGAATCGGCGGTAGAATGCTGTATAGGTCGTCTATAAATACTACAACTAGACAAAATATAAGGATACCTATCATCTCCGTACGGAGGTATAAAATGGCATAACTCAATCACAAGACAAACTAGGATAGATAGCACGAAATAGAAATATGATAGAAGGGAAAACTGGAAAATAGTTCAAGATCCAACACAAACTCAGAGATATAAACACATCACAGAAACTCAAAATATAATATAAAAACTACAGTCTGAAAGCACTCGCTGGATCACAGTCCAGGCAAACCTAACTAAGCTATACTAGTCCAGGTATGCAAAGTCTAGTGGCTCAACAGCCAGGTCACAGTCCTGGCCTAAGTCTCCATCTGCCCCGACCCCATAGTAGGTCGAGTAGTCAGCATCTGAATCATCTGTAATATATCAACGGTATCCTGTCAGGAAAATGAGCAAGTACAAAATACTAACAGCAGTTCCATATGAATTGATAAATTCTATAAGAGACAATCATAATGAAATACAAGACAAAATCAACAGGAAATATATAACAGGATGTGAGTACTGAATATCATAATATGGTAAGAAAAATACTGAATGTAGAACTGAGTAGGATATATGATATAATAAAGTAAATATAAAAGGTGCCATGAATTATTAGTGCGTTATGTGATCGGCTTAGGTCCAGATCAGGCTGTTCTATTTGACCGACTATGAACAGGTGTACAAAAAAGCAAGATCAGGCCAGCCACCATGGAAAGCTATGAATAAGTAAGGTCAGGCTTTACCCGTCGTGAGGCGAGGGTATAGCTATGAACAAGTAACAGGTACAAGTGTGAAGAACAAGTAGGGATTTGATCACACAACCATTAATAACTCCCCATCCTCGAATAGTATAATGGATCCAGACATGACACGTCATGAACGAGACTCAAAAGCAGGGGGCCAGCCCACTCCCAAGTCAATGTCTATACAAGTACAGGTAACAAGTCGAGCAATGTACCAATATACCAAGTAATCCAGGAACAATATTTCATGACAGGATCCGACGTATACTAGTCTGTGAAATCATCGTGTCAGGAATCAAGTAAAATACTACAACTGAATCGGATATAGCAGATATCAAGACAATGAAAACTATCAATGAATGTACTCGCCTGCGGTCTTGAGCTGATACGGTAAACAGATGCTCAGAGTAATCACAGACCTAAAGATGAGATACCATAAGTCAAAACATGGTTTAATAATGAAAGGAAAGCTAATCAACTCATGATATGCAAGTCTAAGCCAAACTAGGTCAAACTAGGTCACATCAGGCTAAACTAGGTTATATTAGGTCACATCAGGCTAAACTAGGTCATACTAGGTCATACTGAGCCAAACTAGGTCACACAGAGTCACACTAGAACAAACAAGGTCACAGGAAGTCAATCCAAGTCAAACTAGGTCAATCTGGGTCAAGGGTTGACTTACAGTTGACTTTTGGTCAACTTGTCAACTCTGGTCAACTCTGGTCAACTCTAGGTCAAACTAGTCCAATATTGACTAACAGTTGACTTTTGGTCAATGGGTCAACTCTGGTCAAGTCCGGTCAAGTTCTAGTCACTTTCAGGCTAAGTTTGACTTTCGATTGACTTATGTTGACTTTTGGTCAAAACGGTTAACTGAGGTCAAAACTAGTCTAAGAGCACTAATCCTAACCATTACCTACCAATATAACCTATATCTAACCCATCTTAACAATCAAACCCAAATCTTAGACTTACCCCAATACCTTACCTTTACCCTTTACAAGGTATTCCCAATACCTTGCCCCAATACAAAGGCAACCCCTCCTAATCTTGGTAGACTGACCTAGGCTTCTTAGGATAGCTGGACACTAACCTATCTAGATAATACCAACCAAGAAATCTAGGTATCTAGCCCATCCAGTCCATCTTATCCCCATGTTGGTCATTCTCAACATACCTTAAGGTATCATGAGACACCCTATGGTATCTTGAGATACCACCCTCCTAACACTATCCAACCATACTAGCTTACCCCTCCACACTCCTAGTGTCTTAGAGTATCAAACTCACTAGCTCTATTAGGATACTAACCCTCATCTCACTTAGGTAGGATACTAACTTATCTAATACACTCACTAACCCACACTACTAATTACATATCCAATAATTCTCACATTCTAACATCTCATATCCTAACAAATCACTAACATATAAGCTAACATCTACTAACAATTCTAACTAACAATATCTAACAACTTGCTAGCAAACCCTATCTAACAAGGGCTAACTAATAAAGGCAATGGGCTAAATGGAAAGGGGACCATGTGGGGTTAAAACAAATGGCTAAAAGGGGCTAAATGGGCTCACACTGCTGCCATAAGCTGCTGCTGCTTACTGCAGCTGCTGCTGCTTGCTGCTGCTTCCTGCTGCTGCTTTCCTGCTTCTTCTTACTGCTTACTGCTTCTACTTTCCTGCTGCTTCCCCCCTTCACTTTCTCACTCTCAACTCACCTATCCATCCATCCATACACATACATAAATATATATACACATCCACACAGACCTATATATATATATATATATATATATATATATATATATATATATATATATATATATAGAGAGAGAGAGAGAGAGAGAGAGAGACTCAATATAATATTATATATATATATTATAAAATATATATATATTTTTTTATATAAAATATATTATAAAATATATTATAAAATATATATATATATATTATAAAATATAAAATATATTATAAAATATATATATATATATATATATATATATATATATATATATATATATATAAATATATATATATATATATATATATATATATATATATATTATAATATAATTATATATATATATATATATATATATATATATATATATATATATATATATATATATATATATATATATATATAAAATAATTATATTATAAAATATATATATATATATATATATATATATATATATATATATATATATATATATATATATATATATATATATATATTATATTGAGTGTGTCTCTCTCTCTCTCTAACACATGAGAATAGACACACACACATCTACCAATACATATATATATATATATATATATATATATATATATATTTTTTTATATATATATATATATATATATATATATATATATATATATATATATATATTTTATATATATATATATATATATATATATATATATATATATATATATATATATATATATATATATATATATATATATAAAATATATATATATATATATATATATATATATATATATATATATATATATATATATATATATATATATATATATATATATATATATAAGATACATGAATGAATATGTAAGGACACTCAAGAACAAAATTTATAACATCAAAAATCTGAGATTAAAACATGTATTAAATCATTCAATCATAAAGACAAACACAAGTGTGTCCAATATTGGGGGTTTCCCACATGGACACAACAACACATCAAGGACACTCCTAAACATCCCCAAATGGATCCAAAATGGACACAAATGGAGACACAACCATGGGGGTGATTCCTATGGGTTCAAAATATTCCTAAATGTATGAGAGTTCGATTTAGAGGGTAGATTTTACCTTCCGGGAGGTGAAATCTCAAGGAACTCTTTCCGATACGGCACCGACACGAAGGGATCTCCAAAAGGACACGAACCAATGCAAACTCCTCCCAAACTTGGCTAGCACCTCCTCTTGCTTGAGTAGAGAAGAAATGGAGAAGATTGGATGGAGGAATGGGTTGATTTCAGGATGAAATCAATAGAGGTTCTTCTCAAATTTGGGGAAGAACTCAAGAGAGAGAAATTTGTGGCTAAGAATGAAATGAAGATGACTCATCCCCCTCCCTCTATGGTCGGCCACAATAGCTTGGTTATCCCCATTTTGGTAAAGTCCAAAATGCCCCCCTCTTGTCTCATAGATTCAACTTAAGTTGGGTTTTGGTTTGGGGCAAAAATAGACTAGTTTGAGTCTCTAATCAACACAACCTAGTCATGAATATTTAGTCTAACCATACTAACTTAAATATTGTCATGTGGGCCATGTCTAACTAATGAATGGGTCTCACTAGAGTCAAAGCTACCCCGGATCTCCGATACAAGTCAGAATGAGTTGAAATTCGAACCCGACTCAAATAACCCCAAAACAATATCATAAATAATAAAATAAATCCAAAAATATTCTAAAATAAAAAATGACCAAAATACTCCTATTCTTGAAAACTGGGGGCGACATATCGATGAGAGAAGCACGAGAGTTTTCCATCTACAAGGATCTTGCTTTGAGATTGTTAGTTCCGGGGCTTGATCAAAGATGGTAGAACTAGATGTCGAGATCAGTGGTTCAAACAAACATTCCCCTTCTGATTATTCTCGAGATCCACTAGGAACACTATAATATAAATCTGATTACAAAAGCAACAATAATCAAAAAATAAATCTCACGTTCTTTCTCGCAATCGCAGTTGCTGACAGACATAACTGAGTTACAACTCAGAGAAAAGAGAAGAAAGTGTTAGGGTTATATACTAAAAGCATCACTTTTGTAGTAACCTTATTTCCTTAAATTTTGAATGAGAATCATATAGGCAAATGTTTGCATATTGTATTTGTTGCAAGTGTTAATGCAAATGTCTGTTATTCTATATTGTAGATAATATGGTGTGTGGTGTCACACAGAAGATCATATTATCAATTTTTTATGGAGTATATAAATAATTCACAACCTAGATGGACTTGGACAATCTATTGGAAAGGTTGTAGTGTAATATGGTATTAGTCTATCTTGACTATAGGTTTACACTAGTACACATTGTGTGTATTGAACATGACCACTTGAGGTTGTTCTCTTTGTACTGACTACATAAGAGAACAAACACCTCTGTTATTATGGATGCTTGTGCTCTTAATCCGGACATAATAACGGACATGTATATGCAGTGTGCATTACTTTGACTCATAAAAGAGTGAGATTCATTATGGATCAACAACCTCTATGAATTGGATAATAACATTGTATGTATGATGGGCTGTTGATTATAAATGGAATCCATGTCCCGATACATCGGGTTGATGATGTCCTCTTAAGGAGCTCATAAGGATTGTCATGTAAACCCTGCAGGTAGATTATATCCGACATGGCAAATAAAGTTCAGCGGTACTACTTAAGGATAAAAGATGTCGAATCAATATAGTTGTCAGTAACTTAATTTGATCGACGGACATACGATATCTTAACATGGGGAGCCAAACGAGCATATAATAAAAGGAGCCCACAAACATAATTTGGGATTAGGGAGGTAGTGCAACAATAGCTCATTAGTGGACCGAGCTATTGTTAATGGGCCTGGATTGTGTGTTCGGGATGAACACAATTGATGGAACTGGGGATTCCCAGGACCCTTCCTTTGGTGTGCGTATTGATCGATAGAAAGTTAAACAGATCTAATACGTGTTCTAACCCTTCATAGACGGAAACTAGGGTTCACGAATTATACCTGCGGCGGAAAGAAGACAAGTAATTCCTGGCAATCTCGAGCGAACGACCCCAAGATCTTTTGCACGTATTTCTTCCTCGAGTTGGACGTCGTGTGGGCGACGATCTCCCAACCTTTTCTTCTCCTTGGCAGCCCTCTCTTTCTCTCCTTACGTGAATCACGAATTTAGAGAAAATTTCAGATTTCTGATCAGTAATGTGGCGGCCAGAGAATAGAGGATATATATAGGCTACGGCAGGGACCATGAGGAGAAATTAGGGTTAGGCCTCCTAACGGATCTGGATATCCCGTGTTCAGCCCGAACACACAATTCAGGCCCATTAACAATAGCTCGGTCCACTAATGAGCTATTGTTGCACTACCTCCCTAATCCCAAATTATGTTTGTGGGCTCCTTTTATTATATGCTCGTTTGGCTCCCCATGTTAAGATATCGTATGTCCGTCCATCAAATTAAGTTACTGACAACTATATTGATTCGACATCTTTTATCCTTAAGTAGTACCGCTCAACTTTATTTGTCATGTCGGATATAATCCACCTGCAGGGTTTACATGACAATCCTTATGAGCTCCTTAAGAGGACATTATCAACCCGATGTATCGGGACATGGATTCCATTTATAATCAACAGCCCATCATACATACAATGTTATTACCCAATTCATAGAGGTTGTTGATCCATAATGAATCTCACTCTTTTATGAGTCAAAGTAATGCACACTGCATATACATGTCCGTTATTATGTCCGGATTAAGAGCACAAGCATCCATAATAACATAGGTATTTGTTCTCTTATGTAGTCAGTACAAAGAGAACAACCTCAAGTGGTCATGTTCAATACACACAAAGTGTACTAATGTAAACCTATAGTCAAGATAAACTAATACCAGATTACACTACAACCTTTCTAATAGATTGTCCAAGTCCATCTAGGTTGTGAACTATTTATATACTCCATAGGAAACTGATAATATGATCTTCTGTGTGACACCACACACCATATTATCTACAATATAGAATATCAGACATTTGCATTAACACTTGCAACAAATACAATATGCAAACATTTGCCCATATGATTCTCATTCAAAATTTAAGGAAATAAGGTTACTACAAAAGTGATGTTTTTAGTATATAACCCTAACAATCTCCCACTTATACTCAAAGCATTGCTTTTCAGTATACTGTTACAAATCTTCCACTTATACTTAAAGCCATGCTGCTACACATCTGACTCCCATTTCCTCAACATGACTGTCAAAAGCCTTAGCTGGTAAGCTCTTTGTAAAGGAATCAGCTAGGTTGTCGGCTGATGCTATCTTGATCACAGCAACTTTTCCTTTCTTTACGAAATCTCGTATCAGGTGGTAAACTAGGTACCACAATAAAGTGGTACCTCGTATCAGGTTGTTTGTCTGTCTTATGGGCTCGTGGTTCCTTCGAGTTTGCAACTGCACCACTATTATCACAATAAAGTGTAATAGACTTAGGCAAACTAGGTACCACATCCAAGTCCAACAGAAAGTTTCTGAGCCAAATCGCTTCTTTGGCTGCCTCAGAGGCTGCCACATACTCGGCTTCTATGGTGGAATCAGCAATACATTTTTGCTTGATACTCCTCCACACAATGGCTCCACATCCCAAAGTAAACACATAACCTGAGGTAGATTTCCTAGAATCCCTATCTGACTGAAAATCTGAGTCTGTATACCCCAAGGGAACTAAACTATCTGCCTGGTTAACTAGCATATACTCTTTAGTCCTTTTCAGGTACTTCAAAATATGCTTTACGGCAGTCCAGTGCTCTTGTCCTGGGTTAGACTGATATCTGCTGACCATGTCTACGGCAAAGCAGATGTCTGGTCTCGTACATAGTATTACATATATTAAGCTTCCTACTGCTAAAGCATAAGGAACTGCCTTCATGTTCTCTATCTCTTTAGGTGTCCTCGGACACTGCTCCTTTGATAGAGCAATTCCATGTCTAAAAGGTAAGAAACCTTTCTTAGAATTTTGCATACTAAAATGAGTTAGTACAGTATCGATATAGGAAGCTTGGGATAAGCCCAACATCCTTTTCTTGCGATCTCGTAGAACTTTGATCCCAAGGATGTGACCTACTTCTCCCAAGTCTTTCATATCAAACTGTTTGGATAACCATACCCTTACATTAGATAATACCTTCACATTATTTCCAATGAGCAAGATGTCATCCACATAAAGTACTAGGAACACCACCATGTTTCCGTCACACTTTCTGTATACACATGATTCATCCTGACAATGATCAAATCCATAGGATTTTATCACCTGATCAAAACATATGTTCCAAGATCTGGAAGCTTGCTTAAGTCCATAAATGGACTTCTTGAGCTTACAAACAAGATGCTCCTGGCCCTTTTCAATGAACCCGTCTGGTTGCTTCATATAGATGTCTTCCTCAAGACTTCCATTAAGGAAAGCTGTCTTGACATCCATTTACCAAATCTCATAATCGAGATGAGCTGCAATAGATAAAAGAATCCGAATAGACTTAAGCATGGCTATAGGAGAAAAGGTTTCCTCATAATCGATACCCTCTCTTTGAGTAAAACCTTTTGCTACAAGCCGAGCTTTAAAGGTTTCAACCTTACCGTCTGATCCTCTTTTTCTCTTATAGACCCACTTGCATCCAATGGCTTTTACACCAACGGGTGGCTCTACAAGCTCCCAGACCTGATTAGAATCCATAGATTCTATTTCAGATATCATTGCTTTTTGCCAAGACTCTGCATCTTTATCTTGGAGTGCTTCATTGTAGGTACAGGGATCATAATCTTGTTCCTCAGGGACGAAGTTTGATGACTCTCCCAAGAACATATATCTATCAGGTTGTATCACAACCCTCCCACTACGACGAGACACTATCGGTTGTGGTGTAACATTTGTGACACGTTGTGCAGTTATTTATGGTTCATCCTCTTGTACTGTTGGTACTGAAGTACTTGGTGTCTCACGTCTCAGTTCTTCTAGAACAACTCTACTTGTGGGTTTATGGTTCATCACATAGTCTTTCTCTAAAAATCGGGCATTGGTGCTAACAACGACCTTCTGATCCTTAGGACTATAAAATAAACCTCCTTTCGTTCCTCTTGGATAGCCTACAAACAAGCATACTTCTGTACGAGATTCCAACTTATCTGCTTTCCCATTCAGCACATGTGTTGGACTATCCTAAATACGAACATATTTCAGACTAGGCTTACGCCCAATCCACAGCTCTGTGGGAGTAAGAGGTACTGACTTAGAAGGAACCAAGTTCAAAATATAAGCTGCAGTCTCTAAGACATATCCCCAAAACGAATCTGGCAAATCCGAATAACTTATCATTGATCTAACCATCTCCATAAGAGTTCTATTCCTTCTTTCGGCTACACCATTCTATTGGGGTATTCCAGGTGCAGTCAATTGGGATGCAATCCTAGCCTCTGATAAATAATCCCTAAACTCTTCAAAGAGGTACTCGCCACCACGATCTGATCGTAATGACTTGATACATTTTCCATGATGTTTCTCCGTTTCAGCCTTGTACTCTTTGAATTTCTCAAAGCACTCAGACTTACAGCGCATCAAATAAATGTATCCATACCTTGAATAATCGTCAATAAATGTGACAAAATATTCAAAGCCACCTCTAGCTTGGATAGTCATGGGTCCACACAAATCAGAATGAACCAATTCCAACACATCTTTGGCCCTATACCCCTTTGCCGTAAAAGGCCTTTTGGTCATTTTACCTTCCAAGCAGGATTCACAGACTGGTAGTGCCTCCACTTCCAATGAACTCAAAGGTCCATCTTCAACCAGTCTTTGAATCCTTCTTAGGTTAATATGCCCCAATCGCAAGTGCCAAAGATATGTTTGGTTCACACAAGAAGGTTTTTTTTCTCTTATTTAAGTTAGATAACATATTATTCATTTCCAAAAGTTGCAATGTGGGCGAAATAGGATTAATGACATACAAATTATCAACCAATGCACCAGAACAGATAAAATATTTATTCTTTCTAATAACAATATTGTCATTAAAATAAACTGAATATCCATCCTTAACTAACATAGAAATAGAAAATAAATTCCTTCTAAGTGAAGGTGCATAAAGACAATCTCTCAATATCAAAGACTTATTTCTACCAAAAGATAAATTAACATCTCCTAATGCAACGACCGATACTTTTGTAGCATCACCCATGAACAAGCATATCTCTCCATCACTGAGCCGTCTGGTTTCTTGGAACCCCTGTAATGTATTACAGACATGATTAGTTGCTCATGTATCTACACACCAGGTGCCGGTAGATAACACCGCTAAACATGTTTCAACTACTAGTAAATGAGATATACCTTCTTTGTTCCCTTGTTTGAGAAGTGGACAATCAGTCTTCCAATGTCCTGACCCTTTGCACTTGAAACATTTGCCTTTCGGCTTTTTCACCGCACCTTGAGGTCCCATGCCCTATTTTGCTGAGTTTGCCTGTTTCTGAATGTTATTCTTCTTCTTACCGCCTTTTGGCTTAGAAGTAGAAGCCTTTTCAGAAACAAAAACATGACCACTCTGCCTAAAGAGAGATTCAGCATCCTGTAGCTCTTTTGTAAGTTCTGCCAAACTATACAACCTTTTGTTCATGTTGTAATTAAGGCAAAAATTGTCAAAACTTTTAGGCAGAGTCCCGAGAATGATATCGACCTAGGAATCCCTATCGATTTCAGCTCCAAGGATCTCCATCTCATTCAGATGATCCATCATCTTGAGAACATGATCCCTTACTGGTATACCCTCAGCCATTTTTGTATTCATCAAACATTTCATAGCAAACTGCCTAGCTGCTCTACTTTGATGTCCAAAGAGTTCCTTGAGGTTATACATCATATCATAAGCTGTGGCCATGGCCTGATGCTGATGTTGCAGTACATTTGACATAGATGCCAGAATGTAACACCGTGCCATCTCATCTGCCTTTTTCCACTTCTTATAAGCCTCTTTGACCTCTTCATCAGAGTTAGCATCAGGCTTAGGTGGGCATTCCTCAACAAGTACATATTTGTACTCCTCAGCAGTCAGAACAATGTCCAAATTACGTTTCCAGTCAATATAATTAGGTCCAGTAAGTTTGTTTTCTTTAAGAATCACCATAAGTGGACTGAAAGAACTCATTTTTGAAATCCTGAGAATCACATAAATAAAATTATGTAGGGCAAAAAAAACTTTTTGAATTAACTAAATATTGATTCCCTCAAAACAATAATAAAAAATTCACCAACACCTTGAACACCATGAATTTAGCATGCCACGATAGTGTGGACGTATACAAATTCAACTTTGTTCAAGTAGATTTTTCTTATTAATTTTACTATCATGTCAATATAGCTTTATGACAAATAAAATTAATATGCTGGTCTTGCTCTGGTCATACAAATAATAGCAGTGACTCCGATGTGGAGGATACAATTATTTGTATCTAAGTGTATACCATTACTTAATACTAAGTCCATTACCTTGTAATGAGTTCCTTCAGATGGAGAAGTGAACACATACTAGGTAACTTTCTACAATTATCCCTAAGGAAGTTTGTACTGGTGATCCGTAATTATACTCATCCGATATGGAGGAAAGCACTAAAGCCAACACGCAAGTATAATTACATCACCTACAAACCAGTAATTGAGACCATAGGATTTATACTAGATAAAAATCCTCTCCCACTTAGTTATTTAACAATGAGGGTTTTTCTACTAGTTGATATTATGTCCATGTTGTCCATTATTAATGTAGGCTTGGTTTTTCAAAAAAAATAACCACACAATAATAAACATGCATAATCATAAAAAGCAAATGACAAAAATAAGAGAAAATATCCAACTATTATGGTCATCTTTGCTGCTCTCGTCCGACGTCAGAAATAGCCACCACCGCCATCACGATTGATCAAAAATAATTAAAATTATATTAATCCTATGCCTCCCGAAGGAGTTCACACATAATCTAGATTGAAAAATTAAAATAATAAGCACGATCAACCCTCATGATTTTAATTACATCCAAAGCAACAACAACATCCACGACATGTCCGTGGTTTAAACAACACAATCAAAAAACATATATTGGACCATAATAGTTGGATCTAAGATGCCTGCAAAACAGAGTTAGAACAGATCTACATCTACCGACTATTACACAGCGCAGGTTTTATTGGACAACATGGACGTATCAATCAATACGTAGATCCAAACCTAGCTCTGATACCAATTGATGGAACTGGGGATTCCCAGGACCCTTCCTTTGATGTGCGTATTGATCGATAGAAAGTTAAACAGATCTAATACGTGTTCTAACCCTTCATAGGCGGAAACTAGGGTTCACGAATTATACCTGCGGCGGAAAGGAGACAAGTAATTCCTGGCAATCTCGAACGGACGACCCCAAGATCTTTTGCACGTATTCCTTCCTCGAGTTGGACGTCGTGTGGGCGACGATCTCCCAACCTTTTTTTTCTCCTTGGCAGCCCTCTCTTTCTCTCCTTACGTGAATCACGAATTTAGAGAAAATTTCAGATTTTTGATCAGTAATGTGGCGGCCAGAGAATAGAGGATATATATAGGCTATGGCAGGGACCATGAGGAGAAATTAGGGTTAGGACTCCTAACGGATCTGGATATCCCGTGTTCAGCCCGAACACACAATCCAGGCCCATTAACAATAGCTCGGTCCACTAATGAGCTATTATTGTACTACGTTTCTAATCCCAAATTATGTTTGTGGGCTCCTTTTATTATATGCTCGTTTGGCTCCCCATGTTAAGATATCGTATGTCCGCCGATCAAATTAAGTTACTGACAACTATATTGATTTGACATCTTTTATCCTTAAGTAGTACCGCTCAACTTTATTTGTCATATCGAATGTAATCCACCTGCATGGTTTACATGACAATCCTTATGATCTCCTTAAGAGGACATCATCAATCCGATGTATTGGGACATGGATTCCATTTATAATCAACAGCCCATCATACATACTATGTTATTACCCAATTCATAGAGGTTGTTGATCCATAATGAATCTCACTCTTTTATGAGTCAAAGTAATGCACACTGTATATACATGTCCGTTATTATGTTCAGATTAAGAGCACAAGTATCTATAATAACAGAGGTGTTTGTTATCTTATGTAGTCAGTACAAAGAGAACAACCTCAAGTGGTCCTGTTCAATACACACAAAGTGTACTAGTGTAAACCTATAGTCAAGATAGACTAATACCAGATTACACTACAACCTTTCCAATAGATTGTCCAAGTCCATCTAGGTTGTGAACTATTTATATACTCCATAGGAAACTGATAATATGATATTCTGTGTGACACCACACACCATATTATCTACAATATAGAATATCAGACATTTGCATTAACACTTGCAACAAATACAATATGCAAACATTTGCCCATATGATTCTCATTCAAAATTTAAGAGAAAAGTTCTTGCCGAGGTGATTAAGGTCACCGTTGCTCAAAGAAATATTCGCCCCACCACGATCTGCTTCTAGGAACTAGCAAGTTCACGAAGAACTTCTGGAATGCTCGTAAGTCAATATTTGAGACTTGAACGGGCTTCTTGGACTTTATGGACTCCCTTAACTCTCTTCTTGGTGCATCTTTCAAAGGAGGCCAAGGGGCTCTATTTCTAGAGTGGAGTGAGACTTCACCTCTTCTCCTATCCGATGTGGGACTAAAATACCAATACTCAAAAATAGAGTTTGATATTTTAGATCATCCCACAATCAGCATAAAAGTGTGCCAGTCTACGCCTACCCCCCGAACACTCCCGTGCATGCACGAGACATCCTGGAGTCCGTGTCCGAGTCCGAGTCCGCACAATAAAAACAACTTACATCTTTGTTGGAATTAATCCTTTTTCCTTCTGGAAAATACTCCCACATGACACACACTTGTGCCCCACCATACCTCATGTGCACACCTCAACACAAAGTAATGCATTATATTGAGATACTCACCATTTGGTGTAGCCGATGTGGGACTATCTTTCCTAGTACAAAGGCAAAAACACCAACAGAGAGAGAGAGTCCGGATCAAAAGCCCTTCATGCGCCCCTGCACCATTGGATTAGGGGGGCTCGTTCCAACAGGGTTACAACTATGATCTAGTCCCGATTCCAAAATAGGTCATCTGGGGTCTAGTATATCTATGTCATCTTGTATATTTCTTTGTATAGCTATATTAATGAGCATCTTGTATATCATATTTTTACTTGTTACTGTTATCATTATCAAACATGATAACATTGTGAGGGTAGGGTGGAAGAATACAACAAGTAAGCATTTGGTTAACGAATTGTAGATTCTTTAAAATTGAGTGTATTATGGATATTAGTCGTAAAAGATCGACTGACGTATAAACTTATGGCCATCGTCATGAAAAAAAGGAAAACTTGTAATGTAAAACACAATATACAAATAATCTTGACTATTGTTGTTATCGATCTTGTTTAGTTCTGCATCTTCACCTAATATATAATTGCATATTGTTAGTACCTTCAAAATTACATTATCTTGACTTGCCATAGCATGCACTTAGATAGTTTCTGCTTTCTTGTCATATTTGCATGTATATCATATTGTGCAAATTTAGAGTTATTGTTATACATTGCTCAAATTTTGACTGGATAACCATTTTTTCAGCTTTAAACAAGGATAACCCTACACAATGTGGTTCTCACGATGGAGATATGACTACCTTTGGAGACCAACATTTGATTTATAATTTAGTTAGTTATTTAGACCCTTAAATTCAATAGTTTGATTATTTAGAGAGTTTGATCCCGATATTGGTGATGTATTATTGTTGGATCTTGTACCTATTTAGCTATCATAGTTATGTTTTGTTCTCTTCTATGTATTGTTATTGTGAATGAGATGGAAATGGTATGTGATTAAATATTGAACCTATGAAATTGGATGATTGAATATATTGAGGCATAGACAACGTATTACTGCCGATGTTGGGGTAAACTGCAAAAAACTCCTCCTTATATTTGCCTCGTAAGCAAAATAAGTCTCATTAGAAAAATATATCAATTAACTTCTCCTGCAATAGTTGACTTGATTCTCCTGCAATAGTTGACTTGATTAAAAAGGCCCTTTCTGTCAGATAGCCGTTTGAAGTAGGCGTTACATGCTCTCTTTTTTGAAATTTTTTTTATAGAATATCAAAAATACCCCATAAAAAGCTAACGTTAAACCACTGAATGTGTGGTGGCTGCTCCCTTTCATTCTCTATATATAGGACAAATATACAAGTTTCTTATTACCTAAATATTTTACATGTTGGTTCAAAACACTCCTAATTTTACCATTATATATATTTTATCTTCCTTGTTTTACTTATTTTCAATTAATGTATTGAAGCTACGTTTTTAAAAATAAATTCTGACAGATCTCATCCCCAACTGCAAGTTATAGCCTGTAGCTCGCAATCTTCGTTCTCACGACGTTCAAACAGAAATCGTACAAGAACAATTTATTGCAATTGTGGATTAATTAGTCCATTGAGTATGGACACCAACAAAACCTTGGAAGAAGATTTTATAGGTGTGTAAAATTTCCAACAAATTCTTGTGATTTTCTACTATGGGACGATGATAAACTTTCAGAACACTGTCAATCCCTAATGTCGAATTTAATGAAAGAATTAAAGGAGCACCGAGGCTAATAATTATAATCTCCTCCAAAAGAATCGACAGTGACTGTGGCAGCAATTGAACCAAGACCATACTTTAAAATAAATGCTTTGCAATTTGTTTTCGGGTGTTTAACATGTTTAGTAATGTTAAAATTATTTGTATGATAAATGCAATAGGTAAAATAAAATTTGTACCAATGTTTACAAAATTTTCACTATCTTTTACCTTCTCTATCAAACACTAATACATCATCAAATATGCATCACCAATTAACAATTCCAGTTTCATAATATAAATAAACATAGTAAATTCAAGATATAATGAAGATTGCATCATATCCAAAATATAAACATAATGATAACTTCTTTGTTAAACACCAATTAATATCATCAAATATGCATCATCTGTTAGTAATCCCAGTTGCATAATATAAATAAACATAATGAATTCAGTATATAATGAAGATTGCATCACATCCAAAATATCTTAACTCTGTCCCAAGAGCAACAACAATTCATAAACAATTTCCATAACTCCAACAACAGTTCATAAACAATTATCAACTGAACTCTGTCCCCAAAACAACAGATCATAAACACATTATAATCTAAATATGAACACATTACAATCCAAAATTAACAAAATGTCCTAAAAGCCAGAATATAAACCTAAATGCCAGCAGCAACCTATCATCCACAATTTGCAGCAACCTGTCATCTATAAAATATAAACACAAGTAAGAATTAGACATGAACAAGTACGAATTAGAAATGAACAAGTAAGAACTAGAAATGAAATGAACAAGTAACAACCTGGCATCCAAAATTTGCAATAACAACATGACATCCATAATTTTCTTAGGGACAATGGCTAAGAAGTGTTAGTGAGTAAAGCCATGTACAGATAGCAAAATACATCAAAATCTTCCTACACACAGAGTTGCATAGCAAATTGCTTCCCGCACACAGAGCTACATAGCA
>JANAVB010008400.1:18487813-18490313 GCA_029216955.1 Iris pallida | reverse complement strand
TAGCGACTGTTATAGCACCAAAATGCGTGCGTAGGAAGCGACCTTGCATGTAGCAGCACGGGGTCACGACGTCGCCACGTGCGGTGGTTGACGATCGGCCAAGTTGTTGCGAGGAGCCGTGTTGGTCGGCCAGAGGCACGCGGTGGTGGTGTAAATGCAGCAGCAGCAACAAGAACGTTGGGAGAAGGATGAAGGAGAAGATGATGGCTTGATGGAGAAAGAAGATGATGATGGAGGTAGTGTTGCTCGCTAGTGAGGTAGGAGGTAGGATGGTGAAGATGATGATGAAGGAGTTCGGGTTTTAGGGGAGTCCTAAAAGAAAAAATCCTTTTACAACATTGCAAAAACGTTATAAAAGATCTTTTACAATGTTTAATATAGTTGTTATATCCGGGTTGTAAAAGAGGTGTATATTTCTACAATGTTATTGGAAAGTTGTAAAATGTTGTAGAATTTTTTACCACAAACAATTTAGAAACATTATTGAAATTTAAAAGCTGACAAAAATCTTTCTACAACATTTGGCAGTATTGTAAAAAATACTTTCAAAACGTATTACAAATGTTGTAAACATAATTTCAACAACGTTCTTCAACTGTGGTAAAAACAACATATACCACGTTTAACAACATTGTACATAGATTTTCTACAACAGTATACAAACATTATAAAAAGTTTATACAACTTTTAACAATGTGTATATTTTATTCATCATGTTTGCCAATGTTGTAATATATATTGTATGTTGTAATCATAACATTAACAATGGTTTAAAAGTATTGTAAATAAATTTTACAATGTTTAAAAAAGTGTTATAATGTTATCTTACAACATTTAGAAACGTTGTTTTATGTGTCCATTTAAAAAAAATTACAATTTACAAACAAAAATATTGATTGTAATTATAATACAAATATAAACAAATACAAATACAAATACATAATTCTAATTTTGCTCCCTGCTGTTGTTGTTGTTGTTACTACTGTTGCCGTTGCTACCAATGTTGTTGCTACTAATGATGCTGTTGTTGTCACTTTCTCAGAAACCCACCACCAAGCCCATAAAAATGAGATACTAGACTGGATTCCAAACTCTACCATGTTTTGTAATCCCCTCTTCCATAACCCCTCTCATCTCCATAATTGCCACGACCTCTCATTCCATCACCACAAATCCACCCCCTCTATCAGTGCAAACCTTCCCCAGTTATTATTCGGGCAATACCGAATAAAATTGTTAAAAGGAAAAAAAATCATGAATGTTGTGCAATTCATGAAAAAAATAATATTAATAGAGGGAATAACAAGCACATTCATGAAGAAATAATGTTAATAAAGGAAAAAATTCATGAATTGCACAACTACAAAAAAGGATGACTAAATAGAAGAAACCAACTAATTGTATCAAACTATTAAGAGCTAAGTATGCTAGTATATGCAAAGAGCTTTTTACTAATCAATAGGATTGTTACCTAGTGGTAAAGTCCATCAGAATTTGTCTAAACAGCTGGAAGACAAAAACTTAAATGTCAACTAATCATCCTTATAGTTTATCCATCAACGATTAAGCAACGAACAGAACTCATAAGTTCTTAGAAAAGCACCGTACATAAACGCAAATTGTCAAATTAGTTTGCCCGTTTCAACTGTCAGACATGTCGTAGGACACCTTATATATCTAACTTCCTATGAAAAGAACTACCTAATAAGTATGTTAAAATAAATCAGCAAATAAGGGCATTTGTGTACCTTCTGTGCCAAAACTTGATACTTATCAAGCGCGTCACTTGTAGACAACGACGATTCAACCAAGCAATTCCTACGCATTCTGCACCTGGAGTCCTAGGTATGATTGTACTATGTCCTGAAATAAATCAAAAGACATCAGCAAGCCATTTCATACTTCTTCATATAGAGGTTTATACACAGTATCTAATATCGCTTACTTTGGACACAGTTGATGTTTTCAGGAATACGTAATTCAGGGGACATAACAGTAGGAGCTAATGGAGGTACAATGGTACTGATTTCAACAGCTGCTGATAACACCATCATTTGGTCCAATTTGCTAGAAGAAATACTTCATCATTTTTTTACAAAAGTTACATCTGCTCTCTATAAACACATAATATAATACATGTATCATAAAGATAAAAACATTGAACAAACCCAAGTTGAGAAGAACCGCGATCAGAATCTTCCTAGATAAGATCTAAGTGTTGAGCTGCACTAAATCCTGGAGCTACTTGTGAATTTATATAGGTTGTGTTTCAGCTGGACAGAACCGGAACCATAAACATGAGGCATGAAAGAATTAACTGAGGCATCCAACCAATGGGCCAGCAGGTACGATGCTAGAACTCTAGCTTGATTAGTTCTGCCATATATTCCTCATAAAGTCCTGCACATAGTAAAGAAACATAGATGGTCGAAGAGTAGTTTTACATCAGTTTCACAAACTTAAATATGGCATATTTTACATATATATCACTGCTGTGAAT
>JANAVB010008400.1:18373698-18487800 GCA_029216955.1 Iris pallida | reverse complement strand
TGCTGGAGTGGCGCCTCCCTCCTGGAGGGTCGTCGGCCAAGGGGGAGGTCTGGCGGAGGCCAACGTGGCACGCGATGGTGCGGCAAACTTGATAGTTACGACAGCAGCTGCAACAGCTGCAGCGCTCGTGCTGCGGTGTGCTCCGACGACCTAGGTGGCGAGGGGGGTCCGCCTTGGAGTCCCTGCGGGTATAGGGTGGCACGATGGCCGGCCTAGGCAGTACGCACGCCGTTAAGGCACGACGGCGCGATCGATAAATACCACAGCAGCGGCAGCACGAGGAGGGGGTGTTAAGGAGGAGGAAAGAGAAGAAGAAGGAGGAGGAAGGAGAAGGAAGATGAGTTGGTGTGTAGGAGTTAGGGTTTAAGGGGAGCTGCTGTTCGGCCAAGGGGCTGTTGGGTTTATGTTACAAAGGAGAGAGATGTTTGTTTAATGGGTTGGATGTTTAGAAAAGTAGAGAAGAGAGAGAGAGAGAGAAGAGAGAGAGAGAGAGAGAGAGAGAGTGAGTACTAAGGAATCTCTTCAAAAGTGGAGTGTTTTGTTGAAGGAGGATTGGTCATGGGATTGGGTGTGTCATAGGTGGCTTTTCTAAAACCATGTCTTGGGCTTGCCCAAAAGAGTGAGTTTTGAATGGTGAGGATGAGAGTATCTTAATAGGGAATTTTCCTCTAACCTTTATGGATAATGATTTTGTCTATTTGGTTTAGGGGTGAGTTTGCTTTGTATGTTTGGTGTTTTATAGGAATGGAATTATGTTGTGTGTGGGAGTATTCATGAGAGGATGACATGAAGCTTGGGTTTGGTTTATTGGAGTCGTGTTGGGTCAAAGTCGGGCTAGGTGCGATCAATGACTTAATTTAAGTCATTTATTATCACGGATAAATAAGTAACATATGGGGGCTCAATTGAACGGGACACAAGTATCAGGTGTGTAGTAGGCTTAATTGGGGTCATGTCCATATTTTGGGTTGACAGGTTTGGGTCGAAATAGTATCCCCAATTCAAGTCGAAAATAAATATAACTCCATGGTATAAATCAAAATTGGATCTTGTGTCAGAAAAGTTGTGCGATTAAAATAGGGCACAAGAAAGTGTATTTGAGTGGGACACGAAGGTCATGGGTGTAGTGTCTCGGATTATGAATTTGAAGTTGGTTTTGAGAAAACGACTAGTCTTGTGCTCCTAAATTAAAAGTCATGACAATGTGCAAATGATAATCAAAACTAAAAGTGGGAATTCATTAATAACTATAAATTCATAATTAAACATTTTTAAATCCTAACTTCTTTATTGCACGCATCACGACGGAATTTTGACGTAAATGTCAAAATCGACTTCCTGTCGCGTGAGCTGCTATCGTGGCGGTGCACGGTGGTGCTCGTGGGTTCACCGGTGGCCAGAGGGAGGCGACATTATGGTGCGGCAGCCGGAGACAGGCCGTACGGGGTGGCCGTTGGCGAGCGGGGGAAGGCGCTGTCTCCATGTGTGGGGGAACACACAGGGACATGCAGGATGGCACGGTGGTCATCGGGGATCTGTCGGAGCACGAAGGGGGCAGCGACGGTGGTCGCTGCTACAGTAGCGGAGGCCGCACGTGGCTAGTAGCGACTGTTATAGCACCAAAATATGCGTGCGTATGGAGAGCGACCTTGCATGTAGCCGCACGGGGTCACGACGTCGCCACGTGCGGTGGTTGACGATCGGCCAAGGGTGTTGCGAGGAGGCCGTGTTGGTCGGCCGAGAGGCACGCGGTGGTGGTGTAAATGCAGCAGCAGCAACAAGAACGTTGGGAGAAGGATGAGAAGGAGAAGATGATGGCTTTGATGGAGATAAAGAAGATGATGATGGAGGTAGTGTTGCTCGGCTAGGTGAGGTAGGAGGTAGGGATGGTGAAGATGATGATGAAGGAGTTCGGGTTTTAGGGGGAGTCACTAAAAGAAAAAAACTCCTTTTACAACATTGCAAAAACGTTATAAAAGATCTTTTACAATGTTTAATATAAGGTTGTTATATCCAGGGTTGTAAAAGAGGTGGTATATTCTACAATGTTTATTGGAAAGTTGTAAAAATGTTGTAGAATTTTTTACCACAACAATTTAGAAACATTATTGAAATTTATAAAAGCTGACAAAAATCTTTCTACAACATTTGGCAAGTATTGTAAAAAATACTTTCAAAAACGTATTACAAATGTTGTAAACATAATTTCAACAACGTTCTTCAACTGTGGTAAAAACAACATATACCACGTTTAACAAACATTGTACATAGATTTTCTACAACAGTATACAAACATTATAAAAAGAGTTTATACAACTTTTAACAAATGTTGTATATTTTATTCAATCATGTTTGCCAAATGTTGTAATATATATTTGTATGTTGTAATCATAACATTAACAATGGTTTAAAAGTATTGTAAATAAATTTTACAATGTTTAAAAAAGTTGTTATAATGTTATCTTACAACAGTTTAGAAACGTTGTTGATTATGTGTCCATTTTAAAAAAAATTACAATTTACAAACAAAAATATATTGATTGTAATTATAATACAATATAAATACAAATACAAATACAAATACATAATTCTAATTTTTGCTCCCGCTGCTGTTGTTGTTGTTGTTACTACTGTTGCCGTTGCTACCAATGTTGTTGCTACTAATGATGCTGTTGTTGTCACTTTCTCAGAAACTCCACCACCAAGCCCATAAAAATGAAGATACTAGACTGGATTCCAAACTCTACCATGTTTTGTAATCCCCTCTTCCATAACCCCTCTCATCTCCATAATTGCCACGACCTCTCATTCCATCACCACAAAATCCACCCCCTCTATCAGGTGCAAACCTTCCCCAGTTATTATTCGGGGCAAATACCGAATAAAAATTGTTAAAAGGAAAAAAAATCATGAATATAGTTGTGCAATTCATGAAAAAAAATAATATTAATAGAGGGAATAACAAGCACATTCATGAAGAAATAATGTTAATAAAGGAAAAAAATTCATGAATTGCACAACTACAAAAAGGATGACTAAATAGAAGAAACCAACTAATTGTATCAAACTATTAAAGAGCTAAGTATGCTAAGTATATGCAAAGAGCTTTTTACTAATCAATAGGATGTTACCTAGTGGTAAAGTCACATCAGAATTTGTTCTAAACAGCTGGAAGACAAAAACTTAAATGTCAACTAATCATCCTTATAGGTTTATCCATCAACGATATAAGCACGAACAGAACTCATAAGTTCTTAGAAAGAGCACCGTACATAAACGCAAATTGTCAAATTAGTTTGCCCGTTTCAACTGTCAGACATGTCGTAGGACACCTTATATATCTAACTTCCTATGAAAAGAACTACCTAATAATGTATGTTAAAATAAATCAGCAAATAAGGGCATTTGTGTACCTTCTGTGCCAAAACTTGATACTTATCAAGCGCGTCACTTGTAGACAACGACGATTCAACCAAGGCAATTCCTACGCATTCTGCACCTGGAGTCCTAGGTGATGATTGTACTATGTCCTGAAATAAAATCAAAAGACATCAGCAAGCCATTTCATACTTCTTCATATAGAGGTTTATACACAGTATCTAATATCGCTTACTTTGGACACAGTTGATGTTTCAGGAATACGTAATTCAGGGGACATAACAGTAGGAGCTAATGGAGGTACAATGGTACTGATTTCAACAGCTGGCTGGATAACACCATCATTTGGTCCAAGTTTGCTAGAAGAAATACTTCATCAATTTTTTTTACAAAAGTTACATCTGCTCTCTATAAACACATAATATAATACATGTATCATAAAGATAAAAACATTGAACAAACCCAAGTTGAGAAGAACCGCGATCAGAATCTTCCTAGATAAGATCTAAGTGTTGAGCTGCACTAAATCCTGGAGCTACTTGTGAATTTGGATATAGGTTGTGTTTCAGCTGGACAGAACCGGAACCATAAACATGAGGCATGAAAGAATTAACTGAGGCATCCAGACCAGATGGGCCAGCAGGTACGATGCTAGAACTCTAGCTTGATTAGTTCTGCCATATATTCCTCATAAAGTCCTGCACATAGTAGAAAGAAACATGAGATGGTCGAAGAGTAGTTTTACATCAGTTTCACAAACTTAAGAATATATGGGCATATTTTACATTATAATATCACTGCTGTGAATCTGAAAGTCTTCCTGGTTTGGGGCAAAGTGCCTCTGGAACACGACTAAATGTTCCTTGAGCATAGGTACCGACATCATAATATGCAGAGCCAGCTGTCTCTCGCTGTTTCCTTATAGCGGCAAATGAGGGGCCTATTTCACCATCAATCAGCTCTACCGCTAGCCAAGATAAAGTGTCATGTCAACAAACAACCATATAGCTTGTGTTTTACATACCATAAACTAGTGAGCTCTATAATTTAGATAGACAACTAATAAGTATTACAGCATCATAATTATAAGAAATCTAATATTTTACATTATATATATTTAGCTCATAGAGCACATAGTAAGAAATCTGATAGTGAAAGGAGAACCGAACAAGGATTCCTCACATGTAGCTTTATAATGAAAACTATTAAAGATATATTTCATATTATTGGCATTGGCAGTGTGTATTGTAACCATGTTTTTCTTAGACTTTTATTTAACTGCACTCTGATACATATATTAGTAATTTTGATCTGGTTTGCATGTCTCTTCGGGTCAAAATTTTAAAAGTAGAAGTTAGAGGAAGAAAATATAAAAGGTGGGTTAACAGAATATCAAGCCTAGAGAACACAAAAAATTTAGGAATGAAGACCAGAATGTAGCTGCTAAGCTTCAAGAGGCTAGTAACTCGTTCAGAAACCAGAAAATGGTTCAATAATTTATGTGGTGAAGGATGAAGCTGCTCCAATAAATTAACATAGGAAAAGGACCAAGTCAGTAAAGTAACGTCACCTCCAAGACTACAAGTTTTAGCCCAGTAGACGAATTTTATCTACAAAAATTGGAATCCCAAAAATTCCAGAAGATGCTTCAAAATCGCATAATCATTGTGCAAAGAAGGCCCCAGTCATAGACTTTTGGTATAGCATTTCTGTTTAAAAGAGTATGGGCAAATGAATCAAATAAATTGTTTGACAAGGACCATATACTTTCTAAGACTAATAAGAAGCACAGCTCAACACACAAAGAATGAAACAATTGGTTGTTAAATATAGGAAGAAGCCATCATGTCGTTTGGAGTCAATCAAGAGTGATAACGAGAGTAAGAAACTAACTCCTAAGTAGCAGAAAAGCTTTACTTAACTGTAACAACCATTAGTGAAGAATAAACAGAAAACCATGTGGCGTAAGAGATTGTTAAAGTCACTTTTAGAAAAAACAAGATATCATTCCAAACAAAGAAAAGTTAAATAAATTTGAACTATCAATATCTTCGTATATTATATTACAACTTCAGGCTTTAAACAACTGTGCCCATTTCCTAGTTGTCTGAATCTCCTTTTTTTCAACGATGTGTCAAGATATTCAGCCAAGGATTAAAATATTATAAGCAAATAGCACGTTACAACGTAAAAGTTATACAGAACATGCTGTATAAAAGTGCATGTGCAATATTAAGACAAGTTCATAGAATGGACAGAGTTACCTTTTCGGAAGCAATATGTTCAATAACTGCACATCGAAGATCTATATTATCATTTGTCAGAAGCTGAACAATCTGGTCCAATAGTTCACCGTTCATACTTAGGGCCTGAAGTAAATTACAAAGGTGATTTGATAGAGCCACTCAAGGAGGTTCATGATAAGCCCACGATAATCATATTTAGTATCAGTACACAATGAAAAATTAAGTTCTTAAGAGATTCTTGGAAGAAGACCAAGAAATAAAAGTATGCACGGATAGAAAAGATTCAAAAATATAAAAATGATAGATTGAAGAGACCTTGCAAGTGACATAGGCTAAACTTCCAGCGAAAGTGCACCATTAAGTGTGCAGCTCGAGATATACAACAGCATCTGACTCAATTGTGTAATCCTATAACCACATTAATCTGGATTAGGAAGGCAAGCACAACTCAAAATGAGAATTGATAGTAGTGTACAAGTAATAAAAACAACCTTCAATACAAGTTTCTTAGTTGTACGGCTAGCAATAGTGACACTTTGCTGAATAACAGGTAACACTATGTCTTTGATTGCCTTATCCAGCACTGCTTTCGTATATCTGTTAGAACAATACATGTTGAATTTCAACAAGAAGAACCACCTTCATAGCAGAATGGAGAAAAATCAAACTAAATGGCAGCATAACCTGTGGATTTGCATGAGTGAGCCCATAGGATATGCTTCAGAAGTTACTACAGATGTTCTATCTGTTCGCAGACAAAATCAAACCTTATTCAGTAACTAAATTAAAAATTTTGCTACGGGAATGTAAGATTAATTTAGAATGATGTCTGTTGAGCAGTGCTGAAGTTTTTATTAATAATTTTGCTATCCTGAGTATGTATCTTTCTTTCTTATCTGTCCTCATGTGGTTGTCAGATAGCATGTTATACTTAAAGCATGGTTACAATAACAGCAACAACAACATCACTAAAGCTTTCTCCTCAAAGTTTTGGGCTTGGCCTTGTGAAGCCATGGCCATATTTGAAATCTCCATATCGGAATTGGTTTTGGACCCTTCCTATGAGTATCAGTATTGGCGGTTTATGTCGTTTTGGATCAGAGTTTCGGGCTCTGCATTTTGGAAAGCCAAAAATGATAAATAAAAAAAAGTCATCTAAAAAAGCTAAATAATTTTGCGTATTTAGACATAATTATATATGCTTTATGTTGTTTTTCGTTAGTTCTTAATGGAACAATATTCATTTGCAATAGATACTATTGTTTATTTACTTGCCTTTATAATAGTGCAGCCCCAATAAATAGCTTTGAATGAAATAATATTAATATGGATGAATGTTGTGGTTTTGTAGATATAAATTTTCGACAAATCGTAATGGCTACCGTTTATATACTCTAATATTGTCAATCTTCGGCACAAGTGAATCATTGTGTTGACACTATATTTTCATTCTTCTATCCTTTTCGTTCAATTTTACTTTGTCGAATTGACTGGAAAGAGACCCCATCATTGCTATCGGTTAGTATCAGTAACGGTCGGTATCGGATCGGGGCATGCAAAATTATATCAGTATTAGTCGTATTGTATCGGTATCGGCAGATACTTCAATATGGTTTAATCTAACCTAGTCAAAAGGCGTTGGGTGCTTCACAACTAGCTGGACACGCCTGGTCATAAGCCTTTGTCCATTCAAACTTGGTTGGCCTATGGTACTGTTTTGATGACGGGTTAGAATCAGTGTCAGTAGAAAAGAATGAAGGAATTAAAAATTTTAACCTGGATTTAGTTCATTATTCTCTTGTGGGTATTTGGATAGAGATTTGCAGAGAATGATCCACATACTAATGTATGGCAATAGGGAACATTAAATGTATAACACTTTCCTTTGAGAGGAAAGAGACTTCACGTATTTGATAATGCATGTACCATGTCTACCATTGCCAGATGCTGTCTAAAAGACCTGTATAGCTAAACAAACTAAAACTCTTACTACTTGATTCCTGCAAATCATTCAAAATTTATAACATCTGAATTGTTAAAGGTTTATTCTATATATATCCAATTATGATGTTATATACAGTACTAGCCCCTTCATTCTTCTGTTTCCATGTGTGAGAACCCTATGCCAACTATACTTAATCAATAGCTTGTGCACAACATGCTTTTCTAGGAAGCATGAACTCTGACATCAGACATGGGTCCTTAAATATGAGACTCTAGATTATCTAAGGCTATCAAACTGTCTAATGCTGTCTACTTTCAGTCCACATGAAACTGTTACCTTGAAGTGGTATGTAATTTCTTATCTGTTCAGTAGACATAATAAATATTGACAACTGCATTTACTATCTACTCTTACAATTATAATATAGTAATGAATGATCTGTATTACTAATAGGCTGCAAATCAAGGACTGGAAAGGTCCAGAAGAGAAAAGGAAGATAGAGTTTTTAAGCATTCACAAGCTGAAAGGATGCTGTCAGAAGGCAAGCGTACTGTACAGAAGCTTGAGGAAGACAATTCAAAGTTACGCCGTACACTAGAACATAATATGACCACGTTAAATATGATGTCGCTGGATTCGGATAATTTTGTTGACAGGTTACTTTCGTAACTAATTCATATTATCCTTTGTGAAATTTTTTGTTGTAGTGAAATAAATATTCTGTTTGTAGTGAAATATTCTGTTTCAATTGAATTTCAAATAGAAAGTTGGGATGCAGGATGAGGTCATGTTTGCAAGCATCAAACCTATACTAAATTCATGTTGTCTCTTTTTTTATCTGTGGTAAAGCTTATAAGTATCTTCTTCTGGATTTATTGCAGCACTTGTTTCAACAACAACATCACCATTAAAGTTTTTTTAATCACTCTCTTTTTTCATCTGTGGTAAACCTATACTAAGCATCTTCTTCTGGATTTATTGCAGCACTTGTTTCAAGGCAGTTTGTGGATGTCCCGAATAAGAATAGAGGAATTACTTGCGGCATTTTCCAAGTTGGTAGGGACCGAAAAGCAGCATACCTACATTGAGACAGAGAATGTGCGCTACGTGTATCAACCAATAGAAGCACTTTACCTGTTACTTATAACAAACAAACAAAGCAACATTCTTGAAGACCTTGACACTCTGAGGCTGCTATCAAAACTAGTATCCTTCTATCATACTGCATGATGAATAATCAATTATATTGCACATAGAGTCTGCTTTATATGTGCATTATCTAAATGTTTGTTTGAACTTTTAATTTTTTTTAGTTATTACTTCCATATATATATATATATATATATATATATATATATATATATATATCACTTACAACTAAGATGAAGAAGGCATCTGTAGGACAGCTTTTGAGCTGATTTTTGCTTTTGATGAAGCTATTTCTCTTGGACACAAAGAAAATATGACAGTTGCACAAGTTAGACAATAGTGTGAGATGGAGAGTCAGGAGGAAAAACTACATAAGCTGCTCATGCATAGCAAGATAAACGAAACTAAAGATTTCATGAAGGAGAAAGCTTGTGAGATCGACAAAAGCAAGGTATTCTTCTTATTTTTGCTCAGGTAGAGCTTTTCTTACTGGGAGTCCATTGTTGAGTGTATATACTATGTATCTATATGTAGAACTTTTAGATTGCTCAGCCTTTACTGGAAACGTCCTCTAGATAAATCTTCTTGTTTGCTGAAAAGTTTTACTAGAAGAACTTGTGTTATGCGAATTTCTTTGTTGCCAGCCTTTTGTATTGCTGGCATTTGATGTATCTGTTTCATTTGCTAATTTATGGATTGTAGAAGACTGTTTTGAAAGATCTCCCTGTTACAAAGATATTTGTTGACCAAGAAGGCAATAACTATTACATCTTTGAGGTGTATATGTATCTTTACAAAGCTAGTCTATGACATTTTGTTGAATCCTACATTTTCTCCAAGTTTCAAGGGTTTTAGCCTTTAAATTTTTCAAGATTGTTTTATTCAGTTTCCTTTATTAACTCTCATTGGTTTCGTTATCCATTTTTTAGAAGCTCAATTCTCTTTTCTTATGATACAAATGTGGCGGTTTGCAAATACAGTTATCTTTTAGCCTGGATTCCCGATCTTATTTTAAAGTGGAGTCATTCTGAACTCTGAAACTCTGATACTATAACCTGAAACTTTTTTACTTAGCTTGATCTTGATTTTTTATTGACAAGCAAGTCCATTGTCCATAGTTTACTCGCTATATTTTCGCTTTCCAACTTGGTGCCATTTTGCTTCCAAGTTGCACTAAACTTAGTGTTCCTGTATTGTCTAGATTTTGGTGAAATTCCCTTTCTGAAAATCTCAAAAGTGCATTAGCTCTCTCCAGCCAACCTTTCCCCTAAAACAAGGTTTAAAGTATCGATATCGGAATCGATATCGGACCGTACCTACGAGTATCGGGATCGGCGGTATCGGCAGTATCGGAGGTTTCGGATCAGAGTACCAAGTTTTTTGGTATCGAAAAACAAATAATTATTAATCAAGTATTAACATTTTAGAAAATATATTTTATACATTTAGGCATAATTTTAATATTTTCAATGTTGTTTCTTAGTAGTTTTCAAATTAAATGAAGTAGTAGTCACCCTTACCGATTGATTTACATACGATAGATAAGTTTTCTTCTTTTGCATGTTTTTATTACTTTTCTATGCTTTTACACCCTTGTTGATTGGTCTTTTTCATTCAATTTTTTTTTGCCTATTTGACCGAAAAAGAGATCCCCTTTGTCGATATCTGTCAGTATTGGGTACCGGTCGGTATCGGGTCGGGACATGCCAAACTATATAGGTATCGACCGTATCGGATCTGTATCGGCCATATCGGATCTGTATCGGCCGATACTGCGAACTATGGTTTAAATTAGGTAGAGTTCTACTCTTTCCACTTTGAGAGAAAGACTCTGGTGTCACTTAACTAGGACCAAACATTCTATAGTAACGGTTGAAATATCTCATGAGTCATGACTCATGAGAGAAGTGGAGAATTAGAATATGCATTATGAATGAGCAGGATTTAGATTTAATAATAATTCATATTAACTGATAAATAACTTTGTTTGATACATTGATAAAATAAGTTATGAATTCACACATACCTGTTTATTTGTGACAATAAAAGAACACCATAAATCATTTATCACAAAACATATGGGTCAGCACTTTATTTCGTTATGCAAGTTGTCACGACCACTTAGGCCGCTACAATCAGCACACAAAATAACAATCATAGCAGAAATTAGGGTTTAAATGAAATCAACTCAGAATATGCAAACGTTCAGTGCAAAATCCGAATATAAATTATTGCAAAAATTTAGAAAAAAGATACATAACAAAATTAGGGCTTTCAATAATGTCCTCCGCCGTCATCCCCTCATTCAGCTTCGCCCTCCACACCAACAACTCCATCATTTGCGTCACTGTGAAGAGGGCCGCTAGCATGATCCTATTCCCCTCAAGATCCTCCCTACCCCTGCTCGCGGTCGATGATGATGACAGTGTCGGTGACCTTGATCCCCTCGGCGCACAGCAGGACGGCGGTCTCGAATACAGAGGCTCCATCGACGACTAGGCAGGTCTAGCCGGAGGAAGGAGGTAGATAAGGAGGACACGAAGGAGTGGAAGAGAGAGGAGATTAAGGTGAGAAGATAGATTTTTACAAGAAAGAGGAGGAGACGAGGGTTTGATAGGAGCGGGAGAATTTTGTTTGGTGAAAGGAAAAACTAGCGCCATAATCCAATTTGTTGGCACATTTTATTTTGATAATATTAACAGCATCTTCGTAGTTTAGTTTTCTCTGTTTTCAGATTGATATCTTTTCAGAAGCTCTACTACATAAAGTCTGTCCATTCAAGTTTACCATCTATTGCCTTGAAGATTGAAGCAAAGACCGGCGCTCCTTACAATAGACGGCTTCCTACACTGCATGATTTCGAGTCTGTACAAGGTCTAGGTCTTTCTGTAAACACTTAAGGTTAGATGACAAACTAAAAGCCTTCTACTTTTTAAGTCAAAAATCAATATCCTATAGAATGGCATACCGGCGGTATACCGTTTTATTGTCCACAAAACTTTCTGTGAGAAATGTCGGCATACCGACGGTATGCTCCAGCATACCGGTGGTATACCGTTTTGTGGACCACAAAATGTTCTGTGACAAACATCGGCATACCGACGGTATGCTCCGGCATACCGGCGGTATACCGTTTTGTTTGCCTCAAAAACGTTCTGTGATAAACGTCGGAATACCGACGGTATGCTCTGGCATACCGACAGTATACCGTTTTGTGAGCCATAAAACTTTCTGTGACAAACTTCGGCATACCGACGGTATGCTCCGGCATACCGACGGTATACCATTTTGTTTATTACAAAAAGGTTCTGTAACACACATTGGTATACCGACGGTATACCGCGGCATACCGACGGTATACCGACGGTATACCGGCTTATGAAATTTGATTTTTGAATGGCATAGACTGCATTAATTGCAGCATTAAATGCTCCCAACGGATATTAATATGATCGTTACTGTTCGATCGGTATACCGACGGTATGCCGGTGCATACCGACGGTATGCCGGTTAGGCTGTATCCTGGAGCATTAAATGCTACCTACTCTTGGTTTCTCTATAAATAAAAGCCTTCTCTCTCTTGAAGCTTTCACCAACTCTTGCCATAAATTTTCCAAATTACCAAGAGCTTCACCATTAATACTCTACCAAGATTTTAATTGTCATCCTCTCCCAAAGTGCTTGAGTTATTAAGAGTTGTAATTTTCGATCGTCAAGTGTTAGAAGATCAACAAGTTCTCTTCTCATTTCTTTGAAGTTGGCGAGCCTTCGTAAGAAAACTCGTGTGTTGAAGTTGGCGAGTTCTTCGGATCCAAACTCGTGTGTACTATTTTATTAAATAGTGGATTTAAGCCGGAGAGAGTTTCGGGACTGGATTGCCTCAAGCGAGGATACCAGGATACATCTTGTGTTTGATCTTCTTACTCTCTCTCTTTATTTGTCATATATTGCTTCTTGTGATCAAGTTATTTTTTATTTCCCTATTCACCCCCCTCTAGGGTTCTACAATTGGTATCAAAGGGTTGTTCTCTTGATTTGAATTTACACCCTTTGAGTGATCTATGGCCACTAACCCTAGTATCAACACCTTCCACAATGAGGGACACTCCACAAATAGGCCTCCCCTATTTGATGGAACCAACTATAACTACTGAAAGATTAGGATGAGCATTTATCTGAAGTCCATAGATTTCGATTTATGGGATTGTATGATAAATGGTCTCCCTACTCCTTCCAGAGTTATTGAGGATGTCGCATCTGACACCCTTAGGGACATACTTACTGAAAACACCAAGAAGCTTGCTAGTCGAGATGCCAAGGCTATGAACGCTCTTTATTGTGCTCTCGATAGTAGTGAATTCAATAGAATCTCTACTTGCAAGACTTCCAATGAGATTTAGAAGTTACTTGAACTCACACACGAGGGTACATCACAAGTAAAGGAATCCAAGATTAGTAGACTCACGTAAGAATATGAGTCCTTTAAGATAAAACATGATGAGTCTATTACTTGCATGTTTACTCTTTTGGTGATATTATTAATCCTTTCTCTTCTCTTGGTAAGGAATATCCGACTCATGAAAAGATCAGAAAAATCTTTAGAGGATTGACAAAAGGATGGAGTCCTAAAGCTACCGCAATCATTGAGGGGAACGACCTGACAGTCATGAACCTTGAGACCCTAATGGGAAAGCTTATGACTCATGAACTCGATATGAAAGATCAAGAGAAATCTTCCATACAAGAGAAGGAGAATGAGAAGGCCAAAGAGAAAGAGAAGTCTCTTGCTCTCAAAGTTACAAAGTCCTACTCCAAGGATAGCTCCGACGATAACGAGTCGGACGATGATGAAGATATAGCTCTCACAGCTAAGCACTTCCGAAAGTTCCTCAAATTCAACAAAGCCAATCGCTTCAGACGGGACAATGAGGAAGATCCGGCGTGCTATCAATGCAGAAGAACCGGACACATCAAGAGGGACTGTCCTATGATAATAAAAGACTCAAGCAAGTACGAGAAACCTGGCAAAGGAAGCTCATCCTCCAGGAAATTCACCAACACAAGCATTTGGTGTGAGAGTGACGCAAGCGACTCCGACAATGACAAAGAGTGCAAACACAATGCCAACGTTTGTCTCATGGCAACCGATGAGGTACTTGATGATCTCTCCTTAAATACTCTTACTTATGATGACTTGGAGAAAGCTATCCTTGAACTACATGAAGAGCACAAAGGTGTTAGGAATAAATACAAGAAATCTCTAAAAGAGGTTGATGCTCTTCAACTTGAAGTAGAGAGACTCTCAAGCATCATTATTGATGTAAAGGGGAAATCTTCTGCTTCTGACATGGATGAAATAGAGTCTTTGCGACTCAAGTTTCAAGAATCCCTTGTCACCATCAAGAAAAAGGATGATGAGATTCAATCCATAAGAAGGGCTTATGAATTTGCTATGCATAAGGTTCAAGATGCTAATAGGAGAGAATATGATACTTCTATTAAGTATAATGATCTTCTTGTACAGAGTAAGAAGAACACTACTCACATGCATACTCCAAGACACCTCCACACTCATCACAATACTAGGCATACCTCTTACATGAACACTACACACAAGTCCTTTTCTAACACAAGGAAAGGATCATTTGTTAAGAAAAACACTTCGTATCATGCTTTTTATTATCATCATCGTAACACTAATGATAGAACTCCTCGCACTAGAGATTCACATATGCATGATACTCACATATCTTTTTCTAAATCCTCTATGATTTGCAACTACTGTGGCTTGCTTGGACATACGACCAATTATTGTCATACAAGGAAACTTGTTGATAAGAAAGTTTTTAAGTGGGTTCCTAAGACTAACACTCAAGGACCCATACGATCATGGGCACCAAAATGTTCATCTTCAACTTATGTTGTAGGTGAAGAGTCCTTCTCATGCTAGAACCAAGTGGATTCTCGATAGCGGTTGTTCACGACACATGACCGGGGATGCTTTATTATTTACAACACTATCGATGAAGAAGGAAGGACACGTCTCCTTTAGTAAAAATCTTAAAGGTCACATTATAGGAAATGGTAATATCGGTTCCCCTCCTTATCCTTGTATTAAGAATGTGTGTCTTGTTACTAATCTTAAACACAATCTTCTTAGTATTAGTCATCTTACCGATATTGGTTATGATATCAAGTTTGTTAAGCTTAAATGTTTCACTACCGATAGTTCAAGTGGATCTATTGTTTATGAAGCCATTAGAGAAAACAATATCTATGTTTTATATCTTGTCGAAGACACTAACAATGACAGGTGCTTAGTTGCTAAGAACGATGAAAGTTGGCTTTGGCACATGAGGCTCGGACACGCCAACATGGATACCATTTCTCGTCTTGCCACCAAGAAGCTCGTAAGAGGACTCCCAAGTATCCTGTTCAAAAAGGATATGGTGTGTGAAGAATGCGAGAAAAGTAAGTTGACCAAGTCATCTTTCAAATCCATCAACTCTGTGAGTACCTCTAGACCTCTTCAACTTATTCATATGGATCTTTTTGGCCCTAGTAGAGTTGCTAGTCTTGGAGGCAAGCTTTATGCTTTTGTTTTGGTTGATGATTTTTTGAGATTTACTTGGGTTATTTTTCTTCCTTGCAAAAGTGATACTTTTCGTGAATTTGTTGCTTTTTGTAAACGTGTTCAAAATGAGAAATATTTTTCTATTAACAAGACTAGAAGTGATCATGGAGGAGAATTTGACAATGCCGATTTCAAAAGATTTTGTGAAAAGAACGGTTTTGGACATAATTTTGCTTGTCCACGAACTCCTCAACAAAATGGTGTTGTGGAGAGAAAGAATAGAACCCTTGGCGATATGGCCCGGGTTATGTTAAACCAATATAAGCTCCCCCAATATTTTTGGGAGGAAGCCGTTAACACGGTATGTCATGTTATAAATAGGGTCTTGATTAGACCTATTTCTAAAAAGACTCCTTATGAGCTTTGGTTTGATAAAATTCCCTCTATTGAATATTTTAAAGTTTTTGGATGTAATTGTTTTATTTTGAATACCAAGGATAACCTAGGCAAGTTTGAAGAAAAGCCTATGAAGGAATATTCCTTGGATACTCTACTCATAGTAAAGGTTTTCGTATTTTTAATAAAAGAAGTCTTGTTGTCGAAGAGTCAATCAATGTCTCTTTTAATGAACTTAACTCTTCTACATTCTCCTCTTCCGATGATATTGATGAAATCTCGTTTGGGTTGGAGAACTCCTCTATTGGAGATCGTCCTTCTTCTTCTAACAAAGAAGTTGTGACTCCTCCAACAAAAGAATCTCCACCTCTCGAGCCTCCTCAAAAGGATCTCCCAAAAGAATGGAGATTTGTCACCAATCATCCTAAGGAGCTTATCATTGGGGATCCTTCTTCCAGTGTTAGCACTAGATCCTCCACTCGTGATCTTTGTGCAAACGTGGCTTTTATCTCTCAAATAGAGCCTAAAAATGTTAATGATGCTTTTCTTGATGAATTTTGGATGATAGCGATGCAAAAAGAGCTAAATCAATTTGAGCGAAACAAGGTTTGGGAACTTGTCCCAAAACCTAGCAATCACCCCATTATTGGAACTAAATGGGTATTTCGAAATAAACTTAATGAAGATGGGTTAGTGACTCGTAACAAAGCTCGATTGGTTGCTCAAGGCTATAACCAAGAGGAAGGCATTGACTACGATGAAACCTATGCTCCGGTTGCTCGTCTTGAATCCATTCGTATGCTATGTGCTTTTGTTTGCTTTAATGATTTTAACACTTTCAAATGGATGTTAAGAGTGCTTTTCTAAATGGTATTATTAAAGAGGAAGTTTATGTAAAACAACCTCCTGGCTTTGAAGATTTTCAATTTCCTAATCACGTGTTCAAACTCCACAAAGCCCTTTATGGCCTCAAACAAGCTCTCCGTGCTTGGTATGAGCGTCTTAGCTCCTTTCTTGTTTCACACAATTTTTCTAAGGGCAAAGTCGACACAACACTTTTTATCAAATCCCATAGTGGCACTCTTTTATTGGTTCAAATTTATGTCGATGACATTATTTTTGGTTCTACTAACAATACACTTTGTGTAAAATTTGCTAAAGTTATGCAAGAAGAATTTGAAATGAGCATGATGGGTGAACTATCATTCTTTTTGGGCTTACAAATCAAACAAGGACCCAAAGGGACCTTCATCAATCAAGCAAAATATACAAAGGATCTCCTCAAACGTTTCGAACTTGACTCATCCAAATCAATGAGGACTCCTATGGCAACAACAAAAAAGCTTGACAATGATGAAGATAGCACATCGGTTGACATTCGTAAGTATCGAGGTATGATTGGTAGTTTACTTTATCTAACTGCTAGCCGTCCATATATCATGTTTAGTGTATGTCTTTGTGCACGGTATCAAGCAAATCCAAAGGAATCGCACTTATGTGCCGTAAAGCGTATTTTTCGATATCTCAAAGGCATCGTGAACATGGGCCTTTGGTATCCGAAATCTTTATCCTTTGAGCATCACGGCTTCTCGGATGCAGATTTTGTCGGATGCAAGATTGACCGAAAAAGCACTAGCGGCACATGTCAATTCCTTGGGAAATCCTTGGTATCGTCGTTTAGTAAGAAACAAAATTCTGTTGCTCTTTCAACCACTGAGGCCGAGTATATTGCGGTCGGTTGCTGTTGTGCACAAATTCTTTGGATGTCACAAACACTCATAGATTATGGCATTTCTCATACTTGTACTCCTATTAAATGTGATAACACTAGCTCGATCAATCTCACGAAAAACTCGATTTGTCACTCAAGCACGAAGCACATTAAAATTAGACGCCATTTTCTTCGTGACCATCAACAAAAAGGGGATATTCGTCTTGAATTTATTGACACTACTTATCAGTTAGCCGATATTTTCACCAAATCGCTCCCGAAGGATCGCTTCATTTTTTCTTTGCCAAGAATTGGGCATTTTAAATTTTGACTCATAGTTCTTCTCGGCCGGCACACCGACGGTATACCGACGGCATGCCGATTTTGGTTCAGAATTATGTTCTGTGCCAAAAATCGGTATACCGTCGGCATACGTCGGCATACCGACGGTATATCGGTGCGCGGCGGACTGCTGTGTCAAATCCAGCTCGGGCCCACCTTTCTTCCATTCTCTCTTTATTCCTTTCTTCTCCTCATTAATACCCTTCACATCCATCACTTCCCTCTTTATTACCCATCCCCTCCTCTCCTCTTCCCTATATCTTAACATCCCATCAACATTAACTATCCATCTCTTCCTATTCCACTTTACTCCTCTTTTATCTCTATTATCATCATTTCCAACCCACAAACCTCTCTACTTCCTCTCTATAACCGTTCCCCATTAACCACCCTTCCCCTTCCCAATATCTCCTGAAAAACCCTATTTTCTTCTTCATTCTCCTCCACTTCTCACATCCTCTCAAAACCCTACTTCCTTTTCCAACTAACTTCTTCTCCCAATGGCTGCCCCCAAGCGTGCTTGTTCCTCCTCCATCGCTTCGAATCCCTTCACCCCGGTGGCTCTCCCCCATGGATATGATCAGCGGGTCTTCACCTCCCCCTTGGCTGCCGAATCTTGATTTCAACACTTCGTGCACCATAACGTCTACAAAGGCCACGCCATCAACTGGAATCTCTTTCCCGGCCATGTTTCTCTCTTCGAGGCGGCCGGACTATCTTCCCTTCTTCGGCGTCAGGTGCCTGTCTACCCCGCCGCCGTACGTCTCTTCTACTGTAACATGGTCACGGACATGGACAACGGCGCCATTGAGACGATGGTCAACGACCGTCATTTCTGCCTAACGGCTCGTGACCTCTCTAGCATTCTTGGCGTCCGGACAGAGGAGAGGCTCTACCGGGCTTGGCTGCTCTTCATTCTTCGCGTCGGTCTCCTTTGACGAATTCTGTGCTAATATTTGCAAGGGCCCAAACCCTCCTAATATCCCGGCTCTTTTCGCCCAGCTGGAGCCGTTCTATTACGAGCTCCATAGGATCGTGTGCCACACTCTCTATCCCAAGGGCGGCAACTATGACGCCATCACTGGTGACGCCCTGGTGTGCATGTACTACTTGTATTCGAGGAAGCCTTGGTCCTTTCCCAAGACTCTTCTCCATGCCTTCTTCGACGTCCTGCCCGCGGGGAAGCAGAATCTCTATTATGGCTCCTTCATCACTCTCATCTTGGAAGCCAAACAAGTCGACCTCTTCCAATGCTACTCGGACGGCGTCTCATCCTTCCTTACTGTTTCTCGCTCTGTCGGTGGAACCTTCACCTCCCGTGCCTCCTCCTTCCAAGAGCCGCCAGATTCTACTCATGCGGCACCCGCCTCTACTCCTCCTGCATTCGGCCGCTACATGCCACTGACTCAGCAGTATTTCGATATACGTATGGCTCAGACAGAGGAGCAGATGCGGGCCCATACTCGTGGCGTTGGCATTCTGATCCAATCCCGCTTCCATGACCAGGCCTATTTCATTCAGCGCACCCTTCAGGACCGGGATGCATTTCTGGATCTGAATCTTCAGGATTCGATGTACCAGGCCTCTTGCTTTTCCGATCCCAATGCCTACGGTTTCATATACCAGGACGACATTGATCCTTTTGGCGCTTTCCACCAGGCTCAGGATGGTGGGGATGATCCGGCTGACGAGTAGGGGTTGCTTCCTTTTGATGGTGGTGTCGAATAAATGGTTGTCTTAGTTTGTTTGTGTTTGTTTCTTTTTCTGTCTTTTGAGGTCCTTCGGGGACAGCGTTTGGTTGTTACTTGTTGTTTGCAGTCCTACGGGGACTTGTTATCTGACTTTTTATTATCTTGCTAACTCTCGTAGAGGAGAGTTTTTAATTTGGTCTTATGAAGTATGTTATGGGTGTCCTGCATGTATTTAATTTCCAACTTTTATCTATCAATACATGCTTTTGTCTATGATACTGTGCTCCATATTTATGCTATTTTTTATTATTTTTCCCCATCTTTGACAAAGGGGAAGAAAACGTATTGAGGGGAAGTTGTCTACCTACGGGGGAGTCACTCCCTGAAGATGCTATCTCTCTATTTTGTCAATTATCAAAATAGGGGAGATTGTTGGCACATTTTATTTTGATAATATTAACAGCATCTTCGTAGTTTAGTTTTCTCTGTTTTCAGATTGATATCTTTTCAGAAGCTCTACTACATAAAGTCTGTCCATTCAAGTTTACCATCCATTGCCTTGAAGATTGAAGCAAAGACCGGTGCTCCTTGCAATAGACGGCTTCCTACACTGCATGATTTCGAGTCTGTACAAGGTCTAGGTCTTTCTGTAAACACTTAAGGTTGGATGACAAACTAAAAGCCTTCTACTTCTTAAGTCAAAAATCAATATTCTATAGAACGGCATACCGGCGGTATGCTCCGACATACCGGCGGTATACCGTTTTATTGTCCATAAAACTTTCTATGAGAAATATCGGCATACCGACGGTATACCGTTTTGTGGACCACAAAACGTTCTGTGACAAACATCGGCATACCGACGGTATGCTCCGGCATACTGGCGGTATACCGTTTTATTTGCCTAAAAAATGTTCTGTGATAAACGTCGGAATACCGACGGTATACTCCGGCATACCGGCGGTATACCATTTTGTGAGCCATAAAACTTTCTGTGACAAACTTCGGCATACCGACGGTATGCTCCGGCATACCGACGGTAAACCGTTTTGTTTATTACAAAAAGGTTCTGTGACACACATCGGTATACCGACGGTATACCGCGGCATACCGACGGTATACCGGCTTACGAAATTTGATTTTTGAATGGCATAGACTGCATTAATGGCAGCATTAAATGCTTCCAACGGATATTAATATGACCGTTACTGTTCGACCGGTATACTGGCGGTATGCCGGTGCATACCAACGGTATGCCGGTCAGGCTGTATCCAGGAGCATTAAATGCTACCTACTCTTGGTTTCTCTATAAATGAAAGCCTTCTCTCTCTTGAAGCTTTCACCAACTCTTGCCATAAAATTTCCAAACTACCAAGAGCTCCACCATTAATACTCTACCAAGCTTTTATTTGTCATCCTCTCCCAAAGTGCTAGAGTTATTAAGAGTTGTAATTTTTGATCTTCAAGTGTTAGAAGATCAACAAGTTCTCTTCTCATTTCTTTGAAGTTGGCGAGCCTTCGTAAGAAAACTCGTGTGTTGAAGTTGGCGATTTCTTCGGATCCAAACTCGTGTTGAAGTTGGCGAGTTCTTCGGATCCAAACTCGTGTGTACTATTTTATTAAATAGTGGATTTAAGCCGGAGAGAGTTCTGGGACTGGATTGCCTCAAGCGAGGATACCAGGATACATCTTGTGTTTGATCTTCTTACTCTCTCTCTCTCTCTCTCTCTCTCTCTCTCTCTCTTTATTTGTCATATATTGCTTCTTGTGATCAAGTTATTTTTTATTTCCCTATTCACCCCCCTTCTAGGGTTCTACATTATTTTGCACCGATATAATTTGTGCATGACTATCAACGCTGGTTTTTTAATCGATCCAAGACACAAGCACTGGCAGCCAAAAAGATATAAAAATAGTTAGAAAAAGGTATCATATTGGACCATGACCAATTTTATAATATTACTGCACAAAGTTGAATGACTGCCATAATTTGATATCAATTTTTGAAAATTTGTAATGTATGCATAAAAAAAGTAAAAATTAGTTACTTATAAGTGTGTATTAATCAATTTTAATGATTAGTAAAAATTAGTTCATTTTAATCTATGCATAAAATTCTAAAAGCTAATGTGTGTTTGATTGAATTTTTTTTCTCATGAAAAATTTTATATTACAAATTTTCTACCAATTGTAGTGTCTGATAGCTTATATTTTACATGGAATTATAAATTATTTTCTAAAAACTATCATTTTTCATATTTTTCTCCAAAATGGTGGAAAATGAACCTTGTCCAACACATAGGAAAATATCATTTTCCATAGAAAATGACATGTTTTTTGTCGAAAATAATGACATTCAAACACCAAATTAATTTTTCCGTAAGAAAATTTGAAAATTCCTTGGAGTTGTTTCCTAGGAAAATAATTCCGTGGAATTAACTTTTTTCCCGTCTTGCAATCAAATGCACAATAGTGTTAGGAGTTTAGTACTTACACCTCAAAAAATTTGGTTAATCTCTTTGTACCATTAATTATGTCTCACAAAATATCCACCATTTAGTTACATAATTTGATGCAACGTAACTCTAAAAGAACAACACAGGAATCCACCAGAGAAATTGACTGAATATCCAAGAGATTTTCTTAATGAAAAGTCTGTAAAATCTGCCAACGTCCTTTGTTCAATTTGTTCAATCATATATTCTAAATCACAATTTTTGTCAAGTAGCACGGGTCATGACTCAAACCCATTAACAAAATTAAATTCAATCCATAGTCAACAATTCGTAATATATCTCGTATTCCCTCAAACAACCAATGAAATCATGTAAAAAAAATAGAGGAATAATGTATAATATATGTTTTGTACATTTAAGTACGTTTACAATATTTTTTATCGATTGGGAATTTTGGATCGATGTAAAATATCAATTATCAAATATTTTAGGTTAATGAATAGGGGACCAATAATCGATTTAAAATTCAAATGAGTAATTTTGATGCTGAGATCTTTATTGTGTATTAAAATTAACAAAAAAATCAAATTAGACATTGAACTTTGTAACGACTATATATAAGTTATTGTGAGATCAACATGTTGCAACAGTTATTTATTCTTTCAGCAATGGTTATCACAATCGTTGTCGTTTAACAAAAAAATTGCAACTAATCGCACAAAATCGTTGCATAATCATTACAAATAAAAAGCCCACTCGGAACAGGTTACAAAAAGTGTTGGTGCTTTCTTTACATGGAGAGAGCTTGCTCTCAACATGCCTTGTAAAATTATAGTCCCACATCGGAAATGCACCATGAGTTATCTCAACATATATACTTGGTTGTGTTGTTGAGAGATGCACATGGGGTGGTGACCCTAAGGAGGGAACCATGTGGGTGATTTTACTAGGAGGTAAGAATAAGGCTCCAAGGATTAAGCATTAATGCTTTTGTCATTCTCTTGGATTAATTCCATTTGGAGCTAAGCCCCAACGGGGCTTAGCGACTCGAACTCGGACTCAGACTCGGACTCGGGCTCATGAGGCGTAATGTGGCATTTTGTTGGCGCACTTTGCACTTAGCACGTCAGCAGTCATGCGGCTCATGCGGCTCATGTGGTCCATGCGGCCATGCTGCTCATGCGGTCCATGCGGCCATACGGCTCATGTGGTCCATGCGGCCCAAGCGGTCCATGCGGTCAGGCTGCAGCTGCTGCCGCATGGAGGGCTACGCTGACTGTGCAGATTATAAATCAGTTATGGAAAGGATGAATCAATGCGATTAATTCAGATCCTATCTTTGTGGGATTTGAATTAATTTCGTTCCTATCTTTGTGGGATTTGAATTAATTCAGATCCTATCTTTGTGGGATTAGAATTAATTCGTTGCTATCTTTTTGTGATTTGATTCAATCTTTCTATAACTGAAGGAACGACTAGGGTTTCCACCTCTCTCTATATATACTCTCTTCTGGCCTCCTTTGTGGCTACAACGAAAAATATAAGTTAGAAAAGGAGAAAGAGAGAGAGAGAGAGAGCTGCTGCCGCCATTGTAAGTCCATCCGAGGAGTCAGAACAGAGGTAACTTCGAGCGTTCCGCAAGTTCTTCAACTTGCTGGTTCCTGGAAGCAGATCTTGTGGGGCGAATCTTGCTTTGAGCAACGTTGTTTTGACACCCCAGTATTGTTCTTCTTCTCATCTCTCTCTAGATTATTGTAACTCGTTCTGTCCCAATTGTAACACGTTTGCAAGGAAGAACGAGAGATCTTCTCTTCTTTATTTTCCTCCTTTAGATTGTAATTTGGCTATTTGATTTATTGTACCATCGTAGATCTTGAGTTTGATCACTGCAAAGTTTTTGTGTGACATCTCAGATCTCGATTGCATCAGTTTTTCCATCTTTGATCAAGCCTCGGGACTAACAATCTCAAAGCAAGATCTGTGTAGATGAAAAACATTAATGCTTCGCTCCTCCAATCGGACTTCTACAAGTTGGAAAAGTTCGATGGAGAGCACTATCAAGTCTGGAAGAGAAAGGTGTACCTAACTCTTCAACTAAAAGACGTTGATCATGTTCTGTTGGAGGAAGAACCCTCTGTTCCAGACACTGGATCTACTGCCGCTATCAACGCGGCTACCAAACTCCAGGCCAAGTGGAGAAGAGAAAATAGCATCTGCAGGCTTCTCATCCTGAATGCTATGGAGGACTCCCTGGCAGAATCCTACTCGAAGAAGGAACTTGCCAGAGACATATGGGAGTCTGTGGAAAATCTGTATGAAGAAGACAAGAATAGGAGCAAAATATTTGTGGTTGAAAAATATCACAAATTGCTCTTTGAGGACGAAAAGTCCATGCTGCCACAGGTGAAGGAATTTCTGAAGCTGCGTCAGAAACTGGAAGACGAAGAGATGCCCCTTCCCGACAAGTTTGTCGTCGGAGGGATCGTCTCAAAACTTTCTGCTGGATGGAGTACCTTCTATGCAAGGATGCACAGAAAGAAGCTAGACATTAGCTTGGGAGATCTACTACAAGAGATCCATGTTGAGGACGAGATGCGTTCCCAACAGAAGGTGGACACTCTGTCCAAACAGTTGGCTAAAGACAATCTTGTGCAGACGAGAGATCCCAAGGGGAAGCAGGTGGCTTCTCATCCCAAGAAGAAGGACTTCACTAATCTAAAAGTGAAGGGTCCTTCTTTTAAGCAACAGAAGACTAAGTCCCACGTGACTTGTTACAATTGTGGCAAGAAAGGCCACTACAAGAGTGAATGCAGATCTAAGCCTAAACAATCAGAGAAAGGTGAGCCTAATAAGGTTTCATTGGTTTCTAACTTTGTTGCTATGATCGCACAGGTCACAAATGTGGGGGTTGACTCTGACTGGTGGATAGACACTGGTGCGACTTGCCATGTCTGTTCTGGCAAGAAATGGTTCGTCACGTACCAGCCGATATCTGAGAAGGTTGTCATGGCGAACCAGGCCCATGCTGAAGTTCTGGGGATCGGGACCGTGGAACTGAAACTCACTTCTGGGAACACTCTGACGCTTCAAGGTGTGAAGCATGTTCCGGCGATTGCCAAGAACCTGATCTCTGGAAGCCTGCTCTGCAACGCAGGCTTGAGGATGGACATCAATGTTGGTCAGATGGTGATGTCCAAGAAAGGAACATACTTCGGAAAGGCTTATCAAACCGAAGGAATGTTTAAAATTCAGCTTGTCAACCAGTTTGAAGACATTAATGCAGTTACTTTTTCTGATTATTCTTTTGAGTTGTGGCATAATAGACTAGGACATGTTCATTGTAAAAGAATTAACAAAATGTCTAGTCTAGGACTTATCTCCAAATGTGGGGGTAAGGTGGAGAAATGTGAAGTGTGTGCTCAGACGAAGATCACAAGAAAACCCTTTCATCGGGTCAATCGAAGCACAGATCTTCTGGAGTTGGTGCACTCCGATATCTGTGACTTCAAACATTTCTCCACGAAGGCCGGGATAAAGTATTTCATAACCTTCATCGACGACTTCTCAAAATACGCGTTCGTCTACTTGCTCAAGTCTAAAGACGAAGCCTTCGAGAAGTTCAGAGAGTTCAGGGCCGAAGCTGAACGGCAGACTGGACAACAACTCAAGAGGTTAAGGAGTGATCGAGGTGGGGAGTACAGGTCTCATGAATTCGCATCGTTCTGCAAAGAACATGGAATCATATGTGAGACTACTGCTCCATATTCTCCTCAATCCAACGGAGTAGCAGAGAGGAAGAACAGAACATTGACAGAAATGATGAACTCAATGCTGCTAACCGCGGGTCTTCCTAAATGCTACTGGGGAGAAGCTGCATTGACGATCACTTTTATTCTAAATAGAGTGCCATATGCAACTTCGGACGTAACTCCTCATGAACTCTGGTTCAAAGTCAGACCAAACTTGAATGTCATTCGAGTGTGGGGGTGTCTGGCGTATGTGAAGCTCCCAGATCTAAAGATTCAGAAGCTAGGGACAAGGACTACGAAGGCGATCTTCTTGGGGTATGCCGAGAAGAGTGATGCTAGGAGATTTCTTGATATTGAGTCAAATCATATCATCGAATCTCGCGATGCTGAATACTTTGAAGACAAGTTTGCAAAAGACAAAAATATTATTCTTTCGGACATTCCGGAAAATGATGTAGGTGCAAATAAGACTGAAATCTCATATGGGCCAGTAGTCCAAGAAGAAGCTGTTGTTGAGGAAACAACTCTTGTACCAGAACTCGCAGAGCTGTCAGCTAAGCGAGCGAGGAGATCGAAAGATTTCGGAGATGACTTTGTCACCTATCATGTGGAAGCAGATCCGCTTACCTATGATGAGACGATGAAGACCAGAGATGCTATCTTCTGGAAGGAGGCAGTGAATGACGAGTTTGACTCTATCACCTCCAATAACACATGGGTGTTGGTAGATCTACCTAAGGAGAGAAGCCCATCGGATGTAAATGGATCTTCAAGAAGAAGATGAAGGCAGATGGAACTATTGACAAGTTCAAGGCCAGGCTGGTAGCCATGGGATTTTCTCAGAAACAAGGGATAGACTACTTTGACACGTACGCTCCAGTAGCTCGGATGACCACCATCAGGATGTTAATCGCTCTAGCAGCTATACATAAGTTGGTGATACATCAGATGGATGTAAAGACCGCATTCCTGAATGGGGAGCTGACCGAAGAGATTTACATGCAACAGTCAGATGGATTTGTCGTCAAAGGTCTTGAAGACAAAGTCTGCAAGTTGGTAAAATCATTGTATGGTTTGAAGCAAGCTCCCAAGATGTGGCATGAGAAGTTTGACAAAGTTATTAGGTCAAACGGCTACAGAGTCAGCGGGACGGACAAATGTGTTTACACAAAGTTCGATGATGGAAGAGGAGTCATCGTTTGTCTGTACGTGGATGACATGCTAATCCTAGGTACGGATATAGGCTGTGTCACAGAGACAAAAAAGTTCCTCTCAACCAAGTTCAGTATGAAGGACTTGGGGGATGCAGATGTCATCTTGGGCATAAAGATCATCCGGACAGACACTGGAGTAGCGCTGTCACAATCTCACTACATTGAGAAGATGCTCACATGCTATGGGTATAAGGATCTTCCAGGGATCGATACGCCATACAGGTGTGATCAGAAACTGAAGCCAAATTCAAGGGAAAGCGTCAGGCAGCTGGAGTATTCTAGTATTATCGGAAGTTTGATGTACGCAACCACTGCCACAAGGCCTGACATAGCTTTTGCCGTAGGAATGCTGAGTCGGTTCACAAGCAACCCAGGGATTGAGCACTGGAAAGCTGTGAAGCGGGTGATGAGATATCTCAAGAAAACTCAAACATATGCACTGCACTACAACGGGTATCCGATAGTAGTGGAAGGCTTCAGTGATGCTAGCTGGTGTTCAGAGGTAGAAAACGAGAGATCCATAGGTGGATATGTCTTTTTCTTGGATGGAGCTGCTATATCGTGGAAGTCGAAGAAGCAGACTATACTCTCTCGTTCCTCCATGGAATCTGAATTCTATGCACTTGAAACTGCAGCAGATGAAGCAGAATGGCTTCGGAAGCTCATATATGATCTTCCAGTGGTTGGGGCTCAGATACCGGTGATACCGATATACTGTGACAACCAGACGACAGCGGCGGTGGCATCAAATGACCTCTTCAACGGGAAGAAGAGGACTGTGCAGTTGAAGCACAGGCCAGTACACGATCTTATCAAAAGAGGTGTAATTACAGTGATTGATGTTCGGAGTCAGAAGAACCTGGCAGATCCGTTCACGAAAGGCCTCAAGCGCCAGTTGGTCGATGACACAGCTTGTAAAATGGGCTTGAAGGCATTCTGATAGTGTGTCTTTGTAATCCTACCATAAAGTTTTATGCTATTAGTTCAAAGAAAAATCTACTAGGCATCTAACTTTTGGTTCAAAGGAGGATCACTGACTGGGAAACTATCAGGTAACAGTGGGTACTTGTTCTCTGGAACATGGAAGGGATACGGACCCATAACTATTATTGTCTACTATGTATTTTTTCTGCGGAAAAATAGATCCTGTGGAAGGTTGGCTTAAACGCCTTAATGAGTTCTCAGGCAGAGTGAATGCCTGGTGTGCTATACAGGAAGCACGGTAGAGCAGCACAATAAGGAGTGAACCTCCATGCTACAGTGGGATGACTCCACCATGAGGTTCCCAGGTAGGGGTAATGCCTCGGCTTTGCAAGCCAAGTCATAGCGGCGTAGCACCGCAAATAGGCAGGTAGCCTAATGCTGTATGACGTAATTAAAGAGTTGTAGTCAGTACTACAAAGGGGAGGATGGCCCCATGTTACAGTGGCACGACACCACGATGAGGTACCCAGGTAGGGGTAAAGCCTCGGCATTGCAAGCCATATCGTTGTGGCGTAACAGCGCAAGGAAGCCTTAGGCTTCATGCTGGGTAGTTTGGCACTACAAAGAGGCTTGTGACCTCATGCTACAGTAGTATGACACTACGATGAGGTTCCCAGGTAGGGGTAATGCCTCGACTTCAGGCCATGTCATAGCGGCGTAGCACCACAAGGAAGCGCAAGGCTTCATGCCATATCTCTTTAATAAAGAACTCACCTATAGTGTATGGAAAGAGATGTCAGGCCGTCTCTTGAGGGTAAACTTGTAGACGCCCAAAATTATACACTGAAACCAGACTGGCACAGGGCCTTTAATGTGCAGCCAGAAGCACACGTAATTACACTTTGTGAGTGGGAAGAATTACAATTGTGGTGCAGAATTCAAGGCATAGTCCATTCTTGTATCACATTGTTATTTAACCCATGCGGGAAGATTCAAGTCGTCAGCGACATCTATCCTAATGCAAAATGGACAGTTACTGTAGGGAACGCTCAACCCTGGACACATATATATGTTGTAATATGTGGAGGATTATTGGTGCTTTCTTTACATGGAGAGAGCTTGCTCTCAACATGCCTTGTAAAATTATAGTCCCACATCGGAAATGCACCATGAGTTATCTCAACATATATACTTGGTTGTGTTGTTGAGAGATGCACGTGGGGTGGTAAACCTAAGGAGGGAACCATGTGGGTGATTTTACTAGGAGGTAAGAATAAGGCTCCAAGGATTAAGCATTAATGCTTTTGTCATTCTCTTGGATTAATTCCATTTGGAGCTAAGCCCCAACGGGGCTTAGCGACTCAGACTCGGACTCGGACTCGGACTCGGGCTCATGGGCTCATAAGGCGTAATGTGGTGTTTTGTTGGCGCACTTTGCACTTAGCATGTCAGCAGTCATGCGACTCATATGCGGCCATGCGGCCCATGCGGTCCATGCGGTTCATGCGGCTTATGCGGTTCATGCGGCTCATACGGCTCATGCGGCTCATGCGGTCCATGCGGCCATACGGCTCATGCGGTCCATGCGGTCATACGGCTCATGTGGTCCATGCGGCCCAAGCGGTCTATGCGGCCAGGCTACTGCAGCTGCTGCCGCATGGAGGGCTATGCTGACTGTGCAGATTACAAATCAGTTATGGAAAGGATAAATCAATACGATTAATTCAGATCCTATCTTTGTGGGATTTGAATTAATTTTGTTCCTATCTTTGTGGGATTTGAATTAATTCAGATCCTATCTTTGTGGGATTAGAATTAATTCATTGCTATCTTTTTGTGATTTGATTCAATCTTTCCATAACTGAAGAGGCGGCTAGGTTTTCCACCCTCTCTCTATATATACTCTCTTCTGGCCTCCTTTGTGGCTACAACGAAAAATACAAGTTAGAAAAGGAGAAAGAGAGAGAGAGCTGTTGCCGCCATTGTAAGTCCATCCGAGGAGTCAGAACAGAGGTGACTTCGAGCGTTCCACAAGTTCTTTAACTTGCTGGTTCCTGGAAGCAGATCGTGTGGGACGAATCTTGCTTTGAGCAACGGTATTTTGACACCCCGGCATTGTTCTTCTTCTCATCTCTCTAGATTATTGTAACTCGTTCTGTCCCAATTGCAACACGTTTGTAAGAAAGAACGAGAGATCTTCTCTTCTTTATTTCCCTCCTTCAGATTGTAATTTGGCTATTTGATTTATTGTACCATCGTAGATCTTGAGTTTGATCACTGTAAAGTTTTTGTGTGACATCTCAGATCTCGATTGCATCAGTTTTTCCATCTTTGATCAAGCCCCGGGACTAACAAAAAGCGTTACACAACTGTTGCTAACAGAGAATCTTTTTATAAGGCTTTATGTAAGTGTTACAAATAGTAACGAATTTGCAACAATTATTTAGAACCCTTGCATAATCATTGCAAATTTATCCCAGTCTGACAACAGTTCCATAAAATCGTTGCTTGACCATTGTAAAAAAGAAAAACTTTTAGCAAAAATTATGAACGATTGTACATGGTGTATTAGGTCACGGTTAATCTATAGCTTTGCAAAATATTTAATTTGTAAACCGTTATGTCAGCCGTTACTAAACTGTTGCAAATTATAGTTCCAGCAACACACATATAATCGTTGTACTAAAACCGTTGTGAAATAGGGGTATTTCTTGTAGTGTGCATAGTCAGCAAATAAATCTAAGCGAAAGACAACCCTTAGGCTAGTCAAGTGGGGATCATAACTCCACCTTAGACTTGAAAGCTTTTAACCTATAATTTATAGTGTAGGTCGATAACGATAAGATACGACCGATACCGATATATTTTGACTTTTCTTTATCCGATATCGTCGCTACAGATACTAATCGATACCGATGTTGGGAGTCTCTTTCCCAGTCAATTCAACAAAGATAATTGAACAAAAAAGACCAATCATCAAGGGTGTAAAAGCATAGTAAGTTGTAAAAGCATATAAATGAAGAAAACTTATTATTAATGGTTAAGCTTTAGAAATTCTGATAGTTGTTAGATATTTTTAATGATTCATTAATTGAATATATGACATAATCTAAGGTAAAGCAGCATTTTAAAGAGTAAAATAGAGTTTGAGAAGTCATGATTTTTACAAGAATGAAGATAAGCTATTATATTAGGCTTGTCTTTCGAAGCCGTGGAGGGATAGGTTTCAGCACATGACATACCATTTAATCATGAGATACTACCAAGTGAGGTATCGACCTAATAAGACCAGCATTTCAAATAATATCATCCTATAATTATTTTAAATATAAACTTACAATATTGTTTAAACATTGTGAAATACACATCTTTTACAATATTTTTTAAAGGTTGTTAAATATAACCATGTTACAATGTTTCTTAAACATTGTAAAATGATATGACATACACAACGTTTATATAAAGTGGTAAAATAAAATTAACTTTACAACATCAAACAAACATTATAAAATATATAAAAATTGCAACATTTGATAAACGTTGTTGAACATGATATTTTTACAATATTTTAAGTACATTGTCAAAATAAATAACTTTGACAACTTTAAATAAATGTTGTCAAAATTAATAAATATTACATTGTTAATAAAATGTTGTCGAAGACAGTAGTACACAACTTTTGTGAATGACCATTGTAGAAGCCTTAACGTTTGAATATAAAACGTTGTTTGTACATGTATTTTGAAACGTTTTTACTATAAAGGTGGTAGAAGACCCCCCTTTTTAACAACGTTTTTGGGAAGTGTTGTAGATGGAACGTTGTAAAAGGGGTTTTTTCTTGTAGTGCTCCTGTCGGCTATGGGGCTGTGAGTGCGGTGAGGACGAAGAAGACGTGAAGAAGTGAAGAAGGAGAAGGCGAGGAAAATAAGAAAGGAGTTGTGTGTTAGCTTACAATATAGTTAGCAGTGAGTAGCTTTAGGAAGAGTGAGGTGGAGTATGGGGAGTTATTGGTCGGCTGGTGGGGGGCCTTTGTGTGTTCAAATAGAGAAAAGTGATATATGTATTAAATGTGAGGGGAAAAGAGTTTGCATGAAAATGGAAATGAGGGTAGGTTGGGGTGATTTTTCATGTAGTGTGAGGGAGGTGCTCACATTCATTGAGTCTCTATTGTGTCTGGTCAAAAGTGGATATTTGAATGAGGGTGATTTGATGGCTTATTCCTAAATAAGGATTCATGAGGATGAGTTTAATTCATTTATTTTTTAATGGTGTTGTGTGTGTGTGTGTGTGTGTGTGTGTGTGTGTGTGTGTGTGTGTGTGTGTGTGTGTGTGGTGTTTTGTAGAAAAGAATGGGGTTGTGTGTTTGGGTGGTCATGAGAGTGGCCAAATGAAATTGGGTTGGGCGTTGGGTCAAGTTGGGTTAAGTTTAGGCTAGGTGTGATCAATGGCTACAAATTTAAGTCATTTAGATCATAGGTAAATAAGTAGCATGCGGGGGCTCAGTTGAATGGGACACAAGTGGTATGTGTAGTAGGCTCAATGTGGGTCGTGTCCATATCTTGGGTTGACAAGTTTGGGTCGAGATGGTGCCCTTAATTCGAGTCGAAAATAAATATGACTCTGTGGGGTGAATCAAGATTGGGTCTAATGTCAGAAAAGTTGTACGATAAAAATGAAGCACAAGATGGTGTATCTGAGTGGGACACGAAGGTCATGGATGCAAGTGTCTTAAGTAGATCATGCATGTGAAGTTGGTTTGAAGAAAATGATTAGTCTTGTGCTTCTAATTTGAAAGTCACGGTAACGTGTATATGATAATCATAAATAAAAGTGAGAATTTCAAATGGCCTAAATTGATCCAAAAGTTGTTCGATGTAAATATAGTACAAAAAAATAAGTTTGAGTGGGACATGATATATGAACATGAAGATAAACTTGTCTAGATCAAAACTCATAAAGAGCGTTTCGAGAGGTTGACATCTCTGGCGCTCCAAAAATCAAAGTAACGAAAAAGTATATTTAATGATCAAAACTAATTATAATAAAAATATTTATCGAAAATAATTCATTTAAATTTTTTAAAATAACCCTAAAAATCCAGGGGGCTTACAACCTACCCACCTTATAGAATTTTGTCCTCGAAATTACAATAAGACATAGTGTAAGAAGGATAGAAGATCAAAATCTTAAGGAGTCAAGTACAACTAGTCCTAACCAGAAGACCATTGTCGTGATTCTACTAGCAAGGTTTTAGAAAGGAAAACTGGAATTTAGGTATTACAGTCTGCAATAATCCTAGGCACTATCATGGTATTATTGCGCAATAACTATATAAAGGAATTGTTATCAATTAAGTGCTAATCCTATATGGTTCAGAGTTCAACAGACAAAAAGGAATTTGCTTGGTTAGACATATCTGGAGCAAGGGGACAAGTTTAGGAGAATTGTGAACATAGGAGTTACAGATCATGGTAAGGAAAATTTTGATAACTGTAATAAGAAATTTTAATTAGAATGGGTATGACTTAGATAGATACTTCATCAGGAATTTGGAAGGAATGGCGTCCAGGGTAATATGATCGTTAGGCAGAAGAGGTATGAAATCAAGGTTTTGGATTTGAGATCAAGGCATGGCTAAGGAAGAATATGATCTTCTAAATCATAATTTAGAATGATAAGCTGGCTAAATCATGCAACCGTGATCGACAAGGTTAGAAATGGGAAGAGAAAGAATATGAATGTGTCTCAAACAAATATGAGAAGTCACTTAGAATAATCTAAAATCAAGCGGGCTGAGATAATTGCACACCAATTCATACTATGATTTAACCTATCTATCAGGTTCCTAGGATAATATATGTAACTGCCTATTTTCAAAAATAAGGATAATTTTGAACTTTTGTAAAATTGATTATTTAATAATAGGTTTAAATCATGTTATTGATTTGTTGGTGATTTTGATTATTTTAATTTAATTAAATTAGTGTTTTGTGATTTTGTTCTTTGGCTAGTGTAACCTTAGAGCTTCTTAGCCAAGAGACTAACCATGACCATGGAGGCCTAACCCATGTGACTAGATTAGCTAGTTACCACTTTTTAGTCTAAGGATATTTTGGTCATTTTGTGACTTTTGAATTATTTAGGATTTTGATTAATTGGTAAAATTTTATATTATTTTAATAATATTTAAATTGATGTATTGTGATTATGGTCATTTTTATATTTTTATATTTTTGGGAATTTTTATATTTTAATATTGTATTTTGGGGTTTTATTTGATCGGGTTTGGGTTTTGTCTCATTTCGACTTATGTAGTAACCCGGGTCAGTTTTGGACCCAATTGGACCCGACCAATTTGTCATGACCAAACCCAAATATTTATTTTTTTAACTAATCCTATTTGATTTTAGTGGGATTAGAGTTCGAAATTAGATTTAGAACTTGAAATTAGGAGTTTTCAATTTACCATTTTGACCACAACTTAAAACCCTTCTATTCCTTGACTTGGAGGGCATTTGTGACTTTGAACAATGCCCAAACACCCTCTAAGAGTGGCCGGCCAGCAGCTCACCACCTCTCTTCTTCCCATTTCAAGAAAAACTCTCTATCTCTCTTCCTTTCTCTCATTCTACAAAGATCCGTTTCTTTTTCCTTTGGATTTTAGGCTCAAAAGTAAGTCAAATCTCTTCCAATCTCTTCCATTTCTCTAGATCTCTCTCTAATCTTGGTACTAACCTTTGTTTATCTCTCGTTTGTGATTTTGATCTAGGTAGATCTAGCTTGGTGGTGGTAGGAGCATAGATCTTGTGCTTAGACCTACAAAGGGGTAAATTTAGGACTTTTTCTTGGGATTCCAACTCCCAAGAGGTAAACCCTCACTCTAACCTTTGTAATTACTTTTATTTAGTGCTATTTGCATATTAGAGGATACCTGAGACGTAGGACAACCCATTAGAAGAGGTTTGGAACCCATTGGACTCAATTCAGGACTTTCGGGCTAGGTTTAGTGCCAATTTTGGGAAAAACCCTAAATTGACATGTTTGGGTGTTACCCTTAGCCTAATTAGACCAATTAGGTTAGTTGGGGTGAGATGAGGCTAGATACGTGTCCATATTTGGATACGTGGGATCGTTTTGCGAGAAATCATAAAATAGGCTTTTTCGGGGTTTTCGGGTTTCAACACACGGGTGACTTTTTGCACCGACACTAGAATTGGCAAGCTAGTACTTAGAATAGGTTCTAATCATTATTTAGAACTCGTGGATAAAGTTTGGGTCGAATCCGGATAGGTTTGGTGTCCATATCATGCGGTATCGCGAATCGGACACCCCGGAGTCGCCAGAATGGCCATTCGGGCCTCGTTTCTCGTTTCCGCTCGCGTGCGCTTATTAGATTGCTTGTGTGGGGCATGTGTCTAGGCCCTAGAGGGTATAATTGCAAGGATTGGGTATTCGGATAAGGTTTTGGATCGTTTAGGAGTATATGTATATGTGTATGTGTATATGTGTATATTTATATGGGGAGTGTGTTAGTGTGTGGTAGTAGTGGTGGTGCTGGTAGTATGTGTGTGGTGGTAGTGGTGGTATTGGTAGTGTGTGTGTGGGTGTTCATGGATAGATAGATAGATATATAGATATGTAGATAGAGAGATAGATGGATAGATAGATAGATAGATAGATAGATAGATAGGTAGATAGATAGATAGATAGATAGATAGATAGATAGATATATAGGTGTATATATATATATATAGGGAAGAAGAAGAAGAAGAAGAAGAAGAAGAAGAAGAAAAAGAAGAAGAAGTAGGAGTTGCAGCAGTAGCTATGTGCTACTGTTTACAACAGCAGCAGCAGCAATAAGCTGCTTACAACATCAGCTTTCTCCCCTTTTCAGCAGGAAATCAGCAGCAGCAACCCCCTTTTTGCACCCCAATTGCCCTCTAATACACCTCCAATAAACCCCCAAGTATACCCCCCCCATATCCATCATATTTTCTACTATACAACCCCTTGATTAGTGAGTGTTAGAGTGGTGTAGGTTGGTTAGAAAACTGGTGGTTAGAGTGGTATAAAATAAGCTAAGCCATATGTTTGTAGGTAATGAGAATTTACCCTTTTAGACTTTCTAGTATCAAGATACCATGATACGGTATCGAGATACGAGAAGAAGGTTAGAATACCATATTGGAGAGTGGGGGAAAACTTAGAATGAAGGTAGGAAAGTCTAGAGTGGGAGTTAGAAACTAAGGTAATGGGATTACCATGGAAGGGTAATAAAGTGTATGTTAAGGTAATACCAATTATCATAATATGTGAGTTTACTACTTTAAGATATAGTTATATTTAGGATATTATGGTTGGTAATGGTTAAGAATAGTGGACTTAGACTAGTTTTGACCTTGGTTGACCATAGTTGACTATTTTGACCAAAAGTCAACCGGAAGTCAACCGTAGCATAGAAATGACTAGAACTTGACCGAAGTTAACCAGTTGACCCAAAGTCAACTGTTAGTCAATGTTAGTCAAGTTTGACGTAGAGTTGACCAAGGGTTGATCAGCGTTGACCAGTTGTCCAAAAGTCAACTGTAAGTCAACCTTTGACTTAAATCGACCCAGTTTGACTTTGTTTAACTTGCCTTGACCTAGTTTGACTTTGTTAGGCCTAGTATGACTTAGATTGACTTTGTATAATCTAGATTGACTTAGTTTGACCTTGTTTGACTTAGATTGACTTAGTTTGAACTTGTTTGACTTAGATTGACTTTGTTTGACCTTGTTTGACTTAGATTGACCTAGTGTGACTTAGTTTGGCTTGGTGTGACTTAGTATGACTGAGTTTAACCGACATTACATAACATATACTAGAAATTATGCCATACACTATTAAACCCTAATTAAACTCATGTATATCTCATCTTTAGGTCTGTAGCTTCACTCTGAGCCAGATTACACTGTTGACATATTCCTATCGGATCTCAGGCGAGTACATTCTCTGATAGTATTTCTATTTTATGATATCGTCTATGTTTTTTGTATTTAGAGTAGATATCCATGTTCTCTTATCATATTGTTCACACGGATTGGTATTTGTCTGGATCCCATCATGAGATGTTATTCCTTGTATTCCTTGGTATATCCTGTGCAAGTCATTCCTTGTTCCTTGTGCATTGTATAGACATAATTCCTGCGAAGGCTCGCTACCTCCTCGGAGAATCATGTGCCATGACATGTCATTACTGGATCCACTTTACTGGTCGGGGATGGGGGTACTTAGCGTAGATATGTGATCATTTTTCCTCCTGTGATTCATGTTCCCTGAGAGTGTTAGCCATACACTTCACGTATGACTAGCCAGGCCTTCTTCTCCTGTGCAACCCAAGTCGATCATATGTTGAAACTAATACTAAACTCACATAGATATAGTTCCAGATTTTCGTACATGATATATACTGATTCCTTATTCTTACATTCAGTTACAGTCTTGATATGCCTTACCATGATTCATTACACATAATTTTACCTTGTATATTCTCTCTATTTACTGTTATATTTTCAATATCGTCTAACTAGAACTGTTATTTAAGATTTGTGCTCGTTCCATTCTGACTGGATATGTTGACAAAATTTTACAGATTATGGCGAGGACGAGTGTCCTACCTACTACGGTCCTCATGACGTAGTTGGCCTAGACTTGGAGACCCTAGTTCAGCAAGGGTTAGCGCCAGCCAATGGGACTTTAGAGTAGCTTAGCTGGTTTAGTTTGGTACTGGACTTTGTCTCTAGATTACATTTTGGCTTGTTATTATTTTAGTATTGTATTGAGATTGTTGACTCTGTAGCTCTGGACTTGTATTATTCTGTATTGGATTTTCAGGATGATATTTTATATCTTGTTGTCTTTATCTTTCGGTATCATCTATATTTCTTAGAGTTTGTGATTTAGTATATTATATTGTCATTGCTTGTCCTCCATTCGGAGTTGACCGTTCTCGATAGGTTTTGATATTATAATTGTTGTTAGATAGTAGACCTAGACAGCGTTCTATGTCGTTTCTGCGGCGTAGGCTGGGACGTTGTCACGCACTCATGCCCTTACTTCGGGTACAGGTCGTGACACATTTTTAGTGGTGGCCCATGCAGGTCTGAAGTCGTAATTAGTGCAATGTCGTAGTGGCACTCGATTTAGAGTGCTGTTACGAGCCTGTGGTACGTATCTAGGATAGGTTGTAGGCTAAGTTTACTCAATCACAAAATAGGAAAAACTTCCACTTGCTGATCTTTTAACTGTCCTTTTTTATATTGATTCTTGCATTCTAACTGTCCTCTTTGATATAATCTTTCTTGTGCTATATTGATTTCCTTCTTTCAATCTGTCTTCAGGATGGTGCAGAAAAGATCACAGCATCCTGAGGCCACGGATATGGAGAGGTCTGCTATATCTCGCGGACCTAATCCAGTCACTTCTGTTGCAGTCGGAGCATCGGCAGCAGCTTTTGGGGGCGCTCCTCTACCAGTTCGAGGACTGTCCCAGACGTTGCTATGAATGTTCCTGCCGCAGTACCAGTTGTTGACATGGGCACTCTTCCTCCTCCTGCACAGCAGACTCCTCCGTCAGTTGCAGATGTTCTTCCTCCTCCGCCTCCTCTGCCTACAGACATGGGACATATGCTTACTTTCTTCCAGCAGATATTGGAGACCCAGAGGGCCCAGTCTGAGGTACAGCAGAGACAGACCGACGGGATATGTCAGGGCATGGAGGATGTCCATCCGTTGGCTTTAGCAGTCGTGGAGCATAGGGCTCCGCATCAAGAAGCCCATCCGAGGCCGGGCGATATCCAAGCCTTTAAGAAACTGGGCCTCGTGATTTTGGCGGGACTGAGGGCGTAGTTTGTGCTGATGACTGGCTCGAGAATATCGAGCGGCAGATGAGGGCTTCCCGCCTAGCAGACGACCTGAAGGTCGAGGCGGTAGGGCTACAGTTGTCGAACATCGCCCGAACCTGGTTCAGGAATGAGCCCGCTCTTGCTGGGGAGGGCCATACCTGGGCCGAGTTCAAGGTTCTCTTCAAGGAGAAGTTCTTTTCTCCTACGGGCAAGATTGACTTGGCGAGGCAGTTTCAGAACCTACACCAGGGCGGTTTATCTGTTGAGGAGTACGCCGCAGAGTTTGGCCGTCTGAGCCGATATACGGAGTATATGGTTCGCGACCCGGAGATCAGAGCGAGCCGTTTCAGAGAGGGATTGATCTGGGATATCAAGATCCTTATCCCATCTTTCTATGCGACTTACACTGAGATCTTTACGGAGGCCCGCAAGGTAGAGCAGGAGTGGGGCTTGAAGCCCAAGAGGGATCGTAATCTGTTCTCGGGGGCTACTAGCAGCGCGAGGGCTGCTAAACGTCCTCAGCTACAGCATCAATCTTTTTTGCAGCACCAGCAGCAGTTTCAGGCTAGGGTACCAGTTCAGCAGGTGTAGTACCATCAGCAGAGGCAGGTACAGAATGGCCAACATTGCAACTTCTGTAAGAAGCCCGGTAATATCTGGGAGGTTTGCAGGAAGAGGTTGGGGATGTGCCTCTATTGGGTGAAGCGGGACATCAGATGAGAGATTATCCCGTGAGCCCTTGTATTACTGGTGTAACTCAGGGAGTGCAGGCTAGGCCACCTGCGGTACCGCATCATGCCCCACACCAGCAGCGGGATATACCCCGCCAGGGTAGGGCTTTTGTGATGACTGCTGAGGAGACCCACCCTGCAGGCGATGGATTAGGAGGTTAGGTCTTGTTCCTTCCTTTTACCTGTTTCTTTCCATCCATTGATTATTGATTGCTTCCTTAGTACCTCTAGCTTGCATATGTGATATTCATGTTAGATCAATAGAAAACCCCAAAGGAGACTGCAATAACATGTTAGTGTAAATACTAAAACCATGCATGTTTGTTCCTATTTCCTAGAATTGCATGTTGTATAACTTTGGATAGAATTTATTAGACTTTGTTTGTTGGGGGCTTGACCTAGAGAAGAGTACAACCAATTTGAATTTCGAAATTTTTCTAGGGGGGTAGGATTGTAACTGCCTGTTTTCAAACATAAGGATAATTTTGAACTTTTGTAAAATTGATTATTTAATAACAGGTTTAAATCATGTTACTGATTGATTGGTGATTTTGATTATTTTAATTTAATTAAATTAGTGTTTTGTGATTTTGTTCTTTGGCTAGTGTAACCTTAGAGCTGCTTAGCCTAGAGACTAACCATGACCATGGAGGCATAACCCATGTGACTAGATTAGCTAATTACCATTTTTTAGTCTAGGATATTTTGGTCATTTTGTGACTTTTGAATTATTTAGGATTTTGATTAATTGGTAAAATTTTATATTATTTTAATAATATTTAAATTGATGTATTATGATTTTGGTCATTTTTATATTTTAATATTTTTGGGAATTTTTATATTTTAATATTGTATTTTGGTGTTTTATTTGATCGGGTTTAATTTTGTCTCATTTCGACTTGTGTAGTGACCCGAGTCAGTTTTGGACCCAATTGGACCCGACCAATTTGTCATGACCAAATCCAAATATTTATTTTTTAACTAATCCTATTTGATTTTAGTGGAATTAGAGTTGGAAATTAGATTTAGAACTTAAAATTAGGAGTTTTCAATTTACCATTTTGACCCCAACTCAAAACCCTTCTATTCCTTGACTTGGAGGGCATTTATGACTTTGCACAATGCCCAAACACCCTCCAAGAGTGGCCGGCCAGTAGCTCACCCTCTCTCTTCTTCCCATTTTAAGAATAACTCTCTTTCTCTCTCTTCCTTTCTCTCATTCTACAAAGATCCATTTCTTTCCCCGTTGGATTTTAGGCTCAAAAGTAAGTCAAATCTCTTCCATTTCTCTAGATCTCTCTCTAATCTTGGTACTAACCTTTGTTTATCTCTCGTTTGTGATTTTGATCTAGGTAGATCTAGCTTGGTGGTGGTAGGAGCATAGATCTTGTGCTTAGACCTACAAAGGGGTGAATTTAGGGCTTTTCTTTGGGATTCCAACTCTCAAGAGGTAAACCCTCACTCTAACCTTTGTAATTACTTTTATTTAGTGCCATTTGCATATTAGAGGATATCCGAGGCGTAGGATAACCCATTAGAAGACGTTTGGAACCCATTGGACTCAATTCGGGACTTTGGGCTAGGTTTAGTGCCAATTTTGGGGGAAAACCCTAAATTGACATGTTTGGGTGTTATCCCTAGCCTAATTAGGTTAGTTGGGGGTGAGATGAGGCTAGGTACGTGTCCATATTTGGATACGTTGGTCATTTTGCGAGAAATCATAAAAATAAGTTTTTTCGGGGTTTTCAGGTTCCAAAACACGGGTGACTTTTTGCACCGACACTAGAATTGGCAAGCTAGTACTTAGAATAGGTTCTAATCATTATTTAGAACTCGTGGGTAGAGTTTGGGTCGAATCCGGATAGGTTTGGTGTCCGTATCACTCGGTATCGCAAATCGGACACCCCGGAGTCGCCAGAATGGCCATTTGGCCCTTTGGGCCTCGTTTCTCGTTTCCGCTCGCGTGCGCGAGTTAGATTGCTTGTGTGGGGCACGTGTCTAGGCCCTAAAGGGTAGAATTGCAAGGATTGGGTATTCAGATAAGGTTTTGGGTCATTTAGGAGTATATGTATATGTGTATGTGTATGTGTGTATATTTATATGGGGAGTATGTTAGTGTGTGGTAGTAGTGGTGGTTCTGGTAGTATGTGTGTGGTGGTAGTGGTGGTGTTGGTAGTGTGTGTGTGTGTGGGTGTTCATGGATAGATAGATAGATATATAGATATGTAGATAGAGAGATAGATGGATAGATAGATAGATGGATAGATAGATAGATAGATAGATAGATAGATAGATAGATAGATAGATATATAGGTGTATATATATAGGGAAGAAGAAGGAGAAGAAGAAGAAGAAGTAGGAGCTGCAGCAACAGCTATGTGCTACTGTTTACAACAGCAGCAGCAGCAATAAGCTGCTTACAGCAGCAGCTTTTCCCCCTTTTCAGCAGGAAATCAGCAGCAACAACCCCCTTTTTGTACCCCAATTGCCCTCCAATACACCCCCAATAAACCCCCAAGTATAGCCCCCCTATATCCACCATGTTTTCTATTGATTAGTGAGTGTTAGTGTGGTGTAGGTTGGTTAAAAAACTAGTGGTTAGAGTGGTATAAAATAAGCTAAGCCATATGTTAGTAGGTAATGAGAATTTACCCTTTTGGACTTTCTAGTATCAAGATACCATAATACGGTATCGAGATACTAGAAGAAGGTTGGAATACCATATTGGAGAGTGGGGGAATACATAAAATGAAGGTAGGAAAGTCTAGAGTGTGAGTTAGAAACTAAGGTAATGGGATTACCTTGGAAGGGTAATAAAGTGTATGTTAAGGTAAGACCAATTTTCATAATATGTGAGTTTACTACTTTAAGATATAGTTATATTTAGGATATTATGGTTGGTAATGGTTAGGAATAGTGGACTTAGACTAGTTTTGACCTCGGTTGACCACAGTTGATTATTTTGACCAAAAGTCAACCGTAGCCTAGAAATAACTAGAACTTGACCGAAGTTGACCAGTTGAACCAAAGTCAACTGTTAGTCAATGTTAGTCAAGTTTGACCTAGAGTTGACCTAGAGTTGACCAAGGTTGACCAGCGTTGACCAGTTGACCAAAAGTCAACTGTAAGTCAACCTTTGACTTAAATCAACCCAGTTTGACTTTGTGTGACTTGCCTTGACCTAGTTTGACTTTGTTAGGCCTAGTATGACTTAGATTGACTTTGTATAATCTAGATTGACTTAGTTTGACCTTGTTTGACTTAGATTGACTTTGTTTGACCTTGTCTGACTTAGATTGACTTAGTTTGACCTTGTTTGACTTAGATTGACTTTGTTTGACCTTGTTTGACTTTGATTGACTTAGATTGACCTAGTGTGACTTAGTTTGGCTTGGTGTGACTTAGTATGACTGAGTTTGACCTAGATTGCATAACATATACTAGAAATTATGCCATACACTGTTAAACCCTAATTAAACTCATGTATATCTCATCTTTAGGTCTGTAGCTTCACTCTGAACCAGATTACACTGCTGACATATTCCTATCGGATCTCAGGCGAGTACATTCTCTGATAGTATTTCTGTTTTATGATATCGTCTATGTTTCTTTTATTTAGAGTAGATATCCTTGTTCTCTTGTCATATTGTTCACACGGATTGGTATTTGTCTGGATCCCGTCATGAGATGCTATTCCTTGTATTCCTTGGTATATCCTGTACAAGTCTTTCCTTGTTCCTTGTACATTGTATAGACATGATTCCTGCGAAGACTCGCTACCTCCTCGGAGAATCATGTGCCATGACATGTTATTACTGGATCTACTTTACTGGTCGGGGATGGGGGTACTTAGCGTAGATATGTGATCATTTTTCCTCCTGTAATTCATGTTCCCTGAGAGTATTAGCCATACACTTCACGTATGACTAGCCAGGCCTTTTTCTCTTGTGCAACCCAAGCCGATCACATATTGAAACTAATACTAAACTCACATAGATATAGTTCCAGATTTTTGTACATGATATATACTGATTCCTTGTTCTTACATTCAGTTACAGTCTTGATATGCCTTACCATGATTCCTGTACACATTATTTTACCTTGTATATTCTCTCTATTTACTGCTATATTTTCAATATTGTCTAACTAGAACTGTTATTTGAGATTTTTGCTCGTTCCATTCTGACTGGATATGTTGACAAAATTTTACAGATTATGGCGAGGACGAGTGTCCTACCTACTACGGTCCTTATGACGTAGTTGACCTAGACTTGGAGACCCTAGTTCAGCAAGGGTTAGCGCCAGCCAATGGGGCTTTAGAGTAGCTTAGCTGGTTTAGTTTGGTACTGTACTTTGTCTCCAGATTATATTTTGGGTTGTTATTATTTTAGTATTGTATTGAGATTGTTGACTCTGTGACTCTGGACTTGTATTATTCTGTGTTGGATTTTCAGGATAATATTTCATATCTTGTTGTTTTTATCTTTCGGTATCATCTATATTTCTTAGAGTTTGTGATTGAGTATATTATATTGTCATTGCTTGTCCTCTATTCGGAGTTGACCGTTTTCGACAGGTTTTGATATTATAATTGTTGTTAGATAGTAGACCTAGACAGCGTTCTACGCCGTTTCTGCGGCGTAGGCTGGGACCCTGTCACGCACTCATGCCTTTACTTCGGGTATGGGTCATGACAATATATGATCCATTAAACAAGGCTAGTCGCTTATTCCATGATCCACTCATAAAATTCGAAAGTCCTTGATATCATCCATTTTTGCATTAGTACACTCCATTCTACGGTTTTTCTCTTTCCGTTGTAACTTTCGCTAATACAATATCATGATGCTCATAATGTAATATGCCCATGTCTTCAGTCGTGTTCAATTCTTGAAAACTTTGATTCTTAACTTATCCTCTTTGGAATATCTCCATCTTTAAGAAATTTTGCATCCACTATGTACTTACCCATCTCTAGATTATATGTCTCAAACTATTTAGGATTGCTCTACCTCTCTAACTTGAAATATTTTATTCTCATCTTCTGCCATAATCTTGATCAGGTACTTACAATTTTCCATATCAATATCTTCGCTTTTCATTGTCATTTTCCTAATCTTACCTTTATGTACCATGAATTTGTATCGTCTGTCTCCTTGAGATAATCTCTTCATCATTTTTTTTATCTGGATCTCAACTTCAAGATCTTGCTTAAGGTATGGTTCTCTCCGTAATCCTCTTTATGTTGTCGTAGATAATCATGGTCGTAAGCCTCGTCTCAATAATGTTTTTCCTAAAATTCCATTCTTATTCATCTACACTTGTTCAGACCAAACGTAATGTTCCTTATAATTCTCCCTTCTTGTATGTCCACTACTTATCCTCAAACTAACACAATGTTCAGTTGTTGTTTCTCTAACTAACTTGCACCAACAAAAGGTTTACTAGTCTACTTCTTGAGGTAAGGTTCTAACTCTACTCCTAGATCCTTGGTTACGATTAATCATCGAAGATCATGATAAATTCTTAAACTTAATCAACCTTAAAACTTAATACTATAACTTTACAAGCCTTAAGTCATATCTAATAACAGCATAACAAATGATCGATCTTATCTACCCATAAGCAATTATACGTTTCTTACAGCACGCCTACCTATCTGCTAAGAAAAATCTGAGACTTGGTCTAGTAAGTACTTATATCTAATACCTCTATCAGAGTCTAACTCTATTGATCCTAGTCCCTATCTTCAATAGTCCATTCGAGGTTTGACTCGTCCAATATAAAGTTAATGGACTAGTCCAACTTAGTCTTTCTTATTCCTATATCACATTTCTCTCTGATACATAATCTTTCTAGGATAGTTCCTCATTATCCAAGAAAATTTCTTTTCCCTATTATACCATATTCCTGAATTTTATCCTCTAGGGAAAATTTCTCAATTTTTAGTACGACTCTTAAATCTTATATCTGGTCATGATCATCATGTTCCATCAATTCGATCATCATGTCGGTTTTTCAAACTTTAGTTGCTATTATTCTTGAAACTACCGAGTTGTATCCCTTCAAGTCCAATCCTTACGATCCAAGATTTTTTTTTAATATATCTTCCCTAGTCAACTATGGGTTTGTCACGACCCGTACCCAGTATAAGGCCTCGTTTGGTTCGCGGAATCTCTCGATTGGGAAAGGAAAGTGATTACTTTCCTATGTTTGGGCGCCCAAAGAATTGAGGAGGAAAGGAAAGTGATTCCCAATGGAAGGGAAATTAGGGGGGAAAGTGATTCCATCCATCCAAGGAAGGAATCACTTTCCCACATTGAAGTATTCACTTTCCTTTCCAAATTCCTTGGCATTGCCAAACATCGGAAAGAAAAATCAATAGGAATTAAAGTTTCCCAAAGGAAAGGAAATGACAAGGAATTGATTTCCTTTCCCTTCCATTCCGCGAACCAAACGAGGCCTAAGGGCACGAGAAGTGGGTATGTCCAGCCTACGCCGTAGTTTCAGCGGTAGAACGCTGTCCTAGTCACAACATCTAACACAATCTAGAATATGCTCCGAATGGAGAACAATATAATAAGTAATCTCAATCACAACTAAGATGGAAAAAAGATAAGATAATCTCAACAGAGAGTCACAATATGAATAATAAGTCTCGGTGTAAACCACACCATAAATAATACCTCAATACAATCACAATATCTCAATGACTAGATAAAGATATAAGTCTAATCTAGACTAATGGCAAGTCCTCAGCGACTACTGGATCCTGATGAGGGTCCAGGTCACCTGTGTCAGCTAGGCCTGCTCCATAGTAAGTGTCGCAGCAATCCTCATCAACTGTAATATTTCAACAGGTCCAGTCACGACATGAACGAATACATATCTCTCACACAGATCATAACATGAAAGAAAATATGAAACAAGCTATAGAATAATATACATGAACTGCTGATAAAGAAATGAGACTATAAAAGAGAACATGATACATGGAAATAGATATACATGATATAATAAGAGAACTGAACTAACTACGTGGTGTAGAGCACAATCTGGTTATGTAAACTGGCTTAGGTTATACATGACTTAAATCTAGTTTGGAGTTGTACATAAAAAGGATATAAATCACATAACCAAATAAATACTCCCATTGTCCCAATCAGTACATAAGGATCTGTCCAGGTTATGTTATTGCACACGAAAGTAGTGTGTCACATGGATAGCTAGTCCACATGAACAATGGGTTATACATGAAGGCTCACATGATCATGAGTGTACATAAATGTCACATGAGTATACATGAATAAATACGAATACAAAAAGTAGACGATGCACATGATAAAGTACACGAACATAATATACCCGATGTATCCGAGGGGATAACATCGCATGAAGAGATCCATATAGTACTAATCTGTGATGACATCGTGACAGCAACAAGTAAACTAGTCTATAACAAGTAAATATGTCCAAGCAAGAATGAAACGGTCAGAAAATGTACTCGCCTGGTAATCCAAGCTGCTGATGAGGAAGTGTCACTGAACTAGAATGATGTAATCTTATTTAAAACAACCACAAGTCACAACAAGGTCTAAAATATCATAAGAAATGCCTACAATACAATTCTACATGATTCTAGGACCTTCTAGGTCAAAGTCAACCCTTGGTCAACTCTGGTCAAACCTGGTCAACTCTGGTCAAACCTGGTCAACTATAGGTCAACTAGTCTGTTTACTAATTTTTAGGTCAAGCACAAGTTTTCATGTGATTCTAAGTTCGTTTGAGTCGATTTGGATCAAGTTTGACCCAAAGTTGACTTTTGTCAACTTGGTCAACTTGTCGGTCGACTCGGCCATTCTAGGCTCATTGGGTCAATCCTAAACTGACTCAATACTCCCTAGGTCACATTCACAAGCAAACAATTACATATATATATATATATATATATATATATATATATATATATATATATATATATATATATATATATATATATATATATATATATACTCATTCATTCTAGGTAGTGTATCTATATATATATATATATATATATATATATATATATATATATACTCATTCATTCTAGGTAGTGTATCTACATATAAATACACACACACACACACACACACACACACACACACACACACACACACACACATATATATATATATATATATATATATATATATATATATATATATATATATATATATATATATACACATAAAAAAAAAAAAAAAAAGAAAAAAAAAAAAAAATATATATATATATATACACATAAATGAGGCAAAGAGTGGGAGCTCCGCTGCTCCCCACTCCGCCATCCCCGGCGTTCGCCTGCCTCGGGTGGCCGGTCGGCTGCTTTGGCCTGGCCACGCCCCTTGGCGTGCTCTTCCCTCTTGGACCACCCTCCGTTTTCCCATTCTGGCCGTGTGCCGTCTGGCCCCCCGCCGGCTCCCCGTGGCGCGGGATATTCCCCCCTCCTCCCTCCCCACCCACCTCGGCGGCGCCGCCCGCGCCGGAAGCGCCGTCGTCTCCGGCCTCGGTCTGGTTTTAATCAGCCTGGCCCACCCGCCCCCGGCCCGGCGTCCCTGCCCCTCGTCGCCCCTTTCCCTGCGCCGTCCCCGGCGCCCTCGACAGCCCCTTCGGCCTCGCCCCCTCCCGGTGCTCCAGCCCTCCAACCGTCGACGGTTCCTCCCCCCTCGGGAGTCGAAACGCTCTCCTGGGCTAGGGTGGCCATGGCCCCCCCACCCTCGGCGTCGCCCAGACGTCGATTCACTTTCCCGCCGTCCTCGCCTGCTCCCTCGGCCGCGGACCCCAACCCCCTCTCTGTCGGGCGTCTTTCCGCCTCGGTTCCCCTCCCTCCCTCGGCGTTCAGCGTCCCCACGGCGGCCCCACTCTCGGCTCCCGCAGCCTGGGCCTGCCCCGCCCCCCTCGCGGTGGCGTCCATCCAACCGGCCGAGGCCTCCCGACCACCCCTGCAGTGGCCTAACTCGGCATCCTCCTCCCTTGGCCCGGCCGAGCACCCCGGCGGCCATGGGCTGGCCCCCCCTCTCCGCTTCCCCCCCTCCGCGGGGGCCCCTCCTTCGCTCCCTCCCATCCTCTCCACCCCTCTCCGGCGTTCCCTCCGTCTCAGACCGGAGGACCCTCCCCCGCCCAGCCGGTAGCAGTCGCCCCTCCGCGTCTCCGGGCCACGGTCTGCTCGTGTAGCCGTCGCCTGGCCTCCCTCCGGTCGCCGCGGGTTCTCCGGGTCCTCGCCGGTGCCCCCGTCCTCCCCCCCAATTTCTGTCGCTCGCACCGGTGCTCCGCCACGCAGGGCGGATGTGTAGCCCTCGTGCGGCGCGCCTGCCCTCCCCGCGCCCCCGTGCTCCTTCGCTCCGTCGCCGGTGCCCCGTCTTTCGTCCCCCCCCCGCGCCTTCGCTCCGTTCGTTGCCGGAGCCCCGTCCGGCATCCCCCACCCGGTCGCCATCGCCGGAGCCCCCTGGCTCCGGGCGGCTCGCCTCCCCGCCTCGGGCTGGGAACCCTCGGGTCTCGCGACCTCGGGCAGTCCAACGCCCAGTCCTCGGGCCGTGGGAACGCACCTACGTGGGTCTTCCGCCCTCGGGCCTCGCGTGCACCCGTCCTCGGGCCACGCGCGCTGGGGGCCAGCTCCTTTTGGCTTTCGAATTTTGTTTTCAAAATTCGATTTTCCTTCTATTCCGAAAAAAAATATCAAAAACCAGGGCAGAGTGCCCACACCCCCCTCCATGCCCCACTCCCCCTCACTTCCACTGTTTGAAATTAGGTTTAGCAGTTCTGAAATTTCTATCTTTGTAATTTCGTAATTTCAGTTTTTGTAATTACGAAATTTATAATTTCAAAATTTCAGTTTTGGAATTTCGTTTTTTTCGGTTCTGGAACTACGGATTCTAGGTTCTGCCCCTTTTTCATTTTCTACCATGTATCTCAGGACCCGTTTTGTGTTTTCCGGTCCTGCAACCGCTTGTAGTGCTCCTTCTGAGCTTTCCTTTATTTTCAATAAAAGGCCTTTTGTTAAAATATATATATATATAGATATATATATTTAAATATATATATATACACAAATCTATATATATACACAAATCTATTTAAAGGAAACTTTATATATATATACACATATCCTAATATATACACATATATGTATAGGGAGAAAGAATGTTGGTTTTACGAAGGGAAATGAAACTCAGACCTGGGATTGAAATAGCTCGACAAATCTCATCACAATATATATACATATATCTATATTTTTAACACACACACACACACACACACACACACATATATATATATATATATATATATATATATATATATATATATATATATATATATATATATATATATATATTATATTTATATTTATATTTATATATATATATATATATATATATATATATATATATATATATATATGTATATATATACATAAGGCAAATAGGGATATATATACATATATGATGGTAATAATTGAAAGTAAAATTAGGGACTTAAACCCACAAGTCCAGAATCTTAATAACATCATATGAAATCAGAAAATATGAATTAAATCTCAGCAATTTGAAATATGACAAAACAATTCAATTATATATATAAATCGAAACCCGAAAACTAACGCAATACCCAGAATGCAATATACACAACTAGAATTCACGAAACTTGGCAAACACGAAGGTGTCTATGTGTGTGACGTGTTCGGGTACTCACGGGGTCGAACCCGTGTCCGTATCGTGTCCACGGAGTGTGTATCAGAAAACCGAATTCGCGTGTCGTGCATGTACGTTTTGCCCGATTGGATGCCGCATGCAACACGAGAAGCCTCCGTGCACATGGCTAGGTAGGGTCCCGGGGTAGGTCTAGGACACGCTGACCTGACACCACGTCGCATATACGCGACGAAGCGACACGCGAACACCCGTGCGGCCTGTGCCAGTACGTGCGTGCCCGTAGGCGCGTGTCGGGTCTCGTGGCTCGTGATTCGAGCCACGCCACGACTCGTGATCGGGTCCCTGGGTAGTCTTGGTATCGTGCTCTTAGAACGGGTCCTCGACGAGCCGTGTCCGCGTACGAAGGCCGTGTCAGCGGCACTTTTCAGCCGCGTGCACAGTATGGGCTGAACAGTGCACGCGAGATTTCTTCACGCATGCTTCACGAAACGTCGTGAAATTTTACGGGCATGTGAGCAGAGGTTGCCCCCACGTGCTCATAAAATTTCACGCAAAACGGAGCCCTGTGCGTCGAGTTACGACGCTCGGACAGCAGGGCATGCACGGGGCCGTACACGGGCCTCGTGCACGCGTGTATGTGTCCGATTCAGACGCTGAAATCGTGTCAATTTCAGATCCATATTCACAAAAGTTGTTACAAATAATATTAGCAAGGAATTCGTGAAAACAGAATCGAAAAATAACACTTTTCAGTTCTAAGTGGTATTTCGTCGAACACGTGTACTATAGGACCGATACGTGTCCGATACGGCTATCAAACGAACTCACAATCCTACCAAACTTCATGCATAGGTCTGGGGTACCTATATGGATGCTAAAATGCAGAAAATTTAGAAGGAACAATGGTAGAACGAGGTTTACCTATAGAGAGTAGGAATCTCAATAAAAGTGAATCCTCGAGCGCTTCGACGACCGATTTCTCTCGAGAAAATGCCTCCAACTCCTTGCTAGTAGTGCTCCAGCAAGTTCTCCTTCTCCCTACAGTTGCAACACAATTTGTTTGGTACGAATCGGATGCCGGATGAGAAAGTTAGGGTTTTGAAGGGAAAGGGAAACTAGGGTTTTGATCTAGTGGAGGTTATGAGATTTCTTCACAAATGAGAGGGAGGATGCTGCTATGCTTGGCTGGCCATGGGTAGGGGGGTATTAGGGTTAGGGTTAAGTCATAGACCAAGCACTCTAAGTTGCTACAAAGGCCCAATGACAAAAGACTTAAAGGCTATACAAAAATGACTTAAAAATCCTTAAATAATTCTAGAAAAATAGGTAAAAATTCTAAATTAAATCTAATAAGCCAATAATAAAACTAATCATATTATTAGGCTTCTAGACAAGGTTGGCTAAGGTTATACCATCTAGGTCCTATCAATGCACCAATCCAAAACACACAACAATTAATTTAATTAACATTTAAATAAATTCATAATAATGCACAATGACTAAAATAGCCCTAATTAGAAAAAGTGAGTATGACAAATCTACCCTCCATAAAATAATTTTGTCCTCAAAATTAAAGACAAAACTGAACGTATGAGAAGGATAGAAAAATCATACCTCAAGACTAAAAAAGATAAGGGTATTGCTCGCGCATCTCATCCTCCCTCTCCTAGGTAGACTCACCTGGAGAGTGATGCCTCCAAGCTATATAAACCAAGGATATCGTCTGGTTGCTCAGCACCTTCTCCCATCGATCCAGAATCTCCACAGGCTGTTCTGGATAACTAAGAGTAGGGCCCACCTCGATCTCGGAATGATCCAGTACATGGCTAGGATCCGCCACATAGCGTCTCAGCTGCGACACGTGAAATACATTGTGGACTCCCTCTAATGCAGGGGGCAAGTCCAGTCTATATGACACGTCACCGACTCTTTCGCTGATAATGAAAGGTCCGATGAAACGCGGACTAAGCTTTCCACCTCCACCAAAGCGAATAGTACCACACATCAGAGATATCCTCAAGAACACCATATCTTCAACCTAGCACAAACATGGTCTCAACTTAACTATAACAATCACATGATCAAACAAAATCACAAAACAAACAAGATTCTAATCCTAAGTCTAAGTTGTACCTCAAACTGCAAGGGTCTTCGGTGGTTATCGGCCCAATGCCGTTGTCTGTCCTGCGCCATACGAAGTCGATCTCTGATGAGCTTCACCTTCTCGGCTGCGTCAACAAGCATCTCAGGTCCCAATAAAGCTTGCTCTTCAACATTTTCCCAAGATAAGGGTGTATGACAACTACGCCCGTACAGTGCCTCGAATGGTGGCATCCCAATGCTGGCCTGGAAACTATTGTTGTATGCAAACTCCACTAAGTGTAGGTGATCCTCCCAAGATCCTCCAAAATCTAGAACACAAGTCCGCAGCATGTCCTCGAGTGTCTGACTAGTCCTCTCTGACTGTCCGTCCGTCTGAGGGTGGTATGCAGTACTGAACTTATGCTGAGTGCCCAAACTAGTCTACAGACTCTGCCAGAAATGGAAAGTAAAGCGACTATCTCGATCCGAGACAATTCTCACCGGAACTCCGTGTATCATGATAATCTGCCGCATATACATCTTTGCTAGCCTCTCAGTAGATGTACCCACTTTAAATGGCAAAAAGTAGGCTGATTTGGTCAACCTATCTACGATGACCCAAATCACGTCTTTCCTTCCTGGTGTATGCGGTAATCCAGAAACAAAGTCCATCGTGATGTGCTCCCACTTACACTCCGGAATGGGCAATGGCTATAGCAGTCCTCCTGGCCTCTGCCTCTCTGTCTTAATCTGCTGACAGACTAAATATTTGGCTACGAAGCGTACTACCTCTCGCTTCATCCCATACCACCATATATGCTCCTTCAAATCCCTATACATCTTGTTGGCACTTGGATACATAGAGTACTGAGAATGATGGGCCTCCTGTATAACCTGCTTTCGAAGCTCTTCGCTAGGCACACAGTCTGGAACCGTGCCTTAATGCGCCATCCTCTACAATGACAAACTCATCCACAAGTCCTGCTCGAGCTTGCTCTCGAATACACCATAGAATAACATTGTCGAACTGAGCTAACTTGATCCTCTCTATCAAGTCCGACTGAATCTGAATACCCCACATCTGCATCTGAACTCCTGGCACAATCACCTTGATCCCTAGGCTCTCCAAATTTGCTAACAAGTGATGATCCATCGTCAAATACATAGCTACCAGATACCTACTCAAGGCATCGGCAACCACGTTGGCCTTTCCTGGATGATATTGCAATGAAATGTCGAAGTCCTTCATCAACTCCAACCATCCGTGCTGCCTCATGTTGAGCTCTTTCTGTGTAAACACATACTTCAAGCTTTTGTGGTCTGTAAAGATCTTCACACGCTCTCCATATAGATAGTGCTTCCACAACTTAAGAGCAAAGATAACTGCCGCCAAATCCAAATCATGGGTAGGGTAGTTCTTCTCATGTGGACGTAATTGCCTGGATGCATAGGCAATCACCTTCCCATGCTGCTGCAAGACACAACCCAAACCCTTCCCTGAGACGTCACTGTAGATAGTGAACCCGCCTGATCCTGATGGCAATGTCAAAATTGGGCTGTCGTCAGCCACTTCTTCAACTCATCAAAAGCAACCTGACACTCCTCTGATCAGATAAACTCTGTGTCCTTCCGGGTCAGCCGAGTCAATGGCTCTACAATCCGAGAGAAATCCTGAACAAACCTCCTGTAGTAGCCTGCCAATCCCATAAAGCTCTTGATCTTCGTAACTGAACTCGGTGCTGTCCATGCCTCAACTGCTCTGATCTTCTTCGGGTCGACTGAGATCCCATCTCCGATCACAACATGACCTAGGAAATCAACTCGATCTTGGAAGAACTCACACTTCGAGAGCTTGTCGTAAAGCTGCTCCTTCCTGAGAGTCTCCAGAACCACTCTCAAATGCTCCTCATGCTCCTCTGGGGTCTTCGAATACACCAAGATATCGTCGATGAATACCACTATGAACTTGTCCAAGTACTGGTGGAACACCTTGTTCATCAAGTTCTTGAACACCGCCGGGGCGTTAGTTAACCCAAACGGCATCACCATGAACTCAAACTGGCCATACCATGTCCTAAATGCTGTCTTCGGAATATCCTTCTTCTTCACCTTCACTTGATGATAACCTGACCTCAGATCAATTTTGGAGAATACCTTCGCTCCGCTCAACTGATCAAACAGATCATCGATCCTTGGCAGCGGATACTTATTCTTGATCGTGAGGTTGTTGAGTACCTTGTAGTCGTTACACATCCGTACCGACCCATCCTTCTTCGGTACAAAATGTACTGGTGTACCCCATGGTGAAGAACTCGATCGGATGAAGCCTTTGTCCTGCAACTCATCCATCTGCTTCTTCAACTCCACAAGCTTGCTGTTGTTCACTCTATAGACATGCTGAAATATTGGCTCTACGCCAGGCACCAAGTCTATAAAGAACTCCAAATCTCTGTCCGGAGGTAACCCTGGTAACTCCTCCAGAAATACATCCATAAACTCAGCTATCAATGGATGTGGCACGCTCTACTCCTCTGCTGAAACTCTGTAGAAAACTCTACTGCTCTATTCCGTCTCCCGACTGGTGAACTCGAACTCTGGCTCTCCTGGCACTCTAAAAAGAACTCTACTACCTCGATAATCTATACTGGAATGGTGCCTGCTCAACCAATCCATACCGAGTACAATATCGTAGTTCGGTAATGGCATTACGAGCATACTCACATCCAATTCTCGGCCTCCCAAAACTACTCTCCAATCCTTACAAACATCACGGACGAGGATAATACCACCCCCAGTCGTGATCTTGCAAGTCCTAGGCAACGGTTCAGAAGAAAGCTGGTGTCTAACAGCAAATAATACAGACACAAAGCTATGGGAAGCACCCGAATCAAATACTGCGAATGCGGGAAAAAAGTTGATAAAAACAGAACCTGCTATAAGATCTCCTACTGGCTCGGACTCCTCAGCTGCAATGGCGAAAGCTCCCCCTACTGACCTCCTCTGGTCTGCTGCTGGTGCTGGATAAACTTCTGCTGCTGGGTCGACAATAGTACCTTCTGTTGGCCTGCCGGAGCCTTGGCTCCTACTCCCTGAGCTGTAAGCCCCGCAGCCATGGGACAATCCCTCAACTGATGCTCTGCTGTACCACAAAGTAGGCACTTTCCTAAGCTCTTCCTACACTAATTCTACACGTCCTGGCTTCTTGCAGAAAATGCAACTGATGGCCTCCTGCTGTCTTGGTGCCTGCTGAAACTGCTTATGCTGGAAAGGCTTCTGCTGATGCTGCTGCTGATAATGGGGCCTCTTGGCCGGGCCCCTACTGCCGCTGGCTCCATGTGAATCACGACCTCTCTTCAGCTTCAGTTCAAGGTCGTCCTCTGCTGCCATAGCTCCCATCAAAATCTTCTCAAAAGTAGCATTTTTGTTGCTCTTGGTCAAGGACTTGACTTCCTTAACCAAGCCCTTCCTGAACCTCCTAGCCTTTGCTGTCTCACTAAGGCCCTCCACAATTCTACCTAGACGGCAGAACTCTCCGGCGTACTCCTCTACTGTCTGGTTCCCCTAAACCAGGTTCTCGAACTGCGTCTCCAAAGCGCCAAGTACTGTGTCGGGGAAGAACTTCTCCTTGAAAAGCTTCTTAAAAGCCTCCCAAGTCTGCCCCTCGGTACCAACCCTGGGGTCAGTCTGGTACCATATGCGGGCAAGGTCCTGCATCTGACTGCCCGCTGCTTCTATCTGAAGCCTAGCTGGCATCTCTGCGAGACGAAAGATCTCTTCTATATGCTCGATCCAGTCGTCGGCATATAGGATACCCTCGGTACCCCTGAAGTCTCGCGGCCGCATCTTCTGGAAGTCCTGAATACCTAGAGTCCTTGGCTGGTATGGCTGTATCTGCCCTTCCTGTGGTTGGGCAGCTACCTTCTCTACTGCCACCATGGCTAGCTGATGGGAATTGTCAATGCCCTGCCTCATATCTTCCACCTGGCGCCGCTGAGTCTCTACATCTGTAGCATAAAGGCAAAGAACTGCACCATATCAACTGTCCCCTGAGGCGGTGGTGGTAGCATCCCCTGAACTCCGGGGGTAGTCCTCGGAACCGGTGGAGGAGCACCCCCAAAAGCTGCAGATAGGCCCACCTGAGATGGGACAAGAGGTACTGTGGTCCCAGGATCCTATTGAGTCGGGCGAGAAGTGGCATACCTCTCAGCGGTATCCTTTTGTGATCGTGTCTCCACTATCCTGAAGACAGATAAAACAAAGAATCAATTACTGAGAAAGAAGCGATAAAATCAAAGGAGGATAGTTCACTTTCAAAAGAAGGCAAGTAGCAACAAGAATTAGATAAGAGTTTTCCTAATGTGATTGAGTACCTTAACTTATATCCTATATCATACTGCAGGTTGTAGTGATACTCTAGTTCGAGTACCACTACAAAATCGTACTAGTTGCGACTAAGACGACCTGTATGGGCTACCACTAAAAATGTGTCACGACCCGCACCCAGTGTAAGGGCACGAGAAGTGGGTACATCCAGCCTATGCCGCAGTGTCGGCGGTAGAACGCTGTCCTAGGTCATAACATCTAACACAATCTAGAATATGCTCCGAATGGAGAACAATATAATAAGTAATCTCAATCACAACTAAGATGGAAAAGAAGATAAGATAATCTCAACAGAGAGTCACAATATGAATAATAAGTCTCGGTGTAAACCACACCATAAATAATATCTCAATACAATCACAATGTCTCAATGACTAGATAAAGATATAAGTCTAATATAGACTAATGGCAAGTCCTCAGCGACTACTGGATCCTGATGAGGGTCCAGGTCACCTGTGTCAGCTAGGCCTGCTCCATAGTAAGTGTCACAGCAATCCTCATCATCTGTAATATTTTAACTGGTCCAGTCAGGACAGAAACGAATACATATCTCTCACATAGATCATAACATGAAAGAAAATATGAAACAAGCTGTAGAATAATATACATGAACTGCTGATAAAGAAATAAGACTGTAAAAGAGAACATGATATATGAAAATAGATATACATAATATAATAAGAGAACTGAACTAACTACATGGTGTAGAGCACAATCTGGTTATGTAAACTGGCTTAGGTTATACATGACTTAAATCTAGTTTGGAGTTGTATATGAAAAGGGTGTAGCTCAAATAACCAAATAAATACTCCCCCTGCCCCAATCAGTACACAAGGATCTGTCCAGGTTATGTTATTGTACATGAAAGCAGTGTGTCACATGGATAGCTAGTCCATATGAACACTGGGTTATACATGAAGGATCACATGATCATGAGTGTACATGAATGTCACATGAGTATACATAAAAAATACGAATACAAAGAGTAGACAATGCACATGATAAAGTACACGAGCACAATATACCCGATGTATCCGAGGGGATAACATCGCATGAAGAGATCCATATAGTACTAATCCGTGATGACATCGTGACAGCAACAAGTAAACTAGTCTATAACAAGTAAATATGTCCAAGCAAGAATGAAACGGTCAGATAATGTACTCGCCTGGCAATCCAAGCTGTTGATGAGGAAGTGTAACTGAACTGGAGTGATGTAATCCTATTTAGAACAACCACAAGTCAGAACAAGTTCTAAAATATCATAAGGAATGCCTACAATGCAATTCTAAATGATTCTAGGTCCTTCTAGGTCAAAGTCAACCCTTGGTCAACTCTGGTCAAACCTGGTCAACTCTGGTCAAACCTGGTCAACTATAGGTCAACTAGTCCGTTTACTAATTTTTAGGTCAAGCACAAGTTTACAAGTCATTCTAAGTTCGTTTGAGTCGATTTGGATCAAGTTTGACCCAAAGTTGACTTTTGTCAACTTGGTCAACTTGTCATTTGACTCGGCCATTCTAGGCTCATCGGGTCAATCCTAAACTGACTCAATACTCCCTAGGTCACATTCACAAGCAAACAATTACATATATATATATATACACTCATTCATTCTAGGTAGTGTATCTACACACACACACACACACACACACACACACACACACACACACACACACACACACATATATATACGTACATACATACATACATACACACATGTACTTAAACTTGTGAAGAGAGATTGTGTGTGTGTGTGTGTATGAAGAGCTGCTATTACGGGGGTACAAATCTGAGATAATTTGGTTATATATACAACTATATAAATATATCATATATATATATATATATATATATATATATATATATATATATATATATATATATATATATATATATATATATATTATAAATATATCATATATATACATATATACACAAATATATTTAAAGGAAACTTTATATATATACACATACCCTAATATATACACATATATGTATACGGAGAAAGAATGTTGGTTTTACGAAGGAAAATAAAACTCAGACCTGGGATTGAAATAGCTCGACAAATCTCATCACAATATATATATATATATATATATATATATATATATATATATATATATATATATATATATATATACAAAATATATATATATATATATATATATATATATATATATATATATATATATATATATATATATATATATATATTTATATATATATATATACATACATATACATAAGACAAATAGGGATATATATACATATATGATGGTAATAATTGAAAGTAAAATTAGGGACTAAAACCCACAAGTCCAGAATCTTAATAACTTCATATAAACTCAGAAAATATGAATTAAATCTCAGCAATTTGAAATATGACAAAATAATTCAATTATATATATAAATCGAAACCCGAAAATGTTCGGGTACTCACGGGGTCGAACCTGTGTCCGTATCGTGTCCACGGAGTGCGTATCGAAAAACCGAATTCGCGTGTCTGCATGTGCGTTTCACCCTATTAGACGTCGCACGCAACACGAGAAGCCTCGTGCTCGTGCACATAGCTATGTAGGGTCCCGGGGTAGGTCTAGGACATGCTGACATGACACCACGTCGCGTCTACGTGACACAGCGACACGCGAACACCCGCGAAGCCTATGCGCGCGCGCGGGAGCGTACGTGCCCGTGGGCGCGTGTCGGGTCTCGTGGCTCATGGTTCGAGCCACGCCACGACTCGAGATTGGGTCCCTATATAGTCTAGGTATAGGGCTATGTGCTCATGCTCCTGGAATGGGTCCTCGACGTGCCGTGTCCGCGTACGAAGGCCGTGTCAGCGGCACTTTTCAGTCGCGTACACAGTGCGGGCTGAACAATGCACGCGAGGTTTTCCTGCGCCCGCTTCACAAAACGTTGTAAAATTTTACGGGCATGTGGGAAGAGGTTTCCCCCACGTGCTCATAAAATTTCACGTGAAACGGAGCCCTGTGTGTCGAGTTACGACGCTCGGACAGCAGGGCATGCACGGGCCTCGTGCACGCGTGTCCGTGTCCGATTCAGACACTGAAATCATGTCGATTTCAGATCCATCTTCACGAAAGTTGTTACAAATAATATTAGCAAGGAATTTGTGAAAATAGAATCGAAAAATAACACTTTTTAGTTCTAAGTGGCATTTCGTCGAACACGTGTTCTATAGGCCTGACACGTGTCCGATACGGCCATCAAACGAACTCACAATCCTACCAAACTTCATGCACAGGTCTGGGGTACCTATATGGATGCTAAAATGCAGAAATTTTAGAAGGAACAATGGTAGAACGAGGTTTACCTATAGAGAGTCAGAATCTCAATAAAAGTGAATCCTCGAGCGCTTCGACGACCGATTTCTCCCGAAAAAATGCCTCCAACTCCTTGATAGCAGTGCTCCAGCAAGTTATCCTTCTCCCTACAGTCGCAACACAATTTGTTTGGCACGAATCGGATGCCGTATGAGAAAGTTACGGCTTTGAAGGGAAAGGGAAACTAGGGTTTTGATCTAGTGGAGGCTATGAGATTTCTTCACAAATGAGTGGGGGGCTGCTGCTATGCTTGGCCGGCCATGGGTAGGGGGATATTAGGGTTAGGGTTAAGTCATGGGCCAAGCATTCTATGTTGCTACAAAGGCCCAATGACAAAAGACTTAAAGGCTATACGAAATTGACTTAAAAATCCTTAAATAATTCTAGAAAAATAGGTAAAAATTCTAAATTAGATATAATAACCCAATAATAAAAATAATCACATTATTAGGCTTCTAGACAAGGTTGACTAAGGTTATACCATATAGGTTCTATCAATGCACCAATCCAAAACACACAACAATCAATTTAATTAACATTTAAATAAATTCAAAATAATGCACAATGACTAAAATACCCCTAATTAGAAAAAATGACTGTGACAGGGTTTACCATAACCCTCTCCAGAACTCTATCTAGCTCAAGCGGAGGGTGACATGGTTTGGCCTAATGGTCATCATGTCTCCTGTTTTGGTTAAACACTGCACTATTCTTTATTCCACATCCTATCTTAGAGAGGTGTCTTTACAGTCTACCCACCTTAGCTAATCACCTGGTCATGTCAAGCATGTGTTACTATATCCTTTCAGGTAAACTTCCTAGCTCAATGTGATAATTTACATGAAGTTTTCGAATCACTAATTTGTGACTCAGCAATCATTCAACAAGAGATTTTCTTATAAAATTTAAACCTTGATAGAAATGTCATTCTTATCCTATCTATCTATCTAGTAAAGACATCTGTCCAAACCTCTACATACCCTAAATAATTACCTATAAGATATTCTATCTACCTTAGTCACAATCAATAATAAAATAATGACGAAGTGATCATCAACACAAGTGTTCGTCCTTCTGAGAGAGGGAAAGACGAGAATTCATAAATAGTAATTCAAGAATGGTATGATTGAGCACAAATGCAAATTTTTAAGGGCGATAGTAGAAGTCTAAGGAATTTTCAATAGCAGTAGTGGATTGAGATTCTAATATATCGTCCTAACGCAGGCTCGTCCGGTACAGTAACGTAACCGAAATGATTTATCTCGACCTAAATGGGCCACCACAAAAATATGTCATGCCCCGGTTCCAACATATATAGAAACTTGAGCATGAGCATACCAGCTAATACGATCTAGGATAAGTTTCCAATTTAATGGACTTATCCCTGGATGTACTCCGCTGTAAGGGTAACTAAGACTAACTGATCATCTATATCTGAATCCACAGTATGAAACGAATACCAAGAATAAATATAATATACTAAAGTTGGCCACCCAGTAATATACATGTTCGAGTAAGCTCGAAAAATGAATAAGCTTGGTAATAATAGGCTACATAGCAGCATGAAGCAAATACAGGTGAAGATATAAGCATAAAGAGTAAATGGAAATACCAAGAACACATATATAAATATATACCTGAGACATCAGTGCATCATGCAGCACCTGTCCAGCTACTCTGTACTAACTGTTCAATGAATACCTGGAGAGATCACCAGGTCCTCAAAGGGACGTAACAAGATGCAGAAATACATGCCATAGTATGAACTGAATATATGAACAACTTGAATCACAACGTGGTCTAATATCCAGTCATCAATCAGCAAACCAAATCTCTAACCACTCCTGATCAAAGGATGGCATACCAGTCGATGATAAGATATTGTCCCATGATATGATCCGACGTAGGTACACGAACTAACCAGTCTATGTGAATGCATGTTGAAGACAACCTTTCAGCGTATGGGTAGGTGAATAGGAGATTTGCATCGATTCACGGGCCGATGTCGGATCACGAGCCGTTGTATACATACAAGTACTAGTATACCTCCCGACTGTACCTAGCACGCAGCTAGTGGCCGCTGCCGGATGTATCCCCTAGTGAATGTATGGCCCATAACCGGGTATCCATGCCCATAACCAGCTATCCACTGAGGCAAAAATAATATAATTGGCTATCCCATATGCCTACTGATTGTCTTCTCCATCCCAGGAAATGTACAAGTCGTATCCATGACTCAGACAATCCATATCTTAATGCGAGTCTCTTAACCTAGACACCATCTAACTCTTTATGTACCGACACACGAACCACTCACACCGATGATCAGTCGAATGCATAAATTTATGCCAACATAATGACCCTTACTCAAGGTGCCGTGTAATACATTGTGTCAAGTCATAGAAGTTATTCGGGACAACTTTACCATATCGGGTATGTCTACTAACTCTAAGTTACACACACGCACACACCCATATCATCGATGCCATCATCGATAAAACCCAAGTCATCCTTGGATACACACTACCAGTGTCACCAACTAACAATACAAGGATAGATATGAATAATGTAAACAATACAAGTATGGCAAGGTATCTTACCTGGGGTGAAGTAGTGAGCCGATGATGTTCTACAGACAAATCGTCAAGTCCAAGAAAGGTAGCAAAATAGGAGTCTCCATTAACGTCGTCGGATGCTAGAAAATATCACCAACGTTCCCAGAATAAGGGAAATAGCTAGGATAGACTACCCATAAGTCCAATTCTGGATACAAGGGCAAAATGGTAATTTCAGATCAAAATACGGTCTACCGTTGGACCCACTTTGCACCGAAAAGGTGTTAGGATCAAGGTCATCAAAATATAGCAAACTATATGTCTACGAATCCAGAATGATGATACGAACCCAACGTCCGGAAATGGATTCCGATGAGCCGATCTCAAAATGGTCCGTTGACTCGGACACTAGAATCTAGTTTGCACAAATATGCATGCCGGAGCTCAAGTCTACTAAATCTAGTAAAGTATATCTCAACGAGTCCAGAATGACTATTCGCAACGGTATATCCAGAAGTGGATTCCGATGAGCCGATCTCAAAATGGCCCGTTGACTAGAACTATGGGGCCCACCTTGTACCGAAATACGTGTCAGGGCCCATGTCCTCCAAATCAAGCATATTATATACGAATTCTTGCCAGAACGATGCCATGAGTCTACTGGTGGTGTCAGAATTGAAATCCGGAGTCCCCGGTTCAAAATTAGAATTTTAAAAGTTGGAAATGACGAATTCGAACGGCCAACTTTGGCGTCAAATTCAACCAGTCAAACGATATATATTAGCTGTGCATAGGAACTAGTGGCGTGTCAAACAGAGCCGCAATGGCAAAGATACAAGTCCACAAAATTGGCTCCACAAAACTGTCTAAAATAAACACAATTATTCGAACAACTTGGCGGCTGATTTTGATCTATCAAATGGACGAATTAACGGCTAAAACTTTAGGAGAAGGTAGAGCTATATACCTAGATTATAATGGAGGAAAGACTTCAACGATCCAATGATCAGATTGCCCAGAGAACACGTGCGAAGTTGCTACATTGAAACGTAATGTAAACCCCCTTAAATTTTTACTACAATTTTTATTTTTGGTATTTATACGTCGCGTACGAGTTCGTATTTTTCGTATTTGCTCGTCGAGTACGAATATGTGCTAGGTACATATTTTATACAATATTTTTTTATGGAATTCAAATTTCATATGGTAAATATGTTATTTATTTACTTATATTATCTTTATTACTCGATTTACAAACTGCATTGATTTAATATAAAAAGAGTTATTTACTTTTATTATACAAATATAATTGATAATTTCCAAAATGATGTTTTACATAAATAATCTTTTACATACGAGATACATGACTTTAAATTTCATGAAAATATTTATATTTTCGAAATTTATTTAATATTAATATTTTATTATTAAAAAAGTATTTAAAAATAGTGTTTTGGTTTAAATTTATTTGATCGTGATAATTTACGTTTTAAAAAAAAATTTATTGACTTATTTTAATTAGCCATAAATTAAAAATAGGTTTTATCTAGATTTGCTTGGGATTTGAGAAATTGATTTTAAATCGATTTGAATCAATATGTGTTTATCTATGGGGGTATTTATATCCACCTAATCCTTACCCTAATGGGATTCCCACCTCCTATAAAAGGAGAGGTACTTGCCCTCTTTTTTCAGGAATTTCTACCACCAAACCTATGCATCGTGTCCGTGCCCGTGTTTTCCCTTCTCATCCACTATAAATTTTTACATGTACAATATTCTCCATCCCGAGTCCGACAATCCCGGACTCGACACAACCGACCAACTCAACACCATCTCCTTCGCCCCCACCCTGCCGGCATCTTCGCTGCCACGGACCCGAAACCAGACCACCACAAACCCCTTGCCAGACCGCCGACAGCACAACCACAGCGCCGGCCCCTCCTACCCTGCCCAGCTAACATCATCATCCTTAATACCTCCCCGACTCCGATCCCGACCCGCCAACATCTGCAACACATATCCAACCCGTCCCCCACAGCAACCATGATATCGCCGCCGCCACCACCGGCATAACCGCCACACCCGTCACCACCGTTAGCACCTACGACACCACCGCCGTCACTACGACCGCCTCTTCTAACCACCACCCTCGCCCATATAAAAATCTCGGCCTAAAACCTAACACCATCACCACCTGGGCCACACCGGAGAAGACAGCACCACCGTCGCTTTCATCATCGTCACCACCCCCACAGCCGCCTACCACCACCAACTACCAAGACCCAAAAACCACATCCCCACCAACATCAGAAGACAAGCAAAGGAAAGGAAATCCCAACTCACCTTGACTCTGGCCGCCTTGACCGCCGCCGCCGCCGGCGCATGCCACCCGTGTCCGCACCGTGCACCACTCCCGTGGTCGGCCCACGCGAAAGCGGGGGTCCGGCGTCCGCGTGCACAGCCCCACGCGCCCTCCGCCATGCTTCCCCCGCGCAGCCGCCCTTCCTCCTTCTCCGGCAAGCCTCCCAGACGACGCCGAGCGTCTACGGTGGTCGCCGTGCCGCGTGCAGGCGCTCCTCCTCCGCCTGGCGTCCAGTTTTTGGATCCAGTCCACGAGCCTCTCGCAACTAGGAGAGCAGCCTCCACACTTCCTTGGTAAGCAACCCCCTTCGTCTGGGCCTCTTCTCCTATTCTCAATGGAGGAGAGGAATTCATATGCAAGACCTAGGCGAGCAGCCTCCCACTTTCTATTTTAAAGTCTTTTGTGTCCTTTACTGTGACTTGGATAATTGGAGCACAACACTAGACTTTTTCATCCAACAAATTCCATATGCAAGACCTAGGCGAGCCCACCTTCGTGTAAGTATATCATGTCCCGCTAAAACACGTCCCATTGTACTCTATTTTTATCCTAAGACTTTCAAGACAAAAGGGCTACACTACACCTTCACCATGACACCGATATGCTTTCCAACTATAGACAAGGACTCAACCAAGACTCATGTTCTTCGGCCCAATAAATGATTATGGTCCACCTAATTCCTTAAATGCTTAGCTTGTGCTTTATGTTGATTGCTACCCGTGCCTTTTATTTTCGTGCCTTATCTTAATTTGCTTAGACCCATACATTTTTATTTTTACTTTCGTGCAATAATCCGTATTTATTATCCAAACCCTTATCATGATCGCTGAACCTAACTACACTCTCCTCCCGATTGTTTTCTTCTCTTCAAGGATTTTATTTTTACTATCCTGTTATTCAAGCAAATCTTGTTTTTATGTATGAAGATGGAAGGCTTATCAAGACACTCATCGGTTAAAAACGAGAATTTAATTATAAGGCCCATAGAGGAGATTGGTGTTATAGTTAAATAAAATAATTGTATGATTAGAAAATTTGGTGGTGATATTATCTTTTGGCGAGATGAGATGTTCAAAGGATAGTGTATTTGCTATTTATAAAGAGTTCGAGATTTCTTAAACAATTGTGATGCTCGTGAATAAATTTTACAAAAAAATGGGAGTCCAAAATCCATGGTAAGAGAATTGACTTGACTTTGGAAATTGATTGAGGAGATGGAAATTTTTTAGGAGGATTATGAATATGAAGCTAAGACGAGTTTCATACTATCATCATAGATTATAGATGGTGTCACGACCCGATCCCAAATTTATTTGGGTCGAACCGGATCATGCCCAGCCTGCAGCGTTGTGAGACGGCGGCAGTAAGCTGTTCTATATGCAGGTATTTCACAACAACATCTATATATTTGTCACAACTCAATACACGAAATTTTTTAAAACTTTTTATTCAACAATTGAAAGTACAACTGGAAATGAAAGAACTGAAGTAAAGTGCTGAATTCAAATTTAACAAAATTCCAAAACAATAAAACTAGAAAAACTGGAAAACGACTAGCTAAGCAGTTGGCTCGACGGCCTCAGGTCCTGCGTCCTCCAAGGGGGACTCCGGCAACACCATAGGGTACAAAACCGGGTCATAATAGCTATTGTACATTAGCTCAGCATCCTCAATGTCACCTAAAAATGTGATCTCCAGTCAGGAGGGAGCAAGTACGAATATGTATCTCATATTTCAAGTAATAATGGAAAAGTACAGGCTAAACAGTTGAAACAATATTTTCCAGTAATTCTACGATTAAAAACAATGTGATTTGAATGTGTAATCGTCTATGACCGGCTTGAGTTATACAATAGCGTCCTAGCGACGCGATACAGCTTATCCCCGTGTGTAAGAGGGGTAAGCTCGCACAATCATGCAATATGGGGGGTATTGGCCATAAACGTTATACTATTCCCCCAATCCCCACAAGCAATATCAGTCAATATTTGAACCCTAGGAGAGGGTTCCGTGTAGCAATGTGGTTTAAACATGCAGCTTGACAATTACTAAATAAAATACACGAAAATATAAACGTAACTTGCCTCTATTAATTGACTGGATTGGGAAAGTCGGTACCGAGGAGGATATCAAGTTCGTCTCCGAGATCCTACAGTTGAGAACCTTGACTTAGAACCATAATGAAACCATTCTAGGTGTGCTAGTTACAATCTCTAGAAGCAGACCCTAGTCAGATTTTAAGTTTATTAATTAATCTACCGGAAATCGTCTAACGTCGCAATCTACGTTCATTATATTTTTAATTAAATAAGTCGGTTATTGATTAATTGGAAAAATGGCAATTACCGGTTAATTTGCAAAACTTTGTATTTTTATATCATATGTATGAAACTACATTTTCCTTTTAGTGATAAAACATGGACTTCGTTAACTTACCAATATTTTATTCAAGTTAATTTATCGTGAAAAACCTTATTAATTTTATACAAAATTATTAATACCTAAATTATAATTATGCGTCTAATAATGAAAACCAACTCCGAAAAGAAAGTAAAAACCTAAACTACACAATACAGGGTCACAGCAAAATAAAATAGAAAACTGGGCTTATGCCCTTTATAAATTTTTACATAAATTAATTAATTCCTAGGGCGAGCTCTGAGTGCCGCGAACGGTCCAAACAGTAGGCCGAAGCTCTGCACCAAAAATACTAACAGCAGTACCAGTTCTAAAAATAATTATAAATATAAATATAGTTGTAAAATGCGTCTCAGACTTGGTCCAAATGTCATGTTGCTGGCTAGCGCCTCAACGTACAGGAACCCTGTAGCGTTTGCGCTTCGCCGAGGCTCATTCGACCGATATGGTCGTCGCCTAACTGGTGATACAAAAATCCATAAAATCTAAAAACCAGCAAATCCAATCTATAAATCATTTGCAAAGACCGATTTTCTTTTGAAAAATAGGTTTTACTCAAATTGCTAATTTTATACGAAAATCCCTTTAAAAATATTTTTCCGAAATTTGGGCAGCATCTCCTCTGTATTTGGGACAACCCAATCCTGGGAAAATACTAACCCAACATCAACACAATAAAAAAATATCCCAAACCAGGGATAACCCACAGCACAATATTCCAAACAAGGAATAACCACCACAATCCAATATTTCCAGTCCAGAAAATACATCACAAAAATATGTAAATATCAAAATAGGAATTCGTCGCTACGTAGCGAATACCGCGTATCACCAAAGCTACGTAAAAGAAAACCGAATCCCGAAACGGGATCGAGACCGCGTCATCACAGACTATTCTAACGAGGAGGGACACGGGGATACGGAATTTATACCTCGGGTTGCTCGGCTAGAGCTCTCAGATGATAATGAAGAGAAGGAATACATCCACGGTCAGCGGAAACTCTCGGAACAGCGTCCGAACAGCAGCAATCTCGTGCGTCAGGGAGAGACGGGGTCGCGGGATGCACGGACCATGGAATAGCTGGTCGGGAACCTGCGGGTCACCGGAAGTGGGACGGGGCTCGCGGAGACGCGGCCAAGTGGGAGCGGTGGCTCGGGTCGGGACCGGGGACGAGCTGCGGGTGCACGACGGAGGGCCGTGCAGGCTGCACCGGAGCTGCGCCGGGGAGGCACTGGAGCTCTGACCTCGAGAAGGTGGGCAGTGCAGGGCGCTGGCCGGGCTGTGTTGCCGGCGAGGCTGCAAGGGGAGGGTCCGGCCGAGCGGGCGGATGGACGGTGGTCGACTGGCGAGGGGTCCGGCGGCTGGCACCGTGCGGAAGGGGCCTGGCGGGCTCGGCTGGACGGGGCACGGCCGGAGGAAGTCGCGGGACAGCAGGGCCGCGGGGAGGTCGCGAGACAGCGGGGCCGTGGGGCGCGGACGGCGGTGGTTCCGCGGGGAGGTCGCGGGACAGCGGGGCCGTGGGACACGGACGACAGGGGTTGGCCTGGAGTTGGCCGGGGCGTTGGTCGGGGCCGCGCGCGGGGTCGTCAGCACGGACGGGGGCCGCGCGGGCAGAGGTCGGCGGGCTGGACGGCGGAGGCGCGGCCGAGGGCTGCGGGGCCGGTCGGGGTCTGGAGAGGGGGAAGAGATGGGGAAGGTTTGAGAGAGAGATGAAAGTGAGATGGAGAGGGTTTGAGTGGTGGTGGTGGGATTAATAAGGGGGAGTGGGAGAGAGATGTGGAGGAGAGGGGAATGGGGAGGAGCAGGAGAGGAGAATTAGGGGGGTGAGTGAATGAAAAACGTGAGGGAGAGGAAGAGTGGCTAGGTAGTTCGGGAAATAGTTTTTTTTTCTTTTTTTAATAAAAGTGGTATATATATATATATATATATATATATATATATATATATATATATAATATGTATAAGAAATTCATTAATGAATTTCATAAGATTTTGGGTCGGAACCCAAGTCAGGTTCGAAAAATGGGGTCTGGTGTCCGGACTCGGGATCGGACCCCGGACACGGGATAGGAACATGCCACAAACAAAATCCAATAATTAATTTTTAAAAAAATAATATTTTCCTAACCGACTATTAATAATAATAATAATAATAATAATAATAATAATAATAATAATAATAATAATAAGACTCCAACTGGGAATCCAGGTCTATGCTGATAAAACAAAATCGAACAAATATCCCAAAAATGCAATAATTCCAATTTATCCAAAAATTCCAGAAAATTAGTTTGCGGGTTTTACAACCTTCCCTCCTTAGAAAATTTCGTCCTCGAAATTTAAGAGTACCGTTTGGGGATGATCAAACCTTTACAATTACTACCTTGATTATCTCTTAATAATGTTGGCAACCCCTAAGTCAGCTAAAAAGAACTATCTTAGTCAATTCATGCAACAACATTCTTCCCTCCTTAGAAATATGGCCATTGTCCACATTTTAATGTTTGCTTCCATTTTTGAATTGTTAATCACCGAAATAATCGTGCAAAATTTCTTTTAGCATGCTCTTATTTCCAAATCATAAATCGACAAAATACTTGTGCAAAAATAAATCACTTAAACCCACATAATTATTCTCCAACAATTTGTATCACCTTACCGATCAATTTAATATTTACCAAGGATCCAGCTTCGTATTGCGTCGCTATATACGCTCCAAAATATTCTTGATACACTCCACTTGGTGTCATTCCTTTAACTCAATATCAAGCATTAGTAACCCTTTTTTTCGCATATCGATGAATTTATAGTCCCATATTTTGTCTTTTTAATCAATTTGTTGCAACAACTCTTTCAATAACTGGGTTACAAAAGTCCTTCCTCAAATATATGTCATTTAAAACTTTTTCGTTAAGTCACCGTTTAGAGTCGTATAATTGCGATTTTCTTCCAACTTGTTGTCAAAAGTTTGTCAAACCAAATTTGTCATCCAACAACAAAGGTTAATATATAAGTTCCCTCCAATCATGTCCGAACTTTACATTCATTGATCAAGATTTCTTCCAATATTCGTATTTTATCCAAATATTTATTGTAATCCAACTTCTCATAAACACTGATCCCGTAATGAAATTCTATAGACTATTTAAATACTACTAGCTACACCTGTAATGGTAATAAAGTAGGGTCTTATTCTAACAGAAAGTCATGGGGCGAAAGACATCATCAACTGTTGGTTATATCTCAAAAATGGTACCTCAGTTATGAAATATTTTCTCAGTCATCAATTTTTACAATCATTAGCCCTTTTTCATCATCAATTTGATTCTTGCACCACTTCTCCCTCAAGTGGTATTTCTCAAAACATCATGATTTAACTTCGTTATCCAAACTACTCTATGGTCACCAACTCACTTATTCATGATCCTACACATCCTGTCTTCCTATCTTTATCAATAATCCATCTCTATGATCCTAACAGTGCCGCAAAGTCTAAGAATTGCAAAAGACATACTAAGAAATGGTTAAATTGTCATGTCAAGCAAAGTCATGTATAGTCACGAATACATACGAAATAGTGTTACTGAAAATTGGGTATCTTAAAGAAAATAATGTTCTAGAAAATCAACCCAATATTCTTCCAAAATTAAACTGGTCGTGAATGATATTCTTATGCAACTGTCTAATCCATCATCAATCTTGTATTCCTTTAGACTTCTATTTTCACCATCACGTAAATTTTGACATCTCCTGATTTAAACGTTTGATTCAAAATCCTTGACCAAATGGAAGTTCGGTTATTCGATCTTGAGCTTTGTTGTTATCACTTAGCCAATAAATTTTTTTCTCAGGAGTAGTCTATTGCATCCCTTAATCCTTTGATCTCTTATTTATAACATCTGGGTCTTTCGATTTGTATTTTCAATCCCCAATTGAGTAGTCCTCAAGTTTCAAATATTTTGTTTCACCCATCGATGGTACGTTTCAATTCATCGTACACATTTTTTTCTTATAATACTTTCAATCTTATTTATGAAACTCAAACACAACATGATTCATCTCCTCATCATCAATCGCTGTCTTCAATTAAATTGTACCTCGAGTTTCTTGCTCCGCCCACCATGTGCAGATATTTTTTTTATTCCATATGTCATTCCTTTAAAGTACACCTCTGTATTTGTCTTTTTCTTTTCAACCTCTAAGTCACATAATTAATTGATCATTACTGCATCCCTGCCTTTTCCATAAATGATTTTGATCCCTAAATATCCATATATCTTTTCAGCCTTACACTCCGTAATATATTTTTTCGATAAGTCGCTTGTCCTATCACTATAACTCATTCAGATTAGAATTTTACTCCTCATGTCATTATCACCTCGAGCACTAACACGTATCTAAGGGTTTACCAGAATTTCTTTCTTCTCAAATCTTAACACCAATATTTCTTTGATAAGTACCGCCATATATTCTCATTAAGATTAGAATCTTCTAAGTTTTCAGAAATCGTATTGTAAGAGAAACATGACTTTGTGAAAGATAGTGCCAAAAAGAGTGTAATCAAGGGTCGATTCATATCGGGAAGATTTAGCAAATTCTTATAAATTCAAAAGATATCTTATTACAACTCTACAGGGTATCATCTAGTAATAATCAACAAGAATAAAGTATTGAGTTTTGGAAACTTTCTAGGCCTTGAACTGTTCAAGAAGTTCTTAGAGAAAGTAAGGTTTCAGGTTGAGTGAAGGAAGTCAACAAATGAAGATATTCTTGGTCTTAGAATAACTTAGGAAATATCAATCAATATTGGAATTATTTTTGGAAAATAGTCCCCTTAGCAGATTCGTGAACAAGCTAAGTTGAACCAATTCTTTTGGTAATAATTAACCTAGGGGCTTTATGGTTCCAGAAGAATTTGGTTCGGGATTGGTCCCAAGAAAGTCAATTGAAAAAAATAATGTCAAGATAAGTGGTTGGATTCATTAGTCGTAAAAATACTCTGGATAGATAAAAGTTTACCAAGTTTGCTAAAGGAGAATTTGAAACTCTAAATAGTGAAATAGATCTAGATTCTAAATAAAGATAGAGAAGCATGTTTTGATCATCTAATGAAAATTTTGAAATAGGTTTGTCGAAGTAGGAGATTGGAAAAAATCTAATCCTAAAATAACAAAAGAGTATGGACGCTAAGGAATACTGGAGTATGATAATGATATGAAGGAAAATAACCTCTGAAAGCCAAGGGACACTGAAAGATATATAAAATCTAGAAAGTAAAGTAGATAGTAAAATAGTCCACGATACAATCGGCCTATGCTGGATAAGGTTTAGGAAGCAAAACATAAGCAAGGTAGCAAAACATAAGCAAGATATCTAATTGTTTCTAGGTATGTTTTCCTAAATTGTTGTTTTGGACCTGCATGGGCCACCACTAAAAATATGTCACGACCCGATCTCAAATTTATTTGGGTCGAACCGGATCATGCCCAGCCTGCACCGTTGTGAGACGGCGGCAGTAAGCTGTTCTATATGCAGGTATTTCACAACAACATCTATATATTTGTCACAACTCAATACACGAAATTTTTTAAAACTTTTTATTCAACAATTGAAAGTACAACTGGAAATGAAAGAACTGAAGTAAAGTGCTGAATTCAAATTTAACAAAATTCCAAAACAATAAAACTAGAAAAACTGGAAAACGACTAGCTAAGCGGTTGGCTCGACGGCCTCAGGTCCTGCGTCCTCTAAGGGGGACTCCGGCAACACCATAGGGTACAAAACCGGGTCATAATAGCTATTGTACATTAGCTCAGCATCCTCAATGTCACCTAAAAATGTGATCTCCAGTCAGGAGGGAGCAAGTACGAATATGTATCTCATATTTCAAGTAATAATGGAAAAGTGCAGGCTAAACAGTTGAAACAATATTTTCCAGTAATTCTACGATTAAAAATAATATGATTTGAATGTGTAATCGTCTATGACCGGCTTGGGTTATACAATAGCGTCCTAGCGACGTGATACAGCTTATCCCCGTGTGTAAGAGGGGTAAGCTCGCACAATCATGCAATATGGGGGGTATTGGCCATAAACGTTACACTATTCTCCCAATCCCCACAATCAATATCAGTCAATATTTGAACCCTGGGAGAGGGTTCCGTGTAGTAATGTGGTTTAAACATGCAGCTTGACAATTACTAAATAAAATACAAGAAAACATAAACGTAACTTGCCTCTGTTAATTGATTGGATCGGGAAAGTCGGTACCGAGGAGGATGTCAAGTTCGTCTCCGAGATCCTACAGTTGAGAACCTTGACTTAGAACCATAATGAAACCATTCTAGGTGTGCTAGTTACAATCTCTAGAAGCAGACCCTAGTCAGGTTTTACGTTTATTAATTAATCTACCAAAAATCGTCTAACGTCGCAATCTACGTTCATTATATTTTTAATTAAATAAGTCGGTTATTGATTAATTGGAAAAATGGCAATTACCGGTTAATTTGTAAAACTTTGTATTTTTATATCATATGTATAAAACTACATTTTCCTTTTAGTGATAAAACATGGACTTCGTTAACTTACCAATATTTTATTCAAGTTAATTTATCGTAAAAAATCTTATTAATTTTATACAAAATAATTAATACCTAAATTATAATTATGCGTCTAATAACGAAAACCAACTCAGAAAAGAAAGTAAAAACCTAAACTACACAATACAGGGTCATAGCAAAATAAAATAGAAAATTGGGCTTATGCCCTTTACAAATTTTTACATAAATTAATTAATTCCTTGGGCGAGCTCCGAGTGCCGCGAACGGTCCAAACAGTAGGTCGAAGCCCTGCACCAAAAATACTAACCGCAGTACCAGTTCTAAAAATAATTATAAATATAAATATAGTTGTAAAATGCGTCTCAGACTTGGTCCAAATGTTATGTTGCTGGCTAGCGCCTCAATATACAGGAACCCTGTAGCGTTTGCGCTTCGCCGAGGCTCATTCGACCGATATGGTCGTCGCCTAACTGGTGATACAAAAATTCATAAAATCTGAAAACCAGCAAATCCAATCTATAAATCATTTGCAAAGACCAATTTTCTTTCGAAAAATAGGTTTTACTCAAATTGCTAATTTTATACGAAAATCCCTTTAAAAATATTTTTCCGAAATTTGGGCAGCATCTCCTCTGTATTTGGGACAACCCAATCCTGGGAAAATACTAACCCAACATCAACACAATAAAAATATCCCAAACCGGGGATAACCCACAGCACAATATTCCAAACCAGGAATAACCACCACAATCCAATATTTCCAGTCCAGAAAATACAGCACAAAAATATGTAAATATCAAAATAGGAATTCGCCGTTACGTAGCGAATACCGCGTATCACCAAAGCTATGTAAAAGAAAACCGAATCCCGGAACGGGATCGAGACCACGTCATCACAGACTATTCTAACGGTGATGGACACGAGGATACGTAATTTATACCTCGGGTTGCTCGGCTAGAGCTCTCAGATGATAATGAAGAGAAGGAATATTTTACGGTCAGCAGAAACTCTCAGAACAGCGTCCGAACAGCAGCAATCTAGCGGGTCAGGGAGCGACGGGGCCGCGGGAAGCACGGACCACGGAATAGTAGGTCGGGAGCTTGCGGGTCACCGGATGTGGGACGGGGCTCGCGGAGACGCGGCCAAGTGGGAACGGTGGCTCGAGTCGGGACCGGGGACGAGCTGCGGGTGCGCGGCGGAGGGCCGCGCAGGCTGCACCGGAGCTGCGTCGGGGAGGCACTGGAGCTCTGACCTCGAGAAGGCGGGCAGCGCAGGGCGCTGGCCGGGCTGTGTTGCCGGCGAGGCTGCAAGGGGAGGGTCCGGCCGAGCGGGCGGACGAACGGTGGTCGACCGGCGAGGGGTCCGACGGCTGGCACAATGCGGAAGGGGCCTGGCGGGCTCGGCTGGACGGGGCGCGGCCGGAGGAAGTCGCAGGACAGCGGGGCCGCGGGGAGGTTGCGGGACAGCGGGACCGTGGGGCGCAGACGGCGACGGTTCCGCGGGGAGGTCGCGGGACAGCGGGGCCGTGGGGCGCGGATGGCGGGGGTTGGCATGGAGTTGGCCGGGGCGTTGGTCGGGGCCGCGCGCGGGGTCATCAGCGCGGACGGGGGCCGCGCGGGCGGAGGTCGGCGAGCTGGACGGCGGAGGCGCGGCCGAGGGCTGCGGGGCCGGTCGGGGTCTGGAGAGGGGGAAGAGATGGAGAGGGTTTGAGAGAGAAATGAAAGTGAGATGGAGAGGGTTTGAGTGGTGGTGGTGGGATTAATAAGGGGGAGTGAGAGAGAGATGTGGAGGATGTAGGATCGTTGAGCACCTCTAGAGGGGGGGTGAATAGAGTGCGTGTTCGCAGCGGAATATAATCACCAATTAAAAATTAAACTATGGCAGATATGTAAGAGACAGTAAATAAAGATAGAGAATTCAAACTCAGTGACACAGCGATGTATACTGGTATCCCTCTGAGAGGACTAATCCAGTCTCGAGTACTCTTGCTCGATGTTAGTCCACTATGGCACAAGCTTTAACTGAGAGCTTGCAATCTCTTACAATACCGTGCTTGGTGATAAGCGCACGACCAGCTTCACAACACCGTGCTTGGTGACGAGCGCACGACCAGCTCCACAACAGAAAAAGTTGTTGAAACTTGAACGACCTCTTTACAACTCTTGAGTAACCAAAAGACTCTAAATCAACTCTGATAGTACTGGCTTTTGGCTAAGAGATGTGTAGGTGAGATTTGAAAATCTTAGATCATTTTAAAAACACTTGATTAGTAGGGAAGAGAAGATGAAGAATGAATTGATGATTTGGAATGAAAAGTTCTTCTCTATTTATAGGTGTTTTCACCAACCGAACTTGGGCAGAACTCGGACAGAGTTCGGGTGCAAATATCTCGCAAAAAGACGTTGCTCGCTGATTTGGAGGCAACAGAAGTTTGAATACAAACTGACCGAACTCGGTCAGAGTTCGGACCGAACTCGGGCCGAACTCGGCTAGGAGTTCTGTCAGGAGATATTTGAAATTCTTTTGTAAAAACAATTTTCAAACATGTGTTTGGTTATTTGTAAAATCATTTGAAAAGACTATTTCCGAAATATGTTTTTGAAATATTTGTAACCGAAAATACGAATGGTAAAAGTAGGCTTTTTGAAATGAGGACAGTTTTAACCCTAAGCCAGTATTACCAAAATTGATTTTACAAAGTAATTCCTAGACTCAATAAAATATAAAATACAGAATAAAAATGAGAACTGAGTCTTCAGAAGATTTGATGATGTTGACGCTTTGATGAATGTGGTACATTGTCCGTTGAATGAGATTTCGTGAATCCTGAAATGATTAGCAGCATTTTCTATATTTTGTGTATTGACTAAAGTGTATGTTGATTATCAAAATCGAGTATGACCATGGAATAGGCCAACAATCTCCCCCATTTTGATAATTGACAAACTTGAGTCTATACCAAAATATATTTATATCAAATAAAACAAAATATCAAAATACCTGAAAAAATTTATTTGGATTTTGTTTTTGGATATCTCCTCGCTTGCTTTGGTATACTCTTTTTCTCCCCCTTTGTCAAGTAGTAAAATGAATAGGCTCCCCCGTAAATCGTGAAGCTAACAATAGAAAAGACAAGACAAAGTGAAGCAAAAAAGAAAGAATCACAGCATAGATATAGATGAAAACAACTGATATATAATGAATATCTCATAATAAACTGAAATATCATAGAAGTTTCCACTAGAAATCCAAAAAGTACAACTGATAATGTCTAACTAGACAGTTTAGACATGAAATGAAATAAAACTACTACATCAACTGCATCAACTATTCAAATCAAAATCCACTATCCCATGGCTGAATCCACGTCACATCGTGGGGTCGTCCGCACCTGGAGGATCATGAGGGAAGTATGCTGTGGTCGGGTCGAAATACTGAAAAGTAACCTCATCAGTAAATCGAGAACCAAGAAAAGCCGGGTGAGGAAGGATGGTGACCGGATGGACTGGATCCTGAGCCAGGCTATAGTGAAGGTCAGCAATACTATTTCTCAGCACCTGGGCCTGAGAAATGTGCCTGAACTCTGAGTCCTGATGACGTTGCGTAGAGACCGCAACAAAATCATCGAAGCGCTGGTAGAAAGTCGGATCGAATCCTGGGGCAGGGGCCGGAGCAGGATGAGCATCAGCTGCAGGGGCCTCAGCATCAGCAGCTGGAGCAGGAGCAGCTCCAGGAGGTGCAGGAAATCGACGAGAACGAGTCAGCTCAACAGGTGGAGAGGAGATGGCACACGTCTCAAGATCAATCTCGAAACGTCGAAAGATCGAAGCAAGGTGCATCGGATAAACTAGATTCCTGCCTGTATTTTTGCAGTTAAGCATCCAGTTCATCATGGTTTTGGGAACGGAGAAAGGAATGCCAAAGTGGATGTGATATAGAACAGAAAGTTCCAAAAAGGTAACTTCATCTGTAGATCCTTTCTTCGGAAGAAGAGCAGAAAATACCATACGATGAAGTTCATAAAATGTTTGGTTCAGATGTTTGGAAAAGATTCTCCGGGGAGGAGGGTTAGGGTGACAAATTAATTCCCTAAAGGAAGCCAAAGTGACATCGGCAGGGAACTGAATGTGGTAGATGTCAACTAATGCATCACCAAGATCAGGAACATGAAAATATTCGCTGATATCAGTGGCGCTAAATTCTAACTCTTGTCCAGCAATGCAAGAATAGAAATTACCGTTAGGTTTTACCTGCAGATTGCAGTAAAACATGCGAACGGCGTTGTCATAAATGCTCTCTTGGACCTCAAAGAAATCGCGGTATCCAAGTTGGTCAAAGATTGGAGCATATTCAAAGAAAGTAGTAAAGTTAACGAAGGCTCCAGAGCAAATACGACGACTAGAGAAGGAATCGAACCAGAGATCCGAGAAGTCTTTGTCGGGAAGCAAAGTAGCATCGTAATCTTCGGGATCTATAGGTCTAGCTGGACTAAAGAGACTAGCAGGGGTATAGTCAGAGGATGAGGAAGCACCTTGGGAAGAGTTTCCTCTTTGACGTTTGGGGGCCATGAGGAGATGGATAGAAAATACCTTCAAAGAAATGGAAGAGGAAGGAAGATGACCGCCCACTGGAACTCGTCAAACCCTTACTAAGATGGAGGAGGAGAGGCTTCTAGTAGAAGAGGAAGGCTTTCCATGTTTTGGTGCGAAGAAAAAGTGGAAGGAAAGATAGATTATATAGCCTCTAGGGCCGGCTGTTCGGTTCTGGAAGTTACCACAGCGCCGACCGAACTCGGTCCGAATTCGGTCCGAACTCGGTCAGAGTTCGGGCCGAGTTCGGCCACTTGCATTCCCGAGACAGTCAAAGCAGTCAGATAAATAAAAGTTGTAATTAATAACGTTTGACTGGTTTATTAAATAACTGCTGTTATTTTTGGGTTAACTATAGGGGTTGTCCCAGCTAACGGAGGTTCACCGGGGAACTCTTAAATACCGCTTCGCTTCGACCGTAGCCGTGGTGACAGACATACCCTTTGTAAGTTTGTCCCCAAAAATAATTTTCGTTAAATAATAAATTATCAAGTCATAAATATAGTTTTAATTACCATATGTATTATGAGTCCGAGAATTCAAGAATGCCGAGCTCACGCCTCAAGATGTTAAAACGGTCTTCAGCCAATGGTTTAGTGAATATATCTGCTAGTTGATGAACAGTATCAATAAATTCTAAGCAAATATCCCCGTGTTGTTGATGATCACGAAGAAAATGATGTCTAACTTCTATGTGTTTTGTGCGTGAATGACAAACAGGGTTCTTAGTCAAATTAATTGCACTAGTGTTATCACAATAAATAGGAACATTTGTATAGTACAGATTGTAGTCCTCTAATGTTTGCTTCATCCACAAAATCTGAGCACAACAACGTCCTGCGGCGATATACTCAGCCTCAGTTGTTGATAATGCTACTGAATTTTGTTTCTTGCTAAACCAAGAGACTAAGGCCTTTCCTAAGAAATGACATGTGCCACTGGTACTTTTACGGTCCACTTTGCATCCAGCAAATTCGCATCCGAGTAACCTATAAGGTCAAAGGATTTGGTTTTGGGATACCATAAGCCAACTGTAGAAGTTCCTTTAAGGTATCGGAAGATACGCTTAACAGCACTAAGATGTGATTCCTTAGGGTTTGCCTGATAACGTGCACATATGCAAACGCTGAACATAATATCAGGGCGACTAGCAGTTAAATATAACAAACTACCAATCATACCTCGATACTTACGCTGATCGACAGGTTTGCCACTTTCATCAGCATCAAGCTTTGTAGATGTAGCCATAGGAGTCCCGATTGGCTTTACATTCTCGAAGTCGTACTTTTTCAGTATGTCCTTCATGTACTTGGCTTGGTTGATGAATGTTCCGTTCGAGTGTTGTTTGATTTGCAGTCCTAGGAAGAAGTTCAGCTCTCCCATCATACTCATCTCAAACTCACTCTGCATACACTTGGCAAAATCTTGACAGAGTTGTTCATTAGTAGAACCAAATATAATGTCATCTATATAGATTTGCACTAGAAGAATGTCATCATTCATGGATTTAATAAATAAAGTAGTATCAATCTTGTCTTTTGAAAATCCATTTTCAAGTAAGAAGGCACTTAGGCGTTCATACCAAGCACGAGGTGCTTGTTTGAGTCCATAAAGTGCTTTCTTAAGCTTGAAGACGTGATCAGGTTTTTGAAAATCTTCAAAACCAGGGGGTTGTTTCACAAAAACCTCTTCTTTCAAAAATCCATTTAAAAATGCGCTTTTCACGTCCATTTGAAAAAGTTTGAAATCATTAAAACATGCAAATGCGCAAAACATGCGGATGGCTTCTAGTCTAGCAACAGGAGCATAGGTCTCATCATAATCAATTCCTTCTTCTTGATTATAACCTTGTGCAACTAGACGTGCTTTGTTGCGTAGAACTTGTCCATCTTTACTTAGTTTATTTTGGAACACCCATTTGGTACCAATTATCGATTGACCAATAGGTTTAGGAACGAGTTCCCAAACTTGGTTTCTCTCAAATTGATTAAGTTCCTCTTGCATGGCAGAAATCCAAAATTCATCAGAGAAAGCTTTATCAACATTTTTAGGTTCTATTTGTGAAATAAAAGCTACATTAGCTGCTACTTCAGAATCTTTAAGGGATGAACGTGTACTTACACCTTTGGATACATCACCTATAATGAGAGTTTCTGGATGATCTGGCTTGAATTTCAATGATTCAAATCTTTGGGCCATACCTTTCACAAGGCTCTTCTCAGTTCCAGCATCTTCGAAACTTTTATCAGTCCTTGCTTCTTGGGTAGGATCTTTCTTAGAACTCTTCTTAGTCTTTTTAGGTGCATCTTCATGATCACTGTCGCTAGATCTGTGACTATTCAACTCATCAAAAGTAACATTAATACTTTCTTCAACAATCATAGATCTTTTATTAAAAATTCTATATCTCTTACTCTTAGCAGCATATCCGAGAAATATCCCGTCATCTGCTTTGGAGTCGAACTTTCCCAAGTTATCCTTGGTGTTCAGGATGAAACAGCGACAACCAAAAACTTTAAAATAAGAAATGTTTGGAATTCTTCCAAACCAAAGCTCATATGGTGTTTTCTTCGAGATTGGTCGAATTAACACCCTATTTAAAATATGACAGGCTGTACTAACAGCTTCTGCCCAAAAATATTTAGGAAGATTATGCTGATTGAGCATGACTCTAGCCATTTCGCTCAGAGTACGGTTCTTCCGCTCCACAACACCATTCTGTTGGGGAGTTCTAGGACAAGAAAATTCGTGGTAAAATCCACTATCATCACAAAACTTTTTGAAATCAGAATTTTCGAATTCACCACCATGATCACTTCAGATACGAGTAATCATGAAGCCTTTTTCGTTTTGTATCTTTTTACAAAATATCTGAAATTCAAAAATAGCATCACTTTTGTTTGATAAGAAGTAAACCCAAGTAAATCGAGAGAAATCATCAACAATAACAAAAGCATAGAGTTTACCGCCAAGACTAGCGACTCTACTAGGACCAAATAAATCCATATGAATCAACTGCAAAGGTTTCGAAGTACTTACAGCATTGATGGATTTAAACGTAGACCTATGTGCTTTGTTCTTTTCACAGTCAGCACATACCATATCTCTCTTGAATGTAATCTCAGGGAGTCCTCTTACCAACTTCTTTGTATTCAGGCGTGAGATAGTATCCATGTTTGCATGTCCTGGTCTCATGTGCCATAGCCAGCTTTTTATCTTGATTGGCTACTAGGCACCTTCCTGCATTATTAGTATTCTCCAAAAAGAAAACATAAATGTTGTCTTCTCTAATCCCTTTATATACGGGATCACCAGATGACATATCATATATGGTACATTTATCTTTCACAAAATTGATACCATAACCATTATCTGCCAAATGACTTATGCTCAATAGGTTATGTTTCAATTCAGTTACTAGACAAACATCCTTTATTATTGGATAAGGAGAAATACCTACAGTACCATTACCTATAATATCACCTCTCAAGTTATTTCCGAAGGAGACGTATCCTTCTTTCTTCATCGATAGCGTAGCGAATAAAGATGCATCACCAGTCATGTGTCACGAACATCCGCTATCGAGGATCCATTTGCTTCTAGCATGAGAGGGTTGAGGGTCCACCTACAAAACAAGTAGATGAATCCTTTGGTACCCATTTTCTGAAGGGTTCATACTGATTAGCTTTAGGTCTCCAGACTAAAGTGTGATTGTCAACAAGCTTTCTTGCTAAACAATACTGTGATATGTGTCCGTGTGTACCACAATAAGTGCAATTCAGTTTAGAACCAGATGTGGTTGAAACTGTGTTCACATGCTTGTTTGGTTTCTTGGAGAACCTATAAGTGAAAGCATGATGATACTCGTGTTTCTTCTGTGCTTTCTTGTTTTTAGTCCTCTTAGGTGTATGCTTTGCATTAGGACTAAAATTAGGCTGTGTCACATGTATTTCCTGTTTGCCTAACTTGATTTCTAACTTTTTAGAAATCGCAATAGACTCTTCATATTTAGCAGTCATAACTGAGAGTCTCTGTTCTGTTACTAAGTGCATCTTCTTCTCTGTGTCATACAGCTTTTGCATCTTACCATAATCTCTTTCTTTCTTTTGAATAGTGAGGATAGCCTCATGATAGTCTACCTTGAGTTTGGCTATCTCTTCCGTGTTACCAGTAGTAGACGTCTCTTTAATATCTTGAATAAGATTGGACAGTCTAGCTAAGTCGGTTGTGTATACCTTAATCTTTTTTCGAGATTGCTTATACTTGTCAAGCACATTTTTGTGTTCTTCAAGTAAATCGCTAAAGGCATTTTCTAACTCATCGAAAGTAAAATCATCATAGAGAGGGTTTGAAGATACCTTATCAAATGCCATAAGACAGACATTTGCATTGCCGCAGGGTCTATCCTCTTCTTCAGAATCACTGGCATCACTTTCATGCCAGATACTTGTGTTGGCATACTTTCGACCAGTTGTAGCTTTTCTGCTTGATCTTGATCTGTCATATGGACTGCTCTTCTTGGTGGTTGGACAGTCCTTCTTCATGTGCCCTGACTTCTTACATCCAAAACATATGGTTTCATCTTCATTGCTTTCTTGGACATCTTTCTTCTTTCTGCTTGTAAACTTTAGGTACTTCCTGAAGTTCTTCACAAGTAGGGCTTGTTCATCACCACTTGATGATTCTTCATCGGAATCGTTGTATGTCGGCTTTCTTGCTTGAGCTTTGAAGGCAATAGTTTTCTCCTTTGGTGTTGCTTCTTCAAAATCTTGCAAGTCGAGTTCATGGGTCATGAGCTTGCCCATCAAAGTTTCCAACGACATTGTGGTGAGGTCGTTTCCTTCAATAATTGTTGTGGCTTTTGGATTCCAGTTCTTTGTTAGAGCCCGCAGCACTTTTCTAATCTTCTCGTGATTGCTGTAATCCTTACCAAGAGATTGCAAAGGATTAGTTATATAAAGGAAACGAGTGAACATCTGTGTAATTGACTCACCGGGTTTCATCTTAAAAGATTCATATTCCTGAGTCAGTCTACTAATTTTGGATTCTTTCACTTGGGAAGTCCCTTCATGGGTTACCTCAAGGAGTTTCCAAATTTCGTGAGACGTCTTGCAGGTTGAAACTCTGTTGAACTCGGTTTTGTCAATTGCACAGAATAGTGCATTGATGGCTCGAGCATCAAGACTAGCCTTTGCTTTTTCAGCATCGGTGTACTTGTCATGCGGCTTTTCCATAAGAATACCTTCAACCACTGTGGGTGATGGTTTCTTATACCCATCAATGACTATTGACCAAAGATCAAAATCTAGATATTTTAGAAAGAAAGTCATTCGTGTTTTTCAGTATGTGTAATTTGTTCCATCAAATAGGGGAGGTCTATTTGTGGATTGTCCTTCACCGTTGAATATAGATTTCACGGCTGCCATATATATACTCTCTAGGGTATGTTATATAAGAATATAACCTTGCTCTGATACCAATTGTAGGATCGTTGAGCACCTCTAGAGGGGGGTGAATAGAGTGCGTGTGTGCAGCGGAATATAATCACCAATTAAAAATTAAACTATGGCAGATATGTAAGAGACAGTAAATAAAGATAGAGAATTTAAACTCAGTGACACAGCGATGTATACTGGTATCCCTCTGAGAGGACTAATCCAGTCTCGAGTACTCTTGTTCGATGTTAATCCACTATGGCACAAGCTTTAACTGAGAGCTTGCAATCTCTTACAACACCGTGCTTGGTGACAAGCGCACGACCAGCTTCACAACACCGTGCTTGGTGACGAGCGCACGACCAGCTCCACAACAGAAAAAGTTGTTGAAACTTGAACGACCTCTTTACAACTCTTGAGTAACCAAAAGACTCTAAATCAACTCTGATAGTACTGGCTTTTGGCTAAGAGATGTGTAGGTGAGATTTGAAAATCTTAGATCGTTTTGAAAACACTTGAGTAGTAGAGAAGAGAAGATGAAGAATGAATTGATGATTTGGAATGAAAAGTTCTTCTCTATTTATAGGTGTTTTCACCAACCGAACTCGGGCAGAACTCGGGCAGAGTTCGGGTGCAAATATCTCGCAAAAAGACGTTGCTCGCTGATTTGGAGGCAACAGAAGTTTGAATACAAACTGACCGAACTCGGTCAGAGTTCAAACCGAACTCGGGCCGAACTCGGCTAGGAGTTCTGTCAGAAGATATTTGAAATTCTTTTGTAAAAACAGTTTTCAAACATGTGTTTGGTTATTTGTAAAATCATTTGAAAAGACCATTTCCGAAATATGTTTTTGAAATATTTGTAACCGAAAATACGAATGGTAAAAGTAGGCTTTTTGAAATGAGGACAGTTTTAACCCTAAGCCAGTATTACCAAAATTGATTTTACAAAGTAATTCCTAGACTCAATAAAATATAAAATACAGAATAAAAATAAGAACTGAGTCTTCAGAAGATTTGTTGATGTTGACGCTTTGATGAATGTGGTACATTGTCCGTTGAATGAGATTTCATGAATCCTGAAATGATTAGCAGCATTTTCTATATTTTGTGTATTGACTAAAGTGTATGTTGATTATCAAAATCGAGTGTGACCATGGAATGGGCCAACAGAGGAGAGGGGAATGGGGAGGAGCAAGAGAGGAGAATTAGGGGGGTGAGTGAATGAGAAACGTGAGGGAGAGGGAGAGTGGCTGGGTAGTTGGGGAAATAGTTTTTTTTCTTTCTTTTTTTAATAAAAGGGGTATATATATATATATATATATATATATATATATATATATATATATATATATATATATATATATATAATATAAGAAATTCATTAATGAATTTCATAAGATTTTGGGTCGGAACCCAAGTCAGGTTCGAAAAACGGGGTCTGGTGTCCGGACTCGGGATCGGACCCCGGACACGGAATCGGGACATGCCACAAACAAAATCCAATAATTAATTTTTTTAAAAATAATATTTTCCTAACCGACTAATAATAATAATAATAATAATAATAATAATAATAATAATAATAATAATAATAATAATAATAAGACTCCAACTGGGAATCCAGGTCTATGCTGACAAAACAAAATCGAACAAATATCCCAAAAACGCAATAATTCCAATTTATCCAAAAATTCCAGAAAATCAGGTTGCGGGTTTTACAGATGGTTGAATTCAAATTTCGAGAAAGACATAAATAAATAAATGTTTGAAAGAAGACATAAATAAATAAATGTTTGAGAGCTTACATTATGATGACGAAGGATTGAGTTATGAAAGTACACTTTTGATTAACAAATTAGCTTCCAAGATTATCGAACATTGGAGACGGACTCTTATTCCGGTACTATTGGATATATGATAAATAAGTACAAATGTGTAGTAAGAGGATTTTACGTTTACATGGAGCAAAATTGATTGAATGTATGAAATTTTAATTTTTGAGTTTGGGAATATATATATATATATATATATATATATATATATATATATATATATATATATATATATATGTGTGTGGTTAGTATATTAAAGAATTCAAAGTTCGGACTATTTGAAGTCCAATGATGAGATATAAAAATTTAGAGTACACTTTTAGATCAAATATCTATAAGTTAAACTTTGGAGGGAACATAAAAGGAAAAAAGTTTTAAAAGGACGATTTGGGTAAATATGAGTTGATGGGGAAAAAAATTAATGAAATATAATTGAGGAAGTTATCATCTAAACCGTGAGGTTGCCTTGTATAAGTTTAATGTTAGGGTTGATCGAGCCTAGTCATTGATCAGTTGTCGTACACATGATCATATTCTAAACTAGAACCTTCAAAAATTATTTTTCTTAGTCACTCAAATGACATATTTTTGCTGAAATCTCGTTCACCTTCTCGCCAAACATTTTGATTGCCTTCTCGCCTAAGATGAATCTCGTACGACTATTCGAATCAACTCTTGTATTACCACAACCCTACCTATCCTAACTATTCCTAAATTTTGAGGACGAAATTCTTCTAAGTTGGGTAGGATATAAACCCCCTAAATTTTTACTACAATTTTTATTTTTGGTATTTATACGTCGCGTACGAGTTAGTATTTTTCGTATTTGCTCGTCGAGTACGAATATGTGCTAGGTACATATTTAATAAAAATATTTTTTTATGGAATTCAAATTTCATATGGTAAATATGTTATTTATTTACTTATATTATCTTTGTTACTCGATTTTCAAACTGCATTGATTTAATATAAAAAGAGTTATTTACTTTTATTATACAAATATAATTGATAATTTCCAAAATAATGTTTTACATAAATAATCTTTTACATACGAGATACATGACTTTAAATTTTATGAAAATAATTATATTTTCGAAATTTATTTAATATTAATATTTTATTATTAAAAAAAGTATTTTAAAATAGTGTTTTGGTTTAAATTTATTTGATCGTGATAATTTACGTTTGAAAAAAATTTTATTGACTTATTTTAATTAGCCTTAAATTAAAAATAGGTTTTATCTAGATTTGCTTGGGATTTGAGAAATTGATTTTAAATCGATTTGAGTAAATATGTATTTATCTATGGGGAAATTTATATCCTCCCACTCCTTATCCTAATGGGATTCCCACCTCCTATAAAAGGAGAGGTACTTGCCCTCTTTTTTCAGGAATTTCCACAACCAAACCTATGCATCGTGTCCGTGCCCGTGTTTTCCCTTCTCATCCACTATAAAATTTTACATGTACAATATTTTCCATTCCGAGTCCGACAATCCCGGACTCGACACAACCGACCAACTCAACACCATCTCCTTCGCCACCACCCTGCCGACATCTCCGTTGCCACGGACCCGAAACAAGACCACCACAAACCCCTTGCCAGACCACCGACAGCACAACCACACCGCCGGCCCCTCCTACCCTGCCCAGCTAACATCATCATCCTCAATACCTCCCCGACTCCGATCCCGACCCGCCAACATCTGCAACACATATCTACCCGTCCCCCACAGCAACCATGCTACCGCCGCCGCAACCACCGGCATAACCGCCACACCCGTCACCACCGTTGGCACCCACGGCACCACCGCCGTCACTACGACCGCCTCTTCTAACCACCACCCTCGCCCATATAAAAATCTCGGCCTAAAACCCAACACCATCACCACCTGGGCCACACCGGAGAAGACAGCACCACCGTCGACTTCATCATCGTCACCACCCCCACAGCCGCCTACCACCACCAACTACCAAGACCCAAAACCCACATCCCCACCAACATCAGAAGACAAGCAAAGGAAAGGAAATCCCAACTCACCTTGACTCCGGCTGCCTTGACCACCGCCGTCGCCGGCGCATGCCGCCCGTGTCCGTACCGTGCACCACTCCCGCGGTCGGCGCACGCAAAAGCGGGGGTCCGGCGTCCACGTACACAGCCCCGTGCGCCCTCCGCCATGCTTCCCCCGCGCAGTCGCCCTTCCTCCTTCTCCGGCAAGCCGCCCAGACGCCGCCGAGCGTCTACGGTAGTCGCCGCGTCGCGGGTAGGCGCTCCTCCTCCTCCTGGCATCCAATTTTTGGATCCAGTCCTCGAACCTCTCGCAACTAGGAGAGCAGCCTCCACACTTCCTTGGTAAGCAACCCCCTTCGTCTGGCCCATCTTCTCCTATTCTCCATGGAGGAGAGGAATTCATACTTTTTCTCTGACTTCTCTAAATATCTAATCAATGATAGAACCTCTCTCCATATGTTAGTAATAAATCCAACTGTCCTTTGTTACTTATTCTATTGGTTTCTTTTATAACAGAGACTTGAATTCGAGGAAAGAATTATGGAGGGGTTTCTACTAGTGATTAATAAGACAACAGGTAATGTAAAGGTCTAAAGTAGGTATATTAGCTAGTACACTGTGTAAATGAATATATATATATATATAAACCCATTAGTACTATTTATTTATACAGTCTTTACTAAAAATAAATATATATATATATATACTAAATAATTTTCAAAAATTTTATTTTCGAAAATATTATACCTAGTTGGGGCCTACCCTATTTTCAAGATGGGATCTAAAAGCGTTAAAATATCATATTTTATTATTTTATCGATTTTAAATATAGTTTAGCTTTTCACAAAAGTTTAGTTTTAACCCGAAAAAAAATTTCTAGGTTTTCAAATAGTTGCTTAACGATATCTTCACCGTAAAAATATAATTTCCAAATTGTAAAAAATGATTCCTAGTACTTTCGAATGGTCATCTAAATTATTTTTAATAAGATATACTAGCTAAAATAATTTTGACAAGACTTAGAGTTTTAGCCTGAAACATTTTTATATATTTATTAAATAGGTTTTTGACTAGTAAAACATAATTTCTAAATTATTATACGTAAATATTTTCAAGTATTTTCGTAAATATATTTTTACAAGTAAACAGATTTTTAAAGTAATATAAATATTTTCTAAGAATTTGTTATTTATCTACTTCCACAAATTCTTCCAATTATTCCCATTACTCATGACTAATCTTGCTTGTCTATTTTCTCGCGACCTCGGACCCCTACACATCGACCATGGCTTGTGAGCTATTGGGACATGACAGAACACCGCACAATACCAGGCGTCACAATAGGCAAGACACCTTGCCTTTACTGTTTAAATTTCCTGCTCAATATCATGCATGTTTTATTTATTTTCAAGTTGTTTCTTTCTAAATTATATGTAGATGCAAATTACTATATTTTATGCAATTGGCTTAGAGTTAAGGGACTACCATATGTTTAGAGCATCTCATAAACCGTCACGATGTGCCACGGCTTGTGTGTGAGTTATGAGTTGCATATAGCTTCGGACTTGCGTACCGACCGTACATCGGTACGTACAGGCCGTGCGTTAGAATATAACTGCTAATAGATTTGTGTAGAAGACTTGGCATTTATTAAGGATTAAACAGTGTGGTGGAAACGACACGTGTTTGTGTGAAATGGTTACGACACACGTATAGTATCATTGGGGGAAGGGGACAGCTACTAGCGTAGGAGCTACATTTATTTTTACACACATTTGGGAGATAGTGCCTCGGATGAGCGCTACGTGTTACCCGGCCGATAGTGTCTCGGATGAGCGCTACTTGTTGGCCACTCTTTATTACTTGCTTGCGTGAATCCGTTACAGCCCCTGCGTAGAACGTTTTCCTCTAAAGTGCATTCCACATAGAATGGTTAGGAACCTTTACTCATGCATACTTTTCTATTGAGCTTTTATTATTCAATTTATTGGCATGATATTATGTGTCTTGTTACGTCCCTCTGAGGACCTGGTGATCCCTCCAGGTGAGTGTTTCGTGATTTCTTGCAGGTGCTCTAGCTAAGGCCATGTCTCCTTCCTTCCTTCCTTCGTGATGATTGCTCTTGGACTCATCGTTTGCTTCGCTCGACCAAATCATTTATTTGTACATTTCTTCTTATTTAAATTTGTTGGTAGCGGATATGTCTCCGTCCAACGTTTGTACAAATGACTATTTGATTATATCATTAAAACTTCATATTTGTGGATGAGATTTAGTTTGAGCATGGCTTCCTACATTTTACAGCTTATGTATATATACGAGCCTTTCATTTACTCGTATGTATACAGCTGGCATGATACATATCTGGTCTCATGTATTTTGGGACTGGGGCGTTACATGTTTTTGTGGTGGCCCATGCAGGTCAAGATTGTCGTTTCCGTTACATGACTGTACCGAACGGGCCTGCGATATAGGATTAGAGTCTAGAATCTCATCCACCTTCTTGACCCTCTTTCTTGACTAAATTTTTCGAATCACTTGTTCAACTTAATTGATCTACATCTTGCTTGAGCTCTTCCTACCGTAACCCTTATTTCCACACTTGATAGGAAGATGACTACACTAGTATATGCTCACAGGTCAACCACATGGCTAGAAGGATTATATTGACAACTAGTATGTATTGAGATCCTCTTTGAGTTATAAAGATATGAGGATAAGAGGGACCATATTTTTCTAGAAGTACGAACTTAAGGATTAGTTAATTCCAATTTGGGTAGTAGCAACATTAATAACTTTGAAGGATTTTAGAACTTTATTTGGATCTACAAAAGGATAGTGGGATCTATATACAATTGAGAAAGGAAGTTGATTAGATTTTTGAGTTTCGATTTTAAAGGTCTTTGAAAAATATTTATGATTCACTTGATTATAGCTATACATCATTGAAGGGATATAAAGTTGGTTGAAAAGAATTTTTAAATTTAAATGCTGCTGTAAAATTTATGAGGGCGATTGATAAAGATTGGTAAACTCATAAGGTTTTAAATTGGGTTCTATGGATCACAATTAATAAGTTCATGGAATTTTGAATTTCAAGTTTGAAGTAATGATATTGAAATTCGGGTTTAAAATATTTGGAAGAAATCGAAACGATTGTTGAGGAAAAATTTCAAATTTGAAATCGTGTAATTTGATTGAGTATTTACAAATCTATTTAGATTTTGGGTTTAAAAAGTTGTGATTATGGATATAAAATTTTGAAATTTTTTTTTTGAATATTGAGTTTAAAAATTGAATTGCTAATATTAAATTTTTGGAAAAGTTACTAACGATGTGATAAAAAGTCATTTTGATTGATTAAAGGAATTACCATTTAAAAGTTGAGATGATGTTTGAATGACTTAGAATTGAAGTTGTGATTGATGAGTGCGTTAAAATATTGAGCGAAATTTTTTTTGATTAGATTGCTCATGATATGCTAAGGATTTAACTTGAGGATTTTTGAGAAAATTTTAGAGTTTTAAAGTTGTGAAGAAATATTGAAATTTTTATAGATTCATGGTTTATGAACTCTTGAGTTCGAAGGTTGGAGTGAAAACGTTAAATCTTGAAAAAGTTAGTAGTAACAGGATGAAAGATCACTTGGAAAATTATGGAAGGGACTAAACTTTTAATCATGATTAAATTAGACGGCTTGGAGTAAATACAAATTATGGTTGTTCATTTTGGAAAATTTATTTAGAAACTCTTTGAAGGAAACTTGGGTTTTAAATTTTAATGATAAACCACCAAGATAACCCTAATAGGTTAGAAGGATTCTACACTAGGTGCCATATCCCCATGACCATGATAGTAGTGTATACACAAGTGTTGTTAGTCATCTCCAAGATCATGTGGTTATATTTCAATCTTGACTCACTCGACATTCCCTCAAATCTAGATTTATCGTGACTTTCTAACCATTTGAAACTTGAGAAATAATTGAATTATTCCTTGATCATACCCCATCAAGTGGCTATCATTCCTAACTTATTTTACCTTGATCTGAATTATCTTTATTTTATGCTTTAACTTGATCATTTATTTTGTGCGATAATCATTATCTCATGAACTCCCACTTTCTATTTTAAAGTCTTTTGTGTCCTTTACCGTGACTTGGATAATTGGAGCACAACACTAGAGTTTTTCATCCAACAAATTCCATATGCAAGACCTAGGCGAGCCCACCTTCGTGTAAGTATATCATGTCCCGCTAAAACACGTCCCATTGTACTCTATTTTTATCCTACGACTTTCAAGACAAAAGGGCTACACTACACCTTCACCATAACACCGATATGCTTTCCAACTATAGACAAGGACTCAACCAAGACTCATGTTCTTCGGCCCAATAAATGATTATGGTCCACCTAATTCCTTAAATGCTTAGCTTGTGCTTTATGTTGATTGCTACCCGTGCCTTTTATTTTCGTGCCTTATCTTAATTTGCTTAGACCCATACATTTTTATTTTTACTTTCGTGCAATAATCCGTATTTATTATCCAAACCCTTATCATGACCGCTGAACCTAACTACACTCTCCTCTCGATTGTTTTCTTCTCTTAAAGGATCTTATTTTTACTATCCTGTTATTCAAGCAAACCTTGTTTTTATGTGTGAAGATGGAAGGCTTATCAGGACACTCGTCGGTTAAAAACGAGAATTTAATTAGAAGGCCCATAGAGGAGATTGGTGTTATAGTTAAATGAAATAATTGTATGATTAGAAAATTTGGTGGTGATATTATCTTTTGACAAGATGGGATGTTCAAAGGATAGTGTATTTGCTATTTATAAAGAGTTCGAGATTTCTTAAACGATCGTGATGCTCGTGAATAAATTTTACAATAAAATAGGAGTCCAAAATCCATGGTAAGAGAATTAACTTGACTTTGGAAATTGATTGAGGAGATGGAAATTTTCTAGGAGGATTATGAATATGAAGCTAAGACGAGTTCCATACTATCATCATAGATTATAGATGGTTGAATTCAAATTTCAAGAAAGACATCAATAAATAAATGTTTGAAAGCTTACATTATGATGACGAATGATTGAGTTATGAAGGTACACTTTTAATTAACAAATTAGCTTCCAAGATTATCGAACATTGGAGACGGACTCTTATTTCGGTACTATTGGATATATGATAAATAAGTACAAATGTGTAGTAAGAGGATTTTACATTTACATGGAGCAAAATTGATTGAAGGTATGAAATTTTAATTTTCGAGTTTGGGGATAAATATATATATGTGTGGTTAGTATATTAAAGAATTCAAAGTTCAGACTATTTGAAGTTTAATGATGAGATATAAAAATTTAGAGTACACTTTTAGATCAAATATCTATAAGTTAAACTTTGGAGGGAACATAAAAGGAAAAAGGTTTTAAAAGGACGATTTGGGTAAATATGAGTTGATGGGAAAAAAATAATAAAATATGATTGAGGAAGTTATCATCTAAACCATGAGGTTGCCTTGTATAAGTTTAATGTTAGGGTTGACTGAACCTAGTCATTGATCAGTTGTCGTACACATGATCATATTCTAAACTAGAACCTTCAAAAATTATTTTTCCTAGTCACTCAAATGACATATTTTTGCTGAAATTTCGTTCACCTTCTCGCCAAACATTTTGATTGCCTTCTCGCCTAAGATGAATCTTGTACGACTATTCGAATCAACTCTTGTATTACCACAACCCTACCTATCCTAACTATTCCTAAATTTCAAGGACGAAATTTTTCTAAGTTGGGTAGGATGTAAACCCTCTAAATTTTTACTACAATTTTTATTTTTGAATTTATACGTCACTTACGAGTTCGCATTTTTCGTATTTGCTCGTCGAGTACGAATATGTGCTAGGTACATATTATATAAAAATATTTTTTTATGGAATTCAAATTTATATGGTAAATATGTTATTTATTTACTTGTATTATCTTTATTACTCGATTTACAAACTGCATTGATTTAATATAAAAAGAGTTATTTACTTTTATTATACAAATATAATTGATAATTTCCAAAATGTTGTTTTACATAAATAATCTTTTACATACGAGATACATGACTTTAAATTCATGAAAATAATTGTATTTTCGAAATCTATTTAATATTAATATTTTATTATTAAAACAACTATTTTAAAATAGTGTTTTGGTTTAAATTTATTTGATCGCGATAATTTACGTTTGAAAATTTTTTTATTGACTTATTTTAATTAGCCTTTAATTAAAAATAGGTTTTATCTATATTTGCTTGTGATTTGAGAAATTGATTTTAAATCGATTTGAATCAATATGTGTTTATCTATGGGGAATTTATATCCTCCCAATCCTTATCCTAATGGGATTCCCACCTCCTATAAAAGGAGAGGTACTTGTCCTCTTTTTCCATGAATTTCCACAATCAAACCTGTGCATCGTGTCCGTGCCCGTGTTTTTCCTTCTCATCTACTATAAATTTTTACATGTACAATATTCTCCATCCCGAGTCCGACAATCTCGGACTCGACACAACCGACCAACTCAACACCATCTCCTTTGCCACCACCCTGCCGACATCTCCGCTGCCACGGACCCGAAACCAGACCACCACAAACCCCTTGCCAGACTGCCGACAGCACAACCACACCGCTGGCCCCTCCTACCATGCCCAGCTAACATCATCATCCTCAATACCTCCCCGACTCCGATCTCGACCCGCCAACATCTGTAACACATATCCAACCCGTCCTCCACAGCAACCATGCTACCGCCGCCTCCACCACCGGCATAACCGCCACACCCGTCACCACCGTTAGCACCCACGGCACCACCGCCGTCACTACGACCTCCTCTTCTACCCACCACCCTCGCCCATATAAAAATCTCGACCTAAAACCCAACACCATCACCACCAGGGCCACACCGGAGAAGACAGCACCACCGTCGCCTTCATCATCGTCACCACCCCCACAGCCGCCTACCACCACCAACTACCAAGACCCAAAACCCACATCCCCACCAACATCAGAACACAAGCAAAGGAAAGGAAATCCCAACTCACCTTGACTCCGGCCGCCTTGACCATCGCCGCCGCCGGCGCATGCCACCAGTGCACCACTCCCGCGGTCGGCGCACGCGGAAGCGGGGGTCCGGCATCCACGTGCACAGCCCCTCGCGCCCTCCGCCATGCTTCCCCCGCGCAGCCGCCCTTCCTCCTTCTCCGGCAAGCCGCCCAGACGCCGCCGAGCGTCTACGGTGGTCGCCGCGCCGCGGGCAGGCACTCCTCCTCCGTCTGGCGTCCAGTTTTTGGATCCACTCCTCGAGCCTCTCGCAACTAGGAGAGCAGCCTCCACACTTCCTTGGTAAGCAACCCCCTTCGTCTGGCCCTCTTATCCTATTCTCCATGGAGGAGAGGAATTCATACTTATTTTCTAACTTCTCTAAATATCTAATCAATGATAGAACCTCTCTCCATATGTTAGTAATAAATCCAACTGTCCTTTGTTACTTATTCTATTAGTTTCTTTTGTAACAGAGACTTGAATTCGAGAAAAGAATTATGGAGGGGTTTCTACTAGTGATTAATAAGACAACATGTAATGTAAAGGGCTAAAGTAGGTATATTAGCTATTACACTGTGTAAATGAATATATATATATATTTTTAATTTAAACCCAATAGTACTATTTATTTATACAGTCTTTACTATATATATATATATATATATATATATATATATATATATATATATATATATATATATATATATATATACTAAATAATCTTCTAAAATTTTATTTTCGAAAATATTATACCTGGTTGGGGCCTACCCTATTTTCAAGATGGGATCTAAAGCGTTAAAATATCATATTTTATTATTTTATCGATTTTAAATATAGTTTAGCTTTTCACAAAAGTTTAGTTTTAACCCTAAAAGAAATTTCTAGGTTTTCAAATAGTTGCTTAACGATATCTTCACCGTAAAAATATAATTTCCAAATTGTAAAAAAGGATTCCTAGTACTTTCGAATGGTCATCTAAATTATTTTTAATAAGATATACTAGCTAAAATAATTTTGACAAGACTTAGAGTTTTAGCCTAAAACAATTTTATATATTTATTAAATAGGTTTTTGACTAGTAAAACAGAATTTCTAAATTATTATACGTAAATATTTTCAAGTATTTTCGTAAATGTATTTTTACAAGTAAACATATTTTTGAAGTAATATAAATATTTTCTGAGAATTTGTTATTTATCTACTTCCACAAATTCTTCCAATTATCCCCATTACTCATGACTAATCATGCTTGTCTATTTTCTCGCGACCTCGGACCCCTACACATCGACCATGGCTTGTGAACTATTGGGACATGACAGAACACCACACAATACCAGGCGTCACAACAGGTAAGACACCTTGCCTTTACTGTTTAAATTTCCTGGTCAATATCATGCATGTTTTGTTTATTTTCAAGTTGTTTCTTTCTAAATTATATGTAGATGTAAATTACTATATTTTATGCAATTGGCTTAGAGTTAAGGGACTACCATATGTTTAGAGCCTCTCATAAACCGTCACGATGTGCCACGGCTTGTGTATGAGTTGTGAGTCACATATAGCTTCGAACTTGCGTACCGACCGTATATCGGTACGTACAGGCCGTGCGTTAGGATATAACTGCTAATAGATTTGTGTAGAAGACTTGGCAGTTATTAAGGATTAAACAGTGTGGTGGAAACGACACGTGTTTGTGTGTCATGGCTACGAGACACGTATAATATCATTGGAGGGAGGGGACAGCTACTAGCATAGGGGCTACATTTATTTTTACACACATTTGGGAGATAGTGCCTCAGATGAGCGCTACGTGTTACCCAATCGATAGTGTCTCGGATGAGCGCTACTTGTTGGCCACTCTTTATTACTTGCTTGCGTAAATCCGTTACAGCCCCTGCGTAGAACGTTGTCCTCTAAAGTGCATTCCACATAGAATGGTTAGGAACATTTACTCATGCATACTTTTCTATTGAGATTTTATTATTCAGTTTATTGGCATGATATTATGTGTCTTGTTACGTCCCTCTGAGGACCTGGTGATCCCTCCAGGTGTTTGTTTCGTGATTTCTTGTAGGTGCTCTAGCTAAGGCCATGTCTCCTTCCTTCCTTCCTTCGTGATGATTGCTCTTGGACTCGTCATTTGCTTCGCTCGACCAAATCATTTATTTGTACATTTCTTCTTATTTAAATTTGTTGGTAGCGGATATGTCTCTGTCCAACGTTTTTACAAATGACTATTTGATTATATCATTAAAACTTCATATTTGTGGATAAGATTTAGTTTGAGCATGGCTTCCTACATTTTACAGCTTACGTATACATACGAGCCTTTTATTTACTCGTATGTATACAGCTGGCATGATACGTATCTGGTCCCATGTATTTTGGGACTGGGGCGTTACATGTAAATTCTGACTTCGCTATTACGCGCGTCACGATGGGATTTCGACGTAAATATCGAAATCGACTTCCTATCCCGTGGGCTACTATCAGGGCGATGCGCAGTAGTGCACGGGGGTTTGCCGGTGGCTAGAGAAAGGCGATGTGGTGGTACGGTGGCCGGAGACAGGCCGTACGGGGTGGCTGTTGGCAAGTGTGAGAAAGGCGCTGTCTCCACGCGAGGGGGAACACGTGCAGGATGGCGTGGTGGTCGCCGGGGATCTGCCGAGGCACGAAGGGGGCAGCGACGGTGGTCGTTGCTACAGCGGCGGAGGCCGCACGCGGCTAGTAGCGGCTGCTGTAGCACCGCAACATGCACGCACATGAAGAGCAGTATAAATGTAGCAGCAGCTGAAAGGCCGTATTGGCCGGCCGAGAGGCACGCGGTGGTGGTGTAAACGCAGCAGCAGCAACAACGTTAGGAGAAGGATGAGTAGGAGAAGATGATGGCTGTGATAGAGATAAAGAAGATGATGATGGAGTTGGTATTGCTCGGCTAGATGAAGTAGGAGGTGGAGATGGTGAAGATGATAATAAAGGAGTTAGGGTTTGGGGGGGAGTCCAGTCGGCTATGGGGCTGTGAGTGTGGTAAGATAAAGAAGATGTGAAGAAGTGAAGAAGGAGAAGGAGAAGAAAATATGAAAGGAGTTGTGTGTTAGCTTACAATGTTGTTGGCTGTGAGTAGCTTTAGTAAGAGAGGGAGAGATGGAGATGTATGCATTAAATGTGAGGGGAAAAGAGTTTGCATGAAAATGGAAATGAGGGTAGGTTGGGGTGATTTGTCATGTAGTGTGAGGAAGGTGCTCATATTTATTGAGTCTCTATTGGGTCTGGTCAAAAGTGGATATTTGAATGAGGGTGATTTGATGGCTTATTCCTAAATAAGGTTTCATGAGGATGAGTTTAATCCATTGGTTTTTTAATGGTGTTGTGTGTGTGTGTTTGGTGTTTTGTAGGAAAGATTGGGGTTGTGTGTTTGAGTGGTCATGAGAGTGGCCACATAAAATTGGGTTGGACATTGGGTCAAGTTGGGTTAAGTTTGGGCTAGGTGTGATCAATAGCTACAAATTTCAGTCATTTAGATCACGGATAAATAAGTAGCATGTGGGGGCTCAATTGAATAGGACACAAGTAACATGTGTGTAGTAGGCTCATTGTGGATCGTGTCCATATCTTGGGTTGACAAGTTTGGGTCAAGATGGTGTCCCCAATTCGAGTCGAAAATAAATGTGACTCCGTAGGGTTAATCATGATTGGGTCTAATGTAAGGAAAGTTGTGCGATGAAAATGATGCATAAGATAGTGTGTCTGAGTTGGACACGAAGGTCATGGGTGAAGAGTGTCTCAAGTAGATTATGCATGTGAAGTTGGTTTGGAGAAAATGACTAGTCTTGTGCTTCTAATTTGAAAGTCACGGTAATGTGTGTATGATAATCATAAATAAAAGTGAAAATTTCAAATGTCCTAAATTAATCCAAAAATTGTGCGATGTAAATAGAGTACAAGTAAACAAGTTTGAGTAGGATATGATATATCAACATGAAAATAAACTTGTCTACATCAAAACTCATAAAGAGCGTTTCGAGAGGTTGACATCTCCGACGCTCCAAAAATCAAAGTAACAAAAAAGTATATTTAATGATCAAAACTAATTATAATAAAAATATTTATCGAAAATAACTCATTTAGAATTTTTAAAATAATCCTAAAAATCCAGGGGGCTTAAATAAGATCTCTGCTGGTTGCTCCTCATAAGGCAAATTTGGCCTGACAGTGATCTCTGAGTGGTCAAAGATGTGGCTAGGATCTGGCACATACCTCCTCAGCTGAGATACGTAAAACACATCATGAACACCCTCTAATGTCTGCGACAAAGCTAACTAGTAGGAGACCTCTCCAATCCGTTCTAGCACATCAAAGGGTCCAATGTACCTTGGACTCAACTTTCCTCTTCCTCCAAACCTGATGGTATCTCTGGTAGGTGAGATCCTCAGGAAGACATGGTCCCCTTCCTTAAACTCCAAGGATCGACAGTGTGTGTCCGCCCAATGCTTCTGTCTGTCTTGAGCTACTCTCAAGTGCCCTTAAATTTGCTTCACCTTCTCCACTGTACAAACCACCAACTCTGGTCCGAGTATCTACCTCTCGTCCACATCACTCCAATAGACTGGAGAATGACACTTCCGGCCATATAATGCTTTGAAGGGGGACATCTGGATACTAGTCTGATAGCCGTTGTTGTAAAAGGACTCCACTAGAAGCAAGTGGTCCTCCCATGATCCCCTAAAATCTAGCATGCATGCCCTCAACATGTCCTCTAGTTTTTGAATAGTACACTCTGATTGCCCATCTGTCTGGGGATGATATGACATACTAAACTTTAGACGGGTCCCAAGGCTCTCTTGCAGGCTCTGCCAGAAGTACGATATGAACCTCGAATCTCGATCAGACACTATACTAATCGGGACTCCATGAAGTTGCACGATCTACCTCATATACATCTTAACTAGGGCTTCTGTAGACTATCCCACTTTGAAGGACAGAAAGTGAGCTGACTTAGTGAGTCGGTCCACTATCACCCAAACTGTATCACGTCCACTCGAACTCCTCGGTAAACCTGTAACAAAGTCCATAGTGACGTGGTCCCATTTTTACTCCGATATTGGAAGTGGCTGGAGCAGTCCTGTTGACCTCCGATGCTCAACCTTGACTTGTTGACACACCAAGCACTTGGCTACAAAGTGGGCTCTCTCTCATTTTATTTCATGACACCAAAAATGCTATCTCAGATCTATGTACATCTTCGTGCCTCCTGGGTGGATGGAGTATGCCGAACTGTGCGCCTCCATCATCTGCTCTCGACGAAGCTCTCCATTAGGAACGTATAGGCGATCTCCACACCTCAGAGTTCCATCCTCATGAATGCACAGTTCCGTCTTCATACCGGCTTCTATCCTCTGCCGAAGTCTCTAAAATTTGGGATCTGTCGGCAAGGCGGCTCTGATCCTCTTAACTAACGAAGATTGCACTTGAAGACTAACCAACTGGCCATCTGCACCGGTAATATAACCTATTTCCCCAACTCTCGCAGCTCCTCTAGTAGATAGCACCGAGTCGTTAACATGTATGCCATAGGCCTTCTGCTCAATACATCTGCTACCATGTTAGCATTTCCTGGAAGGTACTGCAGCTCGATCTTGAAGTCTTTTGTTAGCTCCAACCACCATCTTTGCCTCAGATTCAGATCCTTCTGAGTATAGACGTACTTTAAGCTATTATGGTCTGTGAATACCCCTGTTCGTTCTCCATACAAGTAGTGACTCCAAAGCTTTAGGGCAAAGATAACCATAGCAAGCTGCAAGTCATGGGTTGGATATTTCTTCTCATGAATCCTCAGTTGCCACGAAACATAGGCTACCACCTTCCCGTGCTGCATCAAGACGCATTCCAATCCCTTTCCGGATGTATCGCTGTAGATCACGAATCATTCCGATCCGGATGGAATAGTCAGAATATGTGCTGTGGTAAGGCGCTTCTTTAGCTCATCGAATGCCACCTAGCACTCCTCCTTCCAGATAAACTCCTGCTCCTTACGGGTCAAATGGGTCATCGGCTCAGCGATCCTCGCAAAGTTCTCTACGAACCTCCGGTAATATCCGACAAGTCCAAGAAAACTTCTCACCTCCGAGACATTGATATGGCTCAGCCATGTCTCTATGGCCGAGATCTTTTCTGGGTCCATAGAGATACCTTCTCCTGAGACGACGTGTCCGAAAAAAGAGACACGGTCCAGAAAGAACTCACACTTACTCTGCTTGGCATAGAGTCTCTCACGCCTCAGCACTCCAACATAATCTGTAGGTACTTTTCGTGCTCCTCGTGGCATTCCGATCTCAAGTCGATCTTCGAGAACACCCTGGCTCCAGTCAGTTGTTCGAATAAATCGTCAATCCAAGGTAAGGGGTACTTGTTCTTGATGGTCAAGGCATTCAGGGCTCTATAGTCAATGCACGTTCGCGGACTCATCCTTCTTTGGCACAAATAATACTGGGGCTCCCCAGGGTGATGCACTTGGTCGGATGAACCCTTTGGCCTGTAACTCCTCTAGCTGAAGCTTCAACTCATCTAGCTTTTTCTTTGCTAACAAGTGCATATTTGAAGAGACCTGTGTTCAATTGCTTTTGAATGTTTTTCATACTAAGAATAAACATCTTTACTCTCAATCTTCCGAGAGAGCTCTTGCTGTTGCAACCTCATAAAGGTTTTATAAAAAAATTCATTTATTTTATCTGTAGGAATAGTATTTATTTCTTGAGATAAAAATTTCATCATGTTGATGCTACCAGCCCAGCTTCTCTTGGTCTGTAAGATAGGAGTAGCTGGTAAGGCTGGTCTAGGTCTTTTAGAGACGCTTTCATATTCTCTAGGACGTTTTTTTTAGACTTTTAATCTCGTTTCTTATATGGGTAACTTCCATCCCAAAATCATTAACTTCTTTGTAGATATTGTGCATATCATTATTTATAGTCACCAATGTATCGGTGATATAATTAGATATCCCATTTTTGGGGTTAATATTAGAGGGTAGATGAACAACATGTTCATATCCTATTAGCTCAAACGGGCAATGGTGGTTGTCCGAATGAATAATAAGTTTGACTTTCGCCATACTTTCTTCCATGTGGAGATGTAGTTCTTGAGTATGTGAGCTATGGTAGGCTCAGATATTTTCTAACAGAAATATTCTTAGATCTCAGTTCTTGCTCGCTTTGACCCTTTGTAAAACCCCTAAATTTCTACTATTTTTTTATTAATTTGCATGGATTTAAAATTTTTGGTACTGTATGTCACGTAGTCGTATTGTACGTCGTATGCGAAATTTTCGTTTGCTTGACGAGTACGAATATGTGCAAGCGTACATATTTTATAAAAACATTTTCTTTTCTATTTTAATATACACTTTCAAAATTATATAATTATTATTCTTGCTATAAAAAGTCTTTTGTTTCTAAATAGTTATTAATAATAAATAATATTTTGTATACTAGAAAAGCCTAATTATGTAAAGGATATTTGTTGCATACAAATATTTTGTTATTTATTTATTGGTCTATTTTAAATAAAAGTATAATTTTCAAAATTTATTAATAGTAATATTTTACTGTTCAAAAAGATATTTAAAAATATTTATTATTTTCAAAATTATTATTATTGGTATTTTGAAAAATATTTTTGGAAGTTATTTTGGCCAATTAAATCTTGATTTAATGTTTGGAATTATTTAAATAGATTAAACTAGTATCTATATTTGGAATTGGATTATTTGATTCGATTTTAAACTAAAGGGATTTAATTTAAATAGGATTTGCATTTGGATTTGGATTTGAATTTAATAGATTAGTTTATCTAATTTGGGTTTAAACAATCCTAATCATTATCAAATTGGAAATTCCCACATCCTATAAATTGGCAGGTACTCCTCCAATTCATAATTCATCTCCCATAAATTTTCTCCACAAACGTGCCGTGCACCGTGTCAGTGTCCATCCAGATTCTTATTCCATATTCTTTGTACAAATACATTATCTCCTTTCTCGTGTCGGACACACCCCGACATTTTCCATCTCTAAACCTAACCTAATCCTAACCCCAATCCTAAACTCTAAATTCCGTCCCAGCCACCCCGACAGGTTTGGGCCGACCACCGCCACCACCATTGGCCGACCTCCAGTAGCCCGACCACGACCCTCGTCAACCCGGCCACCGCCACCAAGTCACACCATGGCCGACCCCGCTCAGCCCAGCCCCTCGACTCCATCAGACCCAAAACCCGTCGCCATCACCACCACGACCATCATCGTTTTCACCACAGCATAACCCGACTCCGCTGACCCCGGCCAACTCTCGCCGGAGCCAGCCACACTCCCAAAAACCATCACAGCACAAAAATATACCCAATGTTGGAAAACCCTAAACTTAGAACTCACCTCCGGCGTTCCGCCGCCCTCTTCCGCCGAGACCCTGCGCCGGTGGCCGTCCTCGCCACCGCGACCGCCGCTGCAAGCCGATCCCCCACCGCGCTTGAACCCTCCTGCCTCTCACCACCACGTGAACCCAGCCGCCGCCGTGCCACGGCGGAGATCCCACGCCTCCGCCTCGACCCCTCCGGTCACGCTGCCTGACTGAACCCGCGTCCCCTCCGTGCGACACCCAAACCTCCGCCATGGCCGATAACCCCCTCCGGCGACTCCCCGACTTCCTCCGCCTCTCTCGTCCTCGATCTCCGTGCTCACCCGTCCGCCCGCCTCGCCGTGACCTACTCCCCTTCGCCACGAGCCGCCGTCTCTGAATCCCTCTCTTCTCCTCCGATCCCTCTCCCGCAGACTCTCGCCGCCGCCCTCACTTCCCGAACATCTCTCTCTCCCTCAGCTCTTCTCCCCTCCCTCTCGCTCGTCTCCTCTTAACCCTCTCTCTCGTCCCTTCTCTTCTCTCTCCCACTGACTCTCTAAACTCTCTCTCTCCTTCTCTCACAACTTCTCATTTTTATTTTTTGTGTTCTTTTACTTCCTCTGCTGACTACCTCGTGGAACGAGGAGCCCACGAGGAGGAAGGAACAGACAAATTTCTTGATCTATTCTTACTACGGTTTTAATATTACTTCTTCTTTTTTTCTGTGTTGATTTTTGTTAGGACTCTCCCTCCTCGGGAAGAGGATGACGACCTTTTGTTTTAATTACTTTGATATTTTTTTTTTGAAAACCCACGCACACACACAATTGAGGGGCTCGAACCTTGTCGGCCCCTTCGGGTGTCCGCTCTAATACCACTAGGCTAGAGAGCTCAGACATTACTTTGATATTTTGATGTTTGCTTTTGCTTCTTGTTTTGTGTACTGTTATTTTGGTTTTCTTTTTTAGTATCCGTATTTTACTAATATTATTATTATTATTATTATTATTATTATTATTATTATTATTATTATTATTATTATTTCTTTATTATTATTATTATTGTTATTTTTATTATTGTTATTATTATTATTATTATTATTATTATTATTTTATTATTTAATTATATTATAATGAATTCTTATTATTATTTTTATTAGTTTCACTAATACCAAATTGTTATTTTGTTCTAGGTATGTTAAAATATTTTTAGATATATTGTCCTATTATTTTGTGGTAATCAAAATAGGTTCCTACCTATAAATAAATTTTCTAGTACTATAAAGTATTTTAAATTACAGTTTTTCATATTATACAAAAATCCTAATTTTGCTAGTCAAGGATATTTTGATAAATTAAGGAATTGCCTTAAATAAGTTACTAGATTTTTAAAAGATATTTTTCTAACAAAGATTAGCTAATAATATAGCGTTTTACCAGTATTATAAATAGTTTTCTATATCTTATTGTTTATCCATTATTTCTTTGATTTTCTCTTGTCCGTAACCAATCTTCCTATCCCTTGCAAATTCTTCCCTTCCACCTATCGACCCTAACTAAATTAACCCTTCTGGACCCAATGACACGATCCGTACCACCATCCGAGGTCCCCTTGTGCAGTTATTGTACCGAAGTTGCAGATCGTGCCACATTGATCATCGCAGCACACCAGGCGCCCTATCAGGCAAGACACCTTGCCATTAGCTGTTTAATTATTTTAGCTCATATTTTATGCATTACTTATTTTTTTATGCAAAATAAACTGTGATACATGGCATAACTATTCATTTATATTTTCTGCTGTGTATTATTTTTCTTACAAATTAAACCTAGATTTAAGGGACCACCTGGTGTGTCGCATTCATTGGCCTTGACACGTTGTAAACACGAAGTTGTGTGTCGCATGTAGAATACGGAAGTGCGTGATTGGCTGGCCACCAGTACGTACAAGCCGTGCGATAGGAATAACCGCTAATAGAAGTTGCATGCTATTTTGACTTAGCGGTTATAGTGGTTTGTGTTGTTGATACAACACAGTAGGCATTGGGCGGGGAGGACAATTCCTTAGCGTATGGGCTTCGATGCACTTCCCTTGTGACCCGGACTCTCCGCTGGAGATACGGGATTGATGACCCATGCTCTTCCTGCTGGGGCCTCTGGTGCCCAAGAGGGGACTATGCCGATCCTATTTAGCCAGGGCCCATGCGTAGGAAGGATTGTTCTTAACTACATATCACATAGAACGGTTAGGTACCTTATCCGTTAGGTACGAGTACTTTTGGTTTGGGTACTTGTATCTGACCGTGGCTTGGAACAATAACTTGTCGCAAATTAGTTCGTCACATCTTGTCCTTGTTTGGTTGTAGGTGTGACTTACTACTTCGATGAGAAGGTATTGAACCTTGTTGGGGTCCGGATACCATATCGGATTCTTAGCATGGGAAGATACGTCACCGTGAATTAGTTTACCATCTCCTGTCCTTGTTTGGTTGGGGGGATGGTACGCTCGTTCAGTAGGTGCATATTGGACCATGTTATAAATTCGATTGACTTATTTATTGAGCAATATTTATTCAGTTTATATGGCATGCTATTATGTGTCTTGTTACGTCCCTCTGAGGACCTGGTTGTCTTGCCAGGTGTGTGCTATTGTCTTTCGCAGGTGCTTTAGCTTTAGCCGTGTTTATTGCTATTTCTCGAGGATGATGCACTTGGATCGTCTTTGCTTCGCTCGCCAAAAATTATTCTTTTCTTATGTATTTTTCCTTATTTTTGTTGGTAGTGGATTTGTCTCCGCCCAACATAGTGTATCAAGACAAATTTATTCTCATTATATGATCTTTATTCATTTATTCTGTGTGGATGAGATTAGTATTGGTTCTACTGCATTTTACAGCTTATGTATTTATACGAGGCTTCCATATATTGGAGTATACTTCGTATGAATACAGCTGGCATGTCTACGTTCCTAGTCCTACGTATTTTGGGACTGGGGCGTTACATATTTTTGTGGTGGCCCATACAGGTCAAGATAAATTGTTTGGTTACTTTACCGTACCAAGCAAGCCTGTGTATAGGATTAGAAGTCTAGGATCTCATCCACATACTTGACCTATTTCCTTGATTTTATCTACCGTTTGACTCATCAATTGCATCTTGCTTGCTTCCTTCTATCCCTATTCTTATCTACCCTTCGTGCTTGCTAGAGATTAACCCTAGTTAGTTGTCCCAAAACACCATTAGTTTAATACTTTAAGTTGGGTAGAATACCTTATGCCCTAGCAACCCCTTTGACCTAGTGACCTATATTAGCAGGCTTATTTAGATCTTAGAATCTAGAAAATCCCTAACCCGTCTAGCCAGCCAAGGACTTGGACAAAAGACTATAGGACGACTGTATGACTTAGAATCATTCTACCTTCTTAATTCTTAATCTCTCGTGCCTATGTATTTACCATTTGACTAAATGATGCTAATGTAGCCTAGTTTTTGCAAGCTTAACTTTTATCGAGCTTGTTCAAGACATATGTTATTGGAAGAGCTCCTACTAACATGTTGTCTAATCAGAACCGATGCATAATGGTCTGATCAACCAAGTGCACTTTGGTTCGCTTTTGCCTATTATTCTACGTGGATGGGAACATAGTTGAACTTGTCCTCTAGAGTCCCATCCACGACTGCCTTGGCAACTCCTTTAAAATTTTCGATCGTCTTTGAATCACGTATTCGTATTCGATAACGCCTCCTTTGAACTCTATCTTGCTTTCGCCTTCACCTATTTTAGAAGGACGAAGGCGTTATACTAGCACTTGCTCTAGCTATCCTATCACCTATGACCATTATCACTCGGTATTGCTATATCTTCATCCTAAACTCCTCGCCCTCCTTTTCGGCCCTATCATTACTGTCATGACCTTCTAATAGAGTAAATCTAATCCATTCTCTAACCGTGCCCTCAACCTACTCTCAAAAGACCATAACTTTAAGGTCTCTAAATTATTTTATTTTACTTGAACCCATACTATTCTTTATTGCGCGTCATCTTAAACATTTCCTTCTTGCGTTAATCCATGACGACCTTCGCCTTATTGAAATCATGACGCTAATGCAAGTTTTCATTAAACGTCGTTCCCTTGTCTTGATTTGACTATGCTTCCCTATCGATACCCCCTTGTGCCTTTCACCCCCCTACTAATCCTCAATTTCGAGGACAAAATTCTTTTAAGTTGGGTAGGATGTAAAACCCCTAAATTTCTACTATTTTTTTATTAATTTGCATGGATTTAAAATTTTTGGTACTGTATGTCACGTAGTCGTATTGTACGTCGTATGCGAAATTTTCGTTTGCTCGACGAGTACGAATATGTACGAGCGTACATATTTTATAAAAACATTTTCTTTTCTATTTTAATATACACTTTCAAAATTATATAATTATTATTCTTGCTATAAAAAGTCTTTTGTTTCTAAAAAGTTATTAATAATAAATAATATTTTGTATACTAGAAAAGCCTAATTATGTAAAGGATATTTGTTGCATACAAATATTTCGTTATTTATTTATTGGTCTATTTTAAATAAAAGTATAATTTTCGAAATTTATTAATAGTAATATTTTACTGTTCAAAAAGATATTTAAAAATATTTATTATTTTCAAAATTATTATTATTGGTATTTTGAAAAATATTTTTGGAAGTTATTTTGGCCAATTAAATCTTGATTTAATGTTTGGAATTATTTAAATAGATTAAACTAGTATCCATATTTGGAATTGGATTATTTGATTCGATTTTAAACTAAAGGCATTTAATTTAAATAGGATTTGCATTTGCATTTGGATTTGAATTTAATAGATTGGTTTATCTAATTTGGGTTTAAACAATCCTAATCATTATCTAATTGGAAATTCCCACATCCTATAAATAGGCAGGTACTCCTCCAATTCATAATTCATCTCCCACAAATTTTCTCCACAAACGTGCCGTGCACCGTGTCAGTGTCCATCCAGATTCTTATTCCATATTCTTTGTACAAATACATTATCTCCTTTTTCGTGTCGGACACACCCCGATATTTTCCATCTCTAAACCTAACCTAATCCTAACCCCAATCCTAAACTCTAAATTCCGTCCCAGCCACCCCGACAGGTTTGGGCCGACCACCGCCACCACCATTGGCCGACCTCCAGCAGCCCGACCACGACCCTCGTCAACCCGGCCACCGCCACCAAGTCGCACCATGGCCGACCCCGCTCAGCCCAGCCCCTCGACTCCATCAGACCTAAAACCCGTCGCCATCACCACCACGACCATCATCGTTTTCACCACAGCATAACCCGACTCCGCCGACCCCGGCCAACTCTCGCCGGAGCCAGTCACACTCCCCAAAAACTATCACAGCACAAAAATATACCAAAAGTTGGAAAACCCTAAACTTAGAACTCACCTCCGGCGTTCCGCCGCCCTCTTCCGCCGAGACCCTGCGCCGGTGGCCGTCCTCGCCACCGCGACCGCCGCTGCAAGCCGATCCCCTACCGCGCTTGAACCCTCCGGCCTCTCACCACCACGTGAACCCAGCCGCCGCCGTGCCACGGCGGAGATCCCACGCCTCCGCCTCGACCCCTTCGGTCACGCTGCCTGACTGAACCCGCGTCCCCTCCGCGCGACACCCAAACCTCCGCCATGGCCGATAACCCCCTCCGGCGACTCCCCGACTTCCTCCGCCTCTCTCGTCCTCGATCTTCGTGCTCACCCGTCCGCCCGCCTCGCCGTGACCTACTCCCCTTCGCCGCGAGCCGCCGCCTCTGAATCCCTCTCTTCTCCTCCGATCCCTCTCCCGCAGACTCTCGCCGCCGCCCTCACTTCCCGAACATCTCTCTCTCCCTCAGCTCCTCTCCCCTCCCTCTTGCTCGTCTCCTCTTAACCCTCTCTCTCGTCCCTTCTTTTCTCTCTCCCACTGACTCTCTAAACTCTCTCTCTCCATCTCTCACAACTTCTCATTTTTATTTTTTGTGTTCTTTTACTTCCTCTGCTGACTACCTCGTGGAACGAGGAGCCCACGAGGAGGATGGAACAGACAAATTTCTTGATCTATTCTTACTACAGTTTTAATATTACTTCTTCTTTTTTTTCTGTGTTGATTTTTGTTAGGACTCTCCCTCCTCGGGAAGAGGATGACGACCTTTTGTTTTAATTACTTTGATATTTTTTTTTTGAAAACCCACGCACACACACAATTGAGGGGCTCGAACCTTGCCGGCCCCTTCGGGTGTCCGCTCTAATACCACTAGGCTAGAGAGCTCAGACATTACTTTGATATTTTGATGTTTGCTTTTGCTTCTTGTTTTGTGTACTGTTATTTTGGTTTTCTTTTTAGTATCCGTATTTTACTAATATTATTATTATTATTATTATTATTATTATTATTATTATTATTATTTCTTTATTATTATTATTATTGTTATTTTCATTATTGTTATTATTATTATTATTTTATTATTATTATTTTATTATTTAATTATATTATAATGAATTCTCATTATTATTTTTATTAGTTTCACTAATACCAAATTGTTATTTTGTTCTAGGTATGTTAAAATATTTTTAGATATATTGTCCTATTATTTTGTGGTAATCAAAATAGGTTCCTACCTATAAATAAATTTTCTAGTACTATAAAGTATTTTAAATTACAGTTTTTCATATTATACAAAAATCCTAATTTTGCTAGTCAAGGATATTTTGATAAATTAAGGAATTGCCTTAAATAAGTTAGTAGATTTTCAAAAGATATTTTTCTAACAAATATTAGCTAATAATATAGCGTTTTACCAGTATTATAAATAGTTTTCTATATCTTATTGTTTATCCATTTTTTCTTTGATTTTCTCTTGTCCGTAACCAATCTTCCTATCCCTTGCAAATTCTTCCCTTCCACCTATCGACCCTAACTAAATTAACCCTTCTGGACCCAATGACACGATCCGTACCACCATCCGAGGTCCCCTTGTGCAGTTATTACACCGAAGTTGCAGATCGTGCCACATTGATCATCGCAGCACACCAGGCGCCCTATCAGGCAAGACACCTTGCCATTAGCTGTTTAATTATTTTAGCTCATATTTCATGCATTACTTATTTTCTTTATGCAAAATAAACTGTGATACATGGCATAACTGTTCATTTATATTTCCTACTGTGTATTATTTTTCTTACAAATTAAACCTAGATTTAAGGGACCACCTGGTGTGTCGCATTCATTGGCCTTAACACGTTGTAAACACGAAGTTGTGTGTCGCATGTAAAACACGGAAGTGCGTGATTGGCTGGCCACCAGTACGTATAAGCCGTGCGATAGGAATAACCGCTAATAGAAGTTGCATGCTAGTTTGACTTAGCGGTTATAGTGGTTTGTGTTGTGGATACAACACAGTAGGCATTGGACGGGGAGGACAATTCCTTAGCGTATGGGCTTCGATGCACTTTCCTTGTGACCCGGACTCTCCGCTGGAGATACGGGGTTGATGACCCATGCTCTTCCTGCTGGGGCCTCTGGTGCCCAAGAGGGGACTATGCCGATCCTATTTAGCCAGGGCCCATGCGTAGGAAGGATTGTTTTTAACTACATATCACATAGAACGGTTAGGTACCTTATCCGTTAGGTACGAGTACTTTTGGTTTGGGTACTTGTATCTGACCGTGGCTTGGAACAATAACTTGTCGCGAATTAGTTCGTCACATCTTGTCCTTGTTTGGTTGTAGGTGTGACTTACTACTTCGATGAGAAGGTATTGAACCTTGTTGGGGTCCGGATACCATATCGGATTCTTAGCCTGGGAAGATACGTCGCCGTGAATTAGTTTACCATCTCCTGTCCTTGTTTGGTTGGGGGGATGGTATGCTCGTTCAGTAGGTGCGTATTGGACCATGTTATAAATTCGATTGACTTATTTATTGAGCAATATTTATTCAGTTTATATGGCATGCTATTATGTGTCTTGTTACGTCCCTCTGAGGACCTGGTTGTCTTGCCAGGTGTGTGCTATTATCTTTCGCAGGTGCTTTAGCTTTAGCCGTGTTCATTGCTATTTCTCGAGGATGATGCACTTGGATCGTCTTCGCTTCGCTCACCAAAAATCATTCTTTTTTTTTATGTATTTTTCCTTATTTTTGTTGGTAGTGGATTTGTCTCCGCCCAACATAGTATATCAAGACAAATTTATTCTCATTATATGATCTTTTATTCATTTATTCTGTGTGGATGAGATTAGTATTGGTTCTACTGCATTTTACAGTTTATGTATTTATACGAGGCTTCCATATATTGGAGTATACTTCGTATGAATACAGCTGGCATGTCTACGTTCCTAGTCCTACGTATTTTGGGACTGGAGCGTTACACCCTTAATTCTGCGGCTTGACATATCTCCCCTACGTTCCTTGATATCGTGATCAAAGAACTACCGTGGCTTTCTTGCAGGGTTTGGCCTCAACAAAATGACCACAAGCCTAAGCTACCGCTTCATAGAATTAGAGCACAGTATTGGTTCATTTTCTACACCATACGTAAGAGCTTGCACACATACCTGAGCATTATTTTTGTTAGAATAATCTGAATACCTATCAAAGCATCATACTCAAGAACAAGAGTTTAAGCTAGCATAAAATAAAAGAAAAAATGAATAAGAGAATATACTTACAAGTAAATCAGCAGGATTTTATTGAAACTTGGCTTTGATACCAGATTACAAAGTACATCAGAAAAACAAAAATAGCACACAAAAGCACACTATGAAGAAACTCAAAGAAAGATTACAATTTCCGTTGCCCCCTCATAATACAATCACACCCTTATTTATAGGAGGTCGGTAGTACCACCGAACTCCCCGGTTAAGGTTTACCGGATCATTACTACTTTAATAAAGTATCTTTAGATAAAGTTACTTTATTAAAGTGATTCCCCCTTTTAGGTAAGATGTCAAATCGACCTTGTCCTTTACCTAAAAGCTGGGACAACTCATACTTTATCGGATATTACAGATAAGATGGAATATAACACGTATTCCTCAATTATGATGAGAAAGGTTGTCACGACCCGTACCGCTTTTCCGGATACGAGACGTGTCCAAGCCAGCCTACGCCGCAGAGTCGGCGGTAGAACGCTGTCACGGCCAAGATGCTCAAAATCATAAAACAACAATTTTATTGCTCATTCACATTTCTAAATTTATTACAACAGTTACAATATTTATATTTAAAGAAATACCAAGTTTTCATAATTAATGAAAATGATACAACTGCTATCATTTCTAGGTTTCTGTCTGCAAGTACACCCGTATCTCCCAAAGCTAAGTGAAGCCACGGCTAACCTGAAAAATATTGGTTTCCAGTCATGAATAGAACAAGCACACAAACCGACGACAATGCAAAAACACAATAGAATTAACAAGACATGAAAATAATATATGAGAGATGAAAAACTAGAAAGTAACTGATGACATGGCAAGTGGTGAAGAAGACAAGAAAACAAATAAAAGACAACTATCTATGTGGTTTGAAATATCTTGTTCGACATGTAAACGGCTAAGGGTTAAAAACGGCACCCTGCACGTGTCGTGTACTGCTGCTATCAGTCAAGATTAGGCATATTGGGATGGGTAAGGGGTAGTTTACACGTCTACTAAGATATTTCTCTGCCCAGCTAGTATTCATGGAATCAGGTCGCAAGCATGGTAATCATGAAAATGATAGTCAAGAATGTATAATAAATCCATGATACTAATCTCCGTGTGACGAGCGTGTCAACAAGCAGCAAGACATATGTATAAACATGAAATAAAAAGACTACTATGAATCAAAAGCAATCAGAAAGTGCACTTGCCTGAGGTCCTTTGCTGGTGAAACCGATAATACAACCACTCTGACGAGTACTAAAGTCAACACAAGCAAAAAGTCTCCGGATGCTGAAATAAACATTATCAACATTTTTAGAATAGTCAAATTAGCTAGGATTGCCTATCCTTAAGTCCAATTCTGAACATAGGAGCAAAACAGTAATTTTGGGTCAAAACGGTGTCCGCTATTGGACCCGCTTTGCATCGAAAAACGTGCCAGACTCAATGGTCTCTTAAGTCGTTAAACTACATGTTGACGGATTCGTTTTGATGATACGAACCCAACCCTATGTCCAAAGTTGGATTCTGGCAGACCGTGCACAAAATCGCCTGTTGAATCGGACCGTGGGGCCCGCAAAACGGTGATCCGATCAACTGTCTCGGAATCAGACCAAACTTGGCATACAGGACCAGAAAAATGATACGGTCCTGTTGACGCAAGTTTTGTCTCGATCTGACGAACATGCACAAGGTAATTGAGAAATTTGCATAGAGACCGATACGGTAAATTTTGACGGATACGCATCAAATTCGTCGCACACACGCAACCAATTTGAATTCCGTCAAAGCCCACACGTCCACGAAGCCGATACGCACCTTTCGATTCTTTCGATTCGTGACCACGTCATCCGGATTGGCGAGACGCACGTCGTATCGAAAGATTTTCTAAATTTTTAGTTTTGGAAAAATAATTTTTTGACAGTTTTGGAATTCGAAGCTGTAAATACTTAACGAAATCAAGAACTACAAAAAGCGTTTTAAAGCCCTATAGGTTGTCTATGAGATTGTTCAATTAGGTTTTTAAGTCGATCGTCGGTTAGACAGAAATCTGACTTCAAACAGGGTCTGTATCTATTAAAACTGTTCATTCTTCAAATATTTTTTTGCCAATTTTGGCTTGATTTACGACGGTATATCGTGACCCAATTAAATCTAATTGAAGAGAATTAAACCAGGTTAGCTTGGGTTCATACCTACGAAAACGGTTTGCGAGATGATGGAACATGGGGGTTGTGGTCGTATTGTGAAGCTGGCTACTAATGCTACGTTGTTGCCGTTTTGTTCG
>JANAVB010008400.1:18338115-18366726 GCA_029216955.1 Iris pallida | reverse complement strand
TGCTGAGTTTAAGTATAAGTGCTAAGGTGATAGCATAAATGTTAGTGATATCATAATGATTAAACTTAATTGAATGACCACAATCAAAAAACTTAGTTTGATTTGGCAAACCCGATTAAATCTAAGATAGATAAGCTCATATCGCTAAGATGTAAACCAATAGACACTATCACCATAGGTATAAGTATAAGTAGAAATGCTATAGCGATAGTATTAAGATTAGTGATAATGAATGCTAAACTAACAGATTAACCATATTCAAAAATATGATACATCATTGGGCCAACATAGGATCATTGACTTATTTGCCAGATTGGGCTACTCTAGTCCAGTCACTCTGCTAAATCAGAGAACCCTTCTTTCTTAGAGGGTCTTGCAATCCGTGCAATACAGAAGTCCTGTTCTCGAAATTAATCCAAACAAGGTTAAATAGAACAGAATATGAGAAATCGAGATTGTGATCTGTTCCGTGGTTAGTTAAACACACGAGCAAGGGATTAAATGTATACAAGATCGTATCACGACTTCCGGTAGATGGAATAAGGGTTACGAATGACTTCACATTCTAAGAGGTGGAGACACCTAATAGGTATAGGGACGTATTTCAAATAGATCGGTTTTATAGTCCAAATATGGTGGTATGTATGGATGTGTTTTACGGGGTCTTAATGGGTTCCCTGATTGGACATCAATCGTTGGTCGGATAAACCTTGGATTTAATCTATATATGGCTGAACAAGATCCAAGATAAAACTATTTCTACTAGGTTAGGGTAACCTAGAATAGGATTCCTCTTAAGTGGTTGAGCTAGTTGCCAGTCAGGTTGGTTAGCTAGGTTCCTAAAGCCCAAAAATGTGCCTTCAGTGACTTTTGTGTTTAAATAGCATATGAGGCCTCAATGGGTGGCACACTAGTGGCATGTGCGTAGTGGGCTTCGAGTAGATCACAACGATATTGGATCGAAGGAATTGAGTCGAAGTTGAGGCTCAAATGGAAGTCGGGAAGATACCGGTATTATGGTAAGGGTTATAGTAGCCATTGATTTGACCTGAAAGTCGTACCACAAAAATAGAGTACAAGGGAACGTGTTGAGTGGGACATGATATACCTAGATGAAGTGGACTCGTTTTGATCTTGCATATAAAATTTGTTGGAAGGTAACAGCTGATCTCGTGCTCCGAATATTAATGACACGGCCGGGGACCAAAATGATCTAATGGAAAGTGGGAGTCCATGGGGCACTAATTATCATCCTAATGGAAATATTCTAATCAATCGGTAATCCTCGTATACCCAAAATTTTAGAAGGCTTACAGTCTACTCACCTTAGAAGCTAGGACATGGTTTAGGAATAATGAGGTTAAAGAATTTCAAAGTTGGATATTGAACCTCGACCCTGTTAAAAAGAATAAGGTACGGCGTAACGGGATACGGTAGATATAAGTCAAGTTAAGGATCTTTCTCAATAAATGGAAAATGAGTGTGTACATTGACACATGGTCGATAAAATAGAATGATCTACTCGTCCATAGTATACAAGAGTTATCTACGGGGTGACCAACTCTAAGGCACATCATATGAAAGATTTCTAACAACCGAGTCATGAATTTCTATTTGTGTCGAGCCTGCCAGACTATTGTCACAAGGGTTCTAGTGGTATGGGCTGTAGTGTTGTAGTGATCTTGTATTGCTGTTGATAACTGGTAGGTCATAATATGGTTAGGACATTAAGCTGTGGTATTGGCTAAGCTAGTGACTGTGGTGTTCCAATACTAGTTAAGTCTTAATAGTAAAATTTACATAACTAGGGTAATATTTGTTGGAAACCATCTCGGGATGGGTGTCTACCATAGTCATGGTAAATGATTGTCCTTAGCTTTGTCTATTCATCTCATATCTAAACTGTGGGCTTTGGTCAAGGAAAGGTTGGGTTAAGGTTTAAGGATTGCTAGTTAAAGCAGGCTTCAAACAATTATTTAGAGACTCACAACAATTGGTTTCTTGGGAATAGATAGTCTTCTCGGTTGGCATTTTGACTAAAGGTAAAACCCTAATCATTCTCAAACTCAGATGGTTAGAAGGTCCCAATAGTAGTTTGAGGGTCGAGAGGAGAACGAGTAACTCAAGGCAAGGTTCTAGTCACATGGCTGGCCGTTGGTCGTTACACTTGTGTATACAACTATCATAGCCATGAGGATAGTTGGTATCTATCTACCGTTTACGAGCTTTCGTCTTTCCAAATCGATGAAAGACAAAAACAATAAAGAGTTCGAAAAAGATATTACTGAATACAATTACGTGATTCAAAGGCGAATGTATAATTCAAGAGGAATTGTCAATGCAGTCGTGGATGAGATCCTAGAGATATCTACGTCTCAATCCATGTAGATTAATCAGAGGAAGAGCGAACCGAGTGCACTAAGGTTGATCAGACCGTAATACATCGATTCTGATTAGACAAAATGTTAGTAGGCATCCCCAATAAATATATGTCTTGAATCAAGCTCGATAAAAGAGTGAGCTTGTAAAACTAGGCTGTAATAGCAGCATTGGTCGAGATAGTCAAAATATAGGTATGCGAGATTTTGGAAAGGCGGCACAAGTAGTTCGAGTTTTGTAAGAATCAAAACCTTACCTGGTGTTCTTGCTTATACAGTCATCCTATTATCTTTTTATCCATAAGGCCTTGATCGACTAATGGGTTATGGACCTCTAAATTCTATATCCTAGGTAAACCTATTAGTGTTAGTCAATTACCTCGTTAATAGATCACGAGGACCATGGAATCTAGATTGGGGAGACATGCTAACTAACTTACAGAACTTTCACTAGTATTAGCTTTGGATCTTATGGGACACACATGACATTTTCCTATCCTATATAGTATCATAAACTTGTAATCACGTCTGAAGTCATTTTACCAAAAATTATGCCTCGCCCATATACTCTGGCTGTGGTAAACCCTTGGTTCCGTGATTTAGATGTGATATGCCATCAGGTACTCTACCTTATATTGACACAAGGTCTGAAGAGGTCAACGACGATATAGTTTTAGCAATGTTCTATAACCTACGATTCCTTGAAATAATTTCAACTCTATGGGTCGCACCTCGCCAGTGTGCTGCTGTCTAGCCATTGCAGTCGTTAAATTACTCCAACTATATTCCTAAGAACTTCAAGGAGCTGCTAGAGATTCAAACTAGTTGACTATGATATAAGGCGTAAACATCTGCCTATGTCTCAATCCTTAAAGTAAAAGATTGATCGGGAAAGAAATAATTGAAGACAAGAGAAGTGAGAACATCCTAATCTTCGTTTCATATTTATCTCAAATGGGTGAGGAAGACTTTGAATCAAGCTACCTCGAGATTTGTATATGAATAATAGAATCAGGAATTATAAATTAACTCCTTACAGCAAAATAGGATTTTAAATAGGCAATTCTAACTTATGATACAAGGTTTATATCTAATAGGGCAAAAGAAAATAGAACAGTTTATCAAGATTAGAGCCTTAATTCTAGGAAAGTCTAACTTACCAGGTGAATAGTATATCCCAGTTGGATCATATTGTTATTTCAAAAAAATAATAGTGTATCCATAGAGATCTGGCAAGCTATCTAACTTTAATAATTCCTCATCTAAATTGTATGGCCTATCTGACAACCTTAACTACCCAACGGTCAATCTGAACAAGGGATTCCTAGTCCTAGTCATTCTCTTAAATCAATTTAACTCTAAGTTGTGAATGAGCATTTTCTAGTCGCAGGCTCGCAATGGTACGACTAACTTAAGTATCATCACGAGTTCGCATATTTTGTAAAATCTGACCTGCATGGGCCACCACAAAAACTTGTCACGACCCGCACCCGCTTTTTCGGATACGAGACGTGTCCAAGCTAGCCTACGCCGCAGAGTCGGCGGTAGAACGCTGTCACGGCCAAGATGCTCAAAATCACAAAATAATAATTTTATTGCTCATTCACATTTCTAAATTTATTACAACAGTTACAACATTTATATTTAAAGAAATACCAAGTTCTCACAATTAATGAAAATGATACAAATGCTATCTATTTCTAGGTTTCTGTCTGCAAGTACACCTGTATCTTCCAAAGCTAAGTGAAGCTACGGCTAACCTAAAAAATGTTGCTTTCCAATCAGGGATGGAACAAGCACACAAACCGACGGCAATACGAAAACACAATAGAATTAACAAGAATTAAAAATAATACATGAGAGATAAAAAACTAGAAAGTAACTGATGACATGGCAAGTGGTGAAGAAGACAAGGAAATAAATAAAAGACAACTATCTATGTGGTTTGAAATATCTTGTTCGACATGTGAACGGCTAAGGGGTAAATACGGTACCCTGCACGTGTCGTGTGCAGCTGCTATCAGTCAAGATTAGACATATTGGGATGGATAAGGGGTAGTTCACACGTCTACTAAGATACTTCTCCATCCAGCTAGTACTCATGGAATCAGGTCGCAAGCATGGTAATCATGAAAATGACAGTCAAGAATGTATAATAAATCCATGATACTAATCTCCGTGTGACGAGCGTGTCAACAAGCAGCAAGACATATGTATAAACATGAAATAAAAAGACTACTATGAATCGAAAGCAATCAGAAAGTGTACTTGCCTGAGGTCCTTCGCTTATGAAACCGACAATACAACCACTCTGACGAGTCACTAAAGTCAACACAAGCAAAAAGTCTTTGGATGCTGAAATAGACAATACCAACATTTTTAGAATAGTCAAATTAGCTAGGATTGCCTGTTCTTAAGTCCAATTCTGGACACAGGGGCAACACGGTAATTTTGGGTCAAAACGGTGTCTGCCGTTGGACCCGTTTTGCACCAAAAAATGTGCCAGAGTCAATGGTCTCTAAAGTCATTAAAGGGCATGTCTACGATTCGTTTTGATGATACGAACCCAAACGTATGTCCAAAGTTGGATTCCGGCAGACCGTGTACAAAATCGCCGGTTGAATCGGACCGTGGGGCCCACAAAACGGCGATCCGATCAACTGTCTCAGAATTGGACCAAACTTGGCATACAGGACCAAAAAAATAATATGGTCCTGTTGCACAAGTTTCGTCTCGATCTGACGAACGTGCACAAGATAATTAAGAAATTTGCACAGAGGCCGATACGATAAATTTCGACGGATACGCATCAAATTCGTGGCGTACACGCAACCAATTTGAATTCTCAAAGCCCACACGTCCACGAAGCCGATATGCACCTTTCGATGCTTTCGGTTCGTGACCACGTCGCCTGGATTGGCGGGACGCACGTCGTATCGAAAGATTTTCTAAATTTTCAGTTTTGGAAAAATAGATTTTTGACAGTTTTGGAATTCGAATTACTCTGTAAATACTTGACGAAATCAGGAACTACAAAAAGCGTTTTAAAGCCCTATAGGTTGTCTATGAGATTGTTCAATTAGGTTTTCAAGCCGATCGTCGGTTAGACAGAAATCTGACTTCAAACATGGGGTCTGTAACTATTAAAACTGTTCATTCTTGAACAGCTTTTTCGCCAATTTTGGCTTGATTTACGACGTGTATATCGTGACCCAATTAAATCTAATTGAAGATAATTAAACCAGGTTAGCTTGGGTTCATACCTACGAAGACGGTTTGTGAGATGATGGAACTTGGGGGTTGTGGTCGTTTTGCGAAGCGGGCTACTAATGCTGCCGCTATTGCTATTCTATTTGCACCCGCGCACGCCTGATATGTGTTCTGATGCTGCCGTAGCCGGCCTGTGGCCGCGCACGGTGGCGCCCAGGGCTAGGGAAGGTCGCCCATGAAAGGAAAGAGTGTGGCGCGGCTATGGTTGACTTTTGCTTCCGATTTCTCTCGATACATTTATGTATAACTTACGGCTGTGCGGGATTTACAAAGGTCGGGCTCGGCTCTGTGGGGTATCTCTTGGGCCGGGTCTGGCCTGGGCTGGGCTGTTGCTTTGTTCTTTGGGTTTAACTCCCTATCAATTTTTATATATATATATATATATATATATATATATATATATATTAAAAATATATATATATATATATATATATATATTAAAAATATATATATATTTTTAATATATATATATATATATATATATATATATATATATATTTTTAATATATATATATATATATATATATATATATATATATATATATATATATATATATATATATATATACACATATATGTCTTTATATTTATCTATACATACACACATACGCATATATATCTATATTTATATACACATACACCCATATATAATATATATTTATATATATACATACATATATATGGTGATATATGCGTATAAATTGTAAATCACAATATAATAATTAAATATTACAAATAAAATCCTTAATTACAATATTGGAATCCTAATTTATATACTAGGCTATATATAAAATAAAATTAGATTATTATACATACATATATATATATATATATATATATATATATATATATATATATATATATATATATATATATATATATATATATATATATATATTTATATTTATATAAAGCCTAAATTTTATATCAGGAATATAATCATATATATGCACATGTATATACTTGTATAGCTTACATAAATCCCAAAATCCCAAAATACATGTTTAAGGAAATATTCACTATAATTATCGAATATAACATTATTGATATTTTTATATGGCAATTTATATATATATATATATATATATATATATATATATATATATATATATATATATATATATATATATATATATATATTATATATATATATATAAACATTTACCAGACCACTACATAAATTACGAAGTACGCACATTCATACAACGTATCTATTATCGTGAACGTCTTTGGTCGCTCTACCACATTACATGGGCGCAGGTTTGGTTCGGGTCATGTCCGGACCAGTTTGGTACAACCGGGTTCCCTAAACTCAATAATATAATTAATAAATAATTAAAACGTTCTATAGGGGTTAAGTCGCAACTTGGCCTGGTTTTCCTAGTTAGGACATCACTATGGCTCGGCCTTCCCTGGCATGGCTAATACACTAGTCAAGACACGCCATTGCACTATCCGTGCCATGATTCCTAGTCGCCTTGTACTCCAATTCCTAACCATGGCAAAAATCATCTACCGTAATAATTAACTAATTAATTATTTATAAAAATCTAAAAATCACCATTTAAATCAAATAAATAAAATATTTCAAAAATTTTCGGGAAGGGGAGCTACAAGGTGGTGTGTCATATCGTGGTGGGGCCACATACAGTCTTTCCTACCAATTATTCCAACTTCTTCTGTCGGCAGCCTCGGCAGCTCTGTACAACTCTATCTAATCTATTTCACCATCTGGTCCCACGAATTGGCTCGGTGAAGGCCAGCTTCTTGGTTCTGGAGGAGTCCATTCTCGAATTCTCTGTTCTTCTTCGAGAAGTCTCCTTTCTTCACTATATACACTCATGCTTTCCCAAGGTGTAGTAGCAAAAGTGTAATCTTCTTTAGATTCTTCGATTTGTGTTTGGTTCTCAACAGCCGATAAAAGTATCTGTTGATGGCTTTGAAGAAGCACTGATCTTTTCTTCTTCTTTTTCTTAGACAAACGCCACCCAATACATCGTCGATAGCATTTCAGAATTTGCTGGTAGGAGGTCTTCTTCATCTGTTCATCTGCAACAAAGGTTCCACCATGCTTCAGAGCTGAAGTTGAGACATGATGGCAACTTCGGATGAAATATCCTCCTTAGCTTGCAGCCCGACGGGTCCTAGACTTAAATCTGTAAAAAAAGTCTCAGAGAAGGGCTACGCTTTCTTCTTCATTTTTTGGCTTGCTGGATAACAAATTAGCCAGGATAATGGTTTCGCTACTGGAAAGGACTGCCTGTCCTTTGGCAATCTTCTGGGCTTCCTTGAAGAACTCCCGAGTAGCTCCATATCTTTCTTTAGCCTCAATAAAGTTTCCCTTCTTGAACGAGGAAAACTTAAGGCCAGGATCACCCTCGAGGCGATATAGCTCCCAAATTTGGTAGGAAGGGTAGCATTTAATATATCTACGCTCCTTCCAAACACTCCAAACCCTGAACCTGAACATCGTCTGGAACCTGGTGGAATGGAACCATAGATGAAATAAGTACTAACACTTCCACCTCTTCTAACTATCAAATAGAATTGGTTGATGAGTCCTCTGTGGAAGAAAAATCTTCTGAAGAGGAGGATCTCTGTGAGGCAATAGAACACCTCAAGATCAACATGAACACAATAAACAAAACATACAAACAGGTGAGAATTACTCTTCTCAACGATAAAGCAATACTCCCAGTTAAAGAGGGAATCTCTGCAGGATATACTTTATACTCCAGCAAATCGATTTGTATAAAGAGATATCGCAGTACAGAAATATTTTTGGATTTGAGAATATTTATACCTATTGGATACTATGGAATAATTCATGGTGTTCCTTCACATACTAATAAAGCTATAATTCTCACACAAGGGTTTATTGAACCTGTGTCGAGATAGAATCTAGCTATTACTGTAAAAAACACAGTTTATGAAGGTGACTATACTATTGAAAGAGGTGACCCTATTGGGTTATTAGTAATTCATAAATACGAGGACCTCCCTATTGTGGAAGATCCCTTTCCTAAAAGGGTTTTTAATCCTCAACAAGATTCTAACAGCTCTAGTAGGAATGAAGCCTAAGAGCAGTACTATGAGTTCAGAATATATATGAATATAATGTCCTTTGTTGCACTTAAAGCATTTGCAACCTTTTTGAAATTTTTTCTTTTTAATGAATTTTCTTTTTCCGAATTTCTTTTCGGACTTAAATTTCTTTCTGAAACTTGGTTGCAATTTTTCTGAGTTATTTTCCATTTTCTTTAGATAAAGTTACTTTATTAAAGTGATTCCCCCTTTTAGGTAAGATGACAAATCGACCTTGTCCTTTATCTAAAAGCTGGGACAGCTCATACTTTACCGGATATTACAGATAAGATGGAATATAACACGTATTCCTCAATTATGACGAGGAAGGTGGTGTGTCATGTCGTGGTGGGGCCACATACAGTCTTTTCCACCAATTATTCCAACTTTTTCTGTCGGCAACCTAGGCAACTCTGTATAGCTCTATCCAATATATTTCACTATCTGGTCCCACAAATTAGCTCGGTGAAGGCCAGCTTCTTTGTTCTGGAGGAGTCCATTCTCGAATTCTCTGTTCTTCTTCGAGAAGTCTCTTTTCTTCACTATCTACACTCATGCTTTCCCAACGTGGAGTAGCAAAAGTGTAATCTTCTTCAGATTCTTCGATTTTTGCTTGGTTCTCAACAGCCGGTAAAAGTATTTGTTGAAGGGGTTGAACAAGCACTGATATTTTCTTCTTTTTTTTAGACAAACGCCACCCAATACGTCGTCGATAGCGTTTTTGAATTTGCTGGTAGGAGGTCTTCTTCATCTGTTCATCTGCAGCAAAGGTCCCACCATGCTTCAGAGCTGAAGTTGAGACATGATGGCATCTTCGGATGAAATATCCTCCTTAGCATGCAGCTCGACGGGTCCTAGACTTATATTGGGATGGAAGTTACCCATATAAGAAACGAGATTAAAAGTTTAGGAAAAACTCCTAGAGAATATGAAAATGTCTCTTGTAGACCTAGACCAGCCTTACCAGCTGCTCCTGTCTTACAGACCAAGAGACGCTGGGCTGGTAGCATCAACATGATAAAATTTTCATCTCAGGAAACAAACACTATTCCTACAGATAAAATAAATAATTTTTTTATAAAACCTTTATGAGGTTGCAACAACAAGAGCTCTCTGGGGAGATTGAGAGTAAAGATATTTATTCTTATTATGAAAAACATTCAAAAGCAATTGACTTCTATAAATGGAAGTATACTGAAAGCTCAGATTCTGGATCATCGGATTATGATACAGAAAGACTCCATATAAGAGCAATAGAAGAAGGTCAAGGAAGCAACAATACCATGGTTATCGAAGCTAAACCTACCACTCACCCGGGATCTATTAATCCCAGTCCCGAAATTATTATGAGGGATGCTAGTGCAACCCTAGGAGGAAATTCTCCTTTTACCCAAATATTTCATGAAGAGAGACGAAAGGATTGTGTAAAGCTGCAAGCTACTAAACGAAATATTTATCAAGACAAAGCATATTTGGCTAATGGATTGACTTTTAATATTGATGATATTCCCCATAAACAAATTGGTGAATATATTTCAAATTGGAATCAGATGGTTCAGGGGATGGTGTATTTTCTACCCTCTGATATAACAACTGAAGGATTTATTCACTATGCCACTAGCCATTGGCAAGGCAATAGCGTTGCATGGCTAAGAAATTTTGAAATATTAAATCCAGAGGAGGCTAATAGGATTAGAAATGATCCTAATAAGAACACTTCTTTTGATAGATTATTAGAATTACTCTTAGCAGATTTTACGGGAGAATATCCCAAGGCTACCAAGGACTATGATAAAATATTACGTAAAATGATCTTATGTGACATTTGTATGCTTGAAGAATTTGTTTCCAAATATATTGGACTTATTTTTCATTTAAGCAACAAAGATCATAAAGTTTTGGATAAAGAATTTTTTTGCCAAAATACCTTATCCTTGGAACAATGTTATAAAAGAAAGGTATGATAAAATTCAGGGTGGAGTCTATTCCACTGGCATGCTTAAAAGAGCATGTATGAGAACCATGGAAGAGGCTTGTGGCAATCTAAAGCCTACACACAAATAAAAATATATAAAAAATTCTGTACTTGGATATTGTTACTGTAACAAGTATGATGAAGATGTGAACTTCCAGTTTGGATGTCCCCCTGAATATAAGGGATCCAAATGGCGAAAGAATCGCTGGAACAAAAAAGGTAAAACCTTTAGAAAAAAGAAATGGAAAATAACTCGAAAAAAATGGAAACCAAGTTTCAAAAAGAAATTTAAGTCCGAGAAAAAATTCTGAAAAAGAAAATTCATTAAAAAGAATTTTTTTTTTAAAAGGTTGCAAATGCTTTAAGTGCAACAAAGAAGGACATTTTGCCCATGAATGTCCTGAGAATATACAAAGCGTTATTATTGATGACCTTGCACTACAAGAAAAATGATGATTCTTGACGGTTTATAAGTTGACGGTCGTCGAAAACCGTCAATAATAGGGGTTATCTTGATGTATTTAGGCTTAAGTCAAGAGATGCCATTTTTTTTGTTACTGTAGCAATTTTATAGCATAATAGTTGACGGTTTTAGAGGATCCGTCAAGAAATATCTTTTTATTTAGCGACGGTTCGGTGATAACCGTCAAGTAATATATGCGCAAAAAACTTGGCGGGATTTTTTTAGCTGCTATTTTGGTAATTATTTTGAACTTTTTCTTCTTTTAATCACTTCTATCCACCGAGCCCTTGCTAGCCCCTTTCCATTTTACTACCTCCTCGCCTCCTGCTCCTGAGAAACCCCTTCTCCTCTTAAGAGAAAATCTCTTCCCTCTCTTTCTCTCTCTACAGTGGAGGAATGGCTCGGAAATGGCTCAGCCGATGCCAGATCGTCTCTCCGGTCATCCTCCGTCCGGAGCTCCCCGGCCGCCAAGTTGGGAAGTGGACGAAACTCACCTCCGCCACCGCCACTACGTCAAAACCTTCGGCCTCAGCTTTCAGGATCCCAGTCGCTCCATGAATCCTCCGGTACATACTCAAACTAGGCTAGGGTTAGGGTTTGTTCTCAAGTTTGTCTACTTATCTTTAGATATTTCCCAAAAAAATTCTAGAAATATTTCTTCTCGGAGAGCGCTCTCATTGCTGAAGAGAAAATAAGGAATTTTTATGGTTTTGATGATTTCTAGGGTTTTATTGGTGGGAATGGGGAGGGGAGAGGAGGATAACCGTGCACCTATGATTGAAGAGATGTGTTCCTGACATGATGAAAAACTTGTTTATATTTTTCTCATTGTTTCGGAAACAGGTTGCACAAAGATTGAGGCCATCGACTCTCTAATAAGGAAAGCAGGATACAATGGTTCAATCACCAAAGAACTCCGTGAGAACCTGCGCCTAACCCGCTATTTAAGAAATTATATTTCTTAAATGAATGTTTTATGGTGTCCTTCTTTCAGTCTTTTGCTTCATAGTGAGTGCTAGTGAGTAGATGCAATTTGATTTTTAAATTGCAATATCTTGACTTGTCGCTAGCAAACACTTAGATTTGAATTCTATAGATATGGATCCAAAGATGAGGTTCTCCCTGCAGGCGCTTCTCTTCGCCCTTTTCATCGGAGTCGCTGCTTCTGCTACCTTTGTCTCCGGTAGATGTCCGACACGCGCGAGGTGTCCTAACTGTATTCTGTGTTTTTTATTTCAGATTTTGAATAATTTTTTCATTTGTTTGCTTCTTTCTATTTCTTTTAGATGTCATCTTCCAGGATCAAGGATCTATCCGCCGTAGCCTTCTACAGACTAAAAAGAGTACGCAATAAATTTCCAATTATTTTCGATCGGATCTATTGTCAAATTGTCAAATTTGTTTCATGTGCATTCTTGATTTTATATTGTAGCTAGGTTTCTTTAAAGTAGATGGAGGAAAAAAAAAGAACTAACATTTGATTATTTAATTTCTTGATCACTTTCCTGTAGTAGTTAGGAATTAGGATTTTTTTTGGGAGGGGAATATATTTGAGGGATAAGAATTATGTTGATCTCGACCCTTCATTTTGTGGTGGTTTGGTATTCTTGATACTTGTCAAAAGTTGTTGGTCACCAAACGTGTTTAATTACTAAAAAAAGGTAAATGGTATTTTTTTTAAAACACATGATTAGTCAAAGTAGCTTTTGGAAGCAACACCTTCCTTACTTTCAAAAGCAGTCCTTAAAAAGTAAAGACTTTTCTGAAAAAGAGTAAGAAAAAAATTCGAATTGCATCTACTCAAATATATCTTATAAATAATAAATAAAAAGTTTTTAAAAAATTTAAGGCCCGTGTATGATATTTCTTTTAAAGTGTAGAATTTAATTCGAAAATGAATTTATGATCCAATAAGTTATGAGCTGACTTTGTAATTGTCATAGTGACTTTGCTACAAAAAAGGGGTACTCTTCTATGCTATTTTTCATGAGGAATGCTGTAAACAACATAGTGACTAAGAGCTTGATGGTCCCATTAAGTAATTAGGAAGGTATTTTTCTCCTTGTGTACTTGCTGAAAGAACAAAAAAAATAGTTCATAGTGACATTATATTTTGAATTCTATTGTCCTCTTTGCTTGCCAGGAAGATGAACCAATAATTTTACATTTGCTCTTCTTCCTTTGTGCCTATTCTCATATTTACAAGTGTTTGACTATTTGTCTTACTGTCCATCATTATTTGCCACCATTAGTTATGGTTCTGTTTTCATTTGGAGTTAAAATGATGATGATGATGCATGTATTTCTATATCAAATGAATTGAACATTCGAGTATTTGAGACCAACTAGAAAATATAAAAATATGCAGATTAAGTCAAACTTCTGATAACAATAAATATAATTAGACATCTTTTCTTCCAGTGTTCCTCCTCTTGAATTGCTGGGGGATCAATTCAAGGAGAGATCTAGTAAGAGCAGTCATTAGTGTTTCTTTGCATGTTTCTTGATGAGCATGCCCACCTGTGTTTGCATGTGATAGGACCAATTGGTTTTTGAGATGGAGTTGTGTTCAAGAAAGGTCCCAAATCTGACCTATTCTGTCAGCATCCATGTAGCAAGAATTGACCTTAATTGTGGCTAATCCTGCTCAAGGAATAGATTTATGTATGGACTTCTCTGCCTCTACTGCTTCTTAGTTGGAACTAGTCTCAAGTCAAGGTACTGGCCATCCTTTTCACAATGTAAATACATTTCTACATAGATAAGTATGTTTCCCTTTCCTTTATTTGGTTGAACTGAGCACTTAATATAGATGGATAAGCTTGGCTAATTTAGTTTGATTGCATCATATAGTTTGGACAATAGATGTTCTTGGTTATTTATTGAGGCAACTTCAAGTACAGTTTTATGTTATATATAAGACTATAATTGCTCCAGTCTTGATTATCTCCAAATTCAACAGATACATCTAGGAATGCTCTTATTCTAAACTTCTTTGCTAAAGAAAGTATTGGAAAATGGAAAATCTCAAAGTCAAATGTTTGTCCTTTGATATTGATATTATTGACAAAGTAGAAGAAAGAGAATACTCAGCTGCATTCTGCTATTGTTGGGGTCAATTCCAACCATTGATAATACCCCTTTTGATGCAGCTCTATTTTTTTGAGTTGTCCAGGAGTACCACTTAAACTTTATTCTTACAATATAGTTGGATTAAAATTGTAGTTTAAATTCCATGTATCATTTTCATTGATCTTCCATCATTTGTTCAAGCTCGGAATTTGATAGTTAAGTGAAAACCATTACCATATTTGCGAATAATTGAGTCTATTTCAAAAAACTGTCCATCTTTATGTATAAGTCTTAGACTGATATGAAAGGGGGAAGGTAGTGGAGAAGCAGGGTTTCGGTAGCCCTGTTCAGTTGAATGGAAAACAAGTGTGGGGAAGCTCGAATTATGGTTCACTGATTTATGTATCAGTTTCAACTGATATGTGGTGTGATACATGAAGATATGGGTTTCAGAGTAACGATGAGTTCAGGTTAGGACCGAAATGAAGTAGGATTTACTTAGTTATGGAATATGTGATTCCATCAAATATTATATATATATATATATATATATATATATATATATATATATATATATATATATATATATATATATATATATATATATAAGATTTACTTAGTTATGGAATATGTGATACCTATGTCTTCTGCTACTTCCTTACCTCCCTTTTTTTCTTTCGTTGACAATTACTTTTTAGTTATTATTTTGATTATTTTGTCTTCGTATGTTTACTTATCTAATTTGTGGTTCTATGAAAATTACTTAGAACATTATATTTGTTTTACAGGATCTGAAGCCACGTTTTCATGCGTCACGTCTTCATGGATCTGAAAATGGAGAAGAAGCTGTAAGTATACATGTTTAATTTTGTGACCCTGACATATATTTATCATATTTTTTGCACTAGCATTGGACTGAAAGATGTTGAGGCTCTTAGAATTTTGACTTAATCTGCATATATGTTTAATTTTTGCATATGCAGTGCAGCTGGTCTAGATGTTCTTTCCAATGTATTTGGGGATGAAATTTTACCAACTTTAATGCCTTCGATTCAGGTATGGTTTTTGTTCAACTATAATGGGTGTGTAAGTAAGCCATTCACTATCTTGACCTGAATATGAAGAGCTTTGTGTTGTTATAAATTAGAAAATCTACATTCTTGACCTGATTTAGAAAGAAATATTCGATTCTCTAAATTATGCATGAGTAGTAGTATTAGTAATTTTGTTATGCATTTTTGTAACTGTCTGATGCACAGTGCTGAAAGTCCAAAATATATTTGGTTCTTAAATACTTGATGATTTGACCATGACAAATAACCAGGTCGTTCTTGCGCTCCACTTCATAGGATATACTATAATTGCTGTGGAAACAAGTACTTACTATCTTGACCTGATATATCGAAACTTTTTGATGGTCCGATATGTATACTAGATAAACCTACTTCCTTCACTATGAAAGATTTAAGAAACTTTTGGTTTGATTATGACCAAGTGATAGAATTAGTATTGTGTTTAAAAATCTTAGCTTCCAGCCGTAACCTCGCATACATAATGTGTTTAAAAATTAATAAGGTACATATATATTTCATTGTAACTTCTTTCTTTTGAAAATATCTTCATCTGCTCTTTTGTAGAGCCAATAAGCGATGGCAAATATATTGTTAAAACCAAAATAACCTTTGGTAAATTCTTGTGTGTGGAGCAATAAAGTCAAACTATATTGATAATTCTTTAATAGTGAGTTAAATATCTATATAAGAACATGTAGGAAAGTATGTTGATAATTTGTGTTCTTGTTCTCTCAGAAACTTGTTGAAAAATGAAGGTGCATGCATGATGTGAAAAAGAGAATGTTGTGGATATAGGAAGGCTATGCTCCGGTCTGGTTTGCTACTTTTTTGGTTTTATTTTGTATGGTTGGATTATGTTTTGTTGTGACAAGTGATGGATATTTTTCGTTTGAATGTTTAAGTGGTATGGAAACAACAGATGTCGAATATGTGTACTTTGTGGTTGGACAAATGAAGAATACATGTGGTGGGATCTGTATTGGAAGTTTTTGTAGTATGAACAATACAGTTTGTTAATATGAAATTTGGATTTTATAGTAATTTGATGTGTGTAGCTTCTGGATTGATATTATGTGTGTTTGGTTAATATTATATATAATTCTTGATAGAATTTTGGCAAGCTTCTCTTGACGGTACTTTGGATACCTTCTCTTGACGGTTGTCAAACGTTAATTTTAATAAAATCATGCTGCATAATAGCCTGTGAATAAATGCTTTTCTTGACGGCTAATAACCGTCGTCTAGGCCGGAGTCAAGAAAAGTTTTTGCCTACATTGACGGTTTCTAAAAACTGCTATCTTGACGGCTAAAAACAGTCAAGAAAAGTACTTCATATGACGGCCAAAAATCGTCAAGAAAAGCCCTTCCTACGACCATCAAGAAACGGGGGGCCTTTTCTTGACTCCGGCCTTCTCGACGGATCCACAACCGTCAAGATACCCATTTCTTGACGAGAAATCACCGTCAAGAATAGCCCTTATTCTTGTAGTGTTGAAATATACGGTATCAACGTTGGAACCATAGATGAAATAAGTAGTAACACTTCTACCTCTTCTATTTATAAAATAGAATCGGTTGATGAGTCGTCTGTGGAAGAAAAATCTTCTGAAGAGGAGGATCTCTGTGAGGCAATAGAACACCTCAAGATCAACATGAACACAATAAATAAAACATAAAATCAGGTGAGAATTACTCTTCTCAACGATAAAGCAATACTCCCGATTAAAGAGGAAATCTCTGTAGGATATACTTTATACTCCAGCAAATCGGTTTGTATAAAGAGATATCGTAGTGCAGAAATATTTTTGGATATGAGAATATTTATACCTATTGGATACTATGGAATAATTCATGGCGTTCCTTTACATACTAGTAAAGGTATAATTCTCACACAAGGGTTTATTGAACCTATGTCGAGACAGAATATAGTTATTACTGTAAAAAACACAGTTTACGAAGGTGACTATACTATTGAAAGAGGTGACCCTATTGGGTTATTAGTAATTCATAAATACGAGGACCTCCCTATTGTGGAAGATCCCCTTCCTAAAAGGGTTTTTAATCCTTAACATGATTCTAGCAGCTCTAGTAGGAATGAATCCCAAGTGCAGTACTATGAGTTCAGAATAAATATGAATACACTGACATCTGAGGAAACTTCAAATTCTAGCCTTACACAGAGTAAAGGTGAATAATTTGAAATTACAGATGAAGATTTGAAAAAGCTTAAAGAAGTAATTCTCTATACTGATAAGAAAGAAGTTTATAAACCTATTTCATTTCAGTCTAGGTTTCTAAACAAACATACTTATATATTCGAGAGAATGCAGGGAAATATAGAATTAAAGGGTGGAGAGGATTTTTCTTCCATATCTCTTCTTGCCAGAAAGAAGATAGAAAATTAAAAAAGAAATACCCAAAAATGACGTATCTTCATATTGGGTTAATACAATTAAAAATAACTAGCTTATTTCGAACAGGAATAGACACTCCCATACTAGTTGTATGTATGGATGAAAGAATAATTAATAGCCCGCTAAATAGTACTATTGGAGGGGGGGGGGCTAAATCCAACCTGGTAAACAGGTTATTTGGAATAAATATTCATGCAGACTTTCCATAAGTCTTGATGATGAAAACATAGAGAAAACCTGCACTCTATCAATTAATCTACAAGGCATTGAGTTTATGCCAGGCTCAAAAGTTTTGGGTATACAATGGAAACATTGTATGGCCTTGAATGATACCCCAACATACAAGTCTATTACTCCAAAACATTTGGTCAAGCTCTTCGAGGTTGGTATCGGTAAAACCATCCAACCTAGATTAGTTAAATTGGAACATTTGAGATTAGACAACGAAATATAGTTGTTTGTAAAATCTCTAAAACCAAAACTTGAGGTACCTACAGAATATTTTATTATCTCAGGAAATACCATATCCACAGTTATGAGCAGGAGACGATTACCCAGAGCACATGATGCAGAATCGTCTTCTTCTAGCTCGATAAAAATATCTAGATATAACTCTATAGACCATCTAGGTACTGAAAATCTACCTATAGATGAGTACTCACATAGAGCTAGTAGCAGTGATTCTCCTATTGAGGAAAGAACTAAATTATTACTAGACAATGTAAGGTCTAGAGAAAAGGAAAATTTACTTGTTAAGACACCATTATCCCGAATTAGGAAACAAAACTCAGACCTTTCTTAATGAGTTATTACAAGAGACATACAGAATTTAATGCATACCATATTAAGGAGGCATACAAAATGTTCTGTCTCACTCATAAATTCAAAGATATAATTAAAAACGAATCCTTAAAATCCAATTATAGGACGCTTGTCATGAGGCATATGGATGGAACTAAATGAGTGCTCAAGGAGCATATCCCTTTATTTTACCAACTAGATAAATCGGAAAGGAGGAAATTTTCCTTAGCGGGAAAAACTTCCACAACTCTGAAACATAAAAACAGAATCGTCGAAGAGACTAATGTTGAATTACAAGCTGAAGATCATATTGATCTAACTTTGGAAGATGAGCTTGACCTCGAAATGGCAAGTGCATCCTTAGACAAAGTTTTGAATTTGGAAAAATCAACGAGTTAGACTCGATTGACTGGTTAAACATGCCTCTTGATCCAATTCCCGAATGGGAAGAATTACTTAAAAATACAGATAATGATCAAAATGAATCTTGATCTTAAATCTTCACCACAGTTACATATATATATAACCCTAACAATTTGAATACCAGCGTGTAATGAACTTACGGTTCATGCTCTAGTTGATACCGGAGCAGAGGCCAGTCTATTACAAGAATTGTTCATACCCGAACATCTATGTATTAAATTAGAAAAACTAAATTGCATAATTTTATGGAAAGACAGATTTCTGTTAATTACAAAACAAGGATTCCTGTCCAATTTCCAGATATTCATGGAAACTGTAAGACATATCAATGTCTTTATTTTACTCCCTCAGGAATTTACTAGTAACTGTTTAATTGGCATGGATAATTTAAGACATTATCCGCCATTTAATACGCACTCTTTTAATATTGACAGAATATCTATACCAAGAGTACCATTTATTGTCTCTCTGGCTGACAGATATACACATGCAGCACAGCTTGGTGAGAATACCACAATCCGGGAAAAAAATTGCACTTATAATATTCCAACGGATAATAATTTTCATAAAGTTGTTTATGAAATGTTAGAACCATTATATTCAGACAATCCTTTAAAATGGTTTGATCGGGCTCCTAGATATTGTAAGATCGAGCTCTTAAACATAACAAGGATTCTAAAGTACGTGTCAATAGTATAATGGTATCTCCTTCAGACAAGGAGGAATTTGCTAAACAAATAGACGAACTCCTTCGTCTGAAATTAATACAAAAAGTTCTAGCACTCATTCATCTCTGGCCTTCCTTGTTAGGAACCATGCAGAGATTAAACAAGAAAAAGCTAGAATGGTTATTAACTGTAGAAAGCTTAATAGCTACACTAAGTTTGATGGATATTTCATCCCTTCAGCTGAAAACTTGATAAAACAAATTCAAGGATCAAAGTTATATAGTAAGTTTGATGCTAAATCAATTTTTTGGCAGATTAAACTTGTTAATAAAACAACCATCGAGTTAACTGCATTCAGCTATCCTCAGGGACATTTTGAATGCTTGGTTATGCCCTTTGGATTAAAAAAATGCCCCACAAGTATTCCAGAAATAGATTAATTCAATATTTGGACACTTAGAGTTTGTTGTAGTCTATATTGATAATATTCTTATGCTCTGCAAAACCGCTGAAGAACATAAGGAACATCTACTATTAGTAGTAAAATTTCTACTTGATAATGGACTTATTGTTAGCCCTAAGAAGATCGAACTGTTTAAAATAGAAATCGATTTCCTAGGAAAAATAATTAAGAATGGCCAGATTGAGTTACAATAACATACTTATACAAAGATAAAGGATTTTTTTGATGACTTCAAAACTTTGAAGGAGCTTTAGAGTTTTTTGGGTTTGCTCAACTATGGTAGAAATTTTATTCCCTATCTTTCTGCTAGAGTTGAAAACCTCCAGGATAAACTTGCTAATGAAGAAGCAAAATATAAACAAGTTATAGAGAACAACCCAGAAAGTGGGATACAAGCAAAATCTCTATTTCTCTTTCACCTAAGGAGAAGGATGAGAATGCTAAAATAAAGGAATTGGTTAAAAACCAAAAAATACTTTATTTCCCACTTGATGACGAAAAGCTGGTTTTGCCGACAGATGCTTCTGATAATTTTTGGGAAGGAGTATTAATTGCCAAACAAAAGAAAATTATTGGATATACAAATGGAAAATTCACTAAAACCTAGATCAAGTATGCCACTTATGATAAAGAATTATTGGCTATCAAATTATCCATTAGAAGTCTAAAAATATACCTTCTTTACAGAAATTTTATCATCGAAACTGACAATAAGTCTGTTGCTCAGATTCTTAAAAAGAAGACTATTAATAATCCTAAAGAAAACCTCAAGAGAATTAGAATTGCAATGTATTTAGAAATATTTAATTATGAGGTTGTTTATATTTCGGGACATACTAACTTTCTTGCTGATACTCTTACCAGGCCATAAAGCGATGGATGCTGAGCAGTTTAAAAGACTAAAAATGGTCCACGAGGACATGAAGAGGCAGGAGGCCTTTTCACCAGCAACTGGCCCTAAAAAGACCAAGGTGAACACTGCCAACCAAGCAGCCTCTTCGTCCGGAGCGTCTATGGTGAACGACCCAGCTCCAGGGATCGAAAGTCCCAAACAAACGAATAGCCTATCACAGGCGAACAACACAACACAGGGGAATACCACCCCAGGCCTCACGGGCACATGCCACACAGGACCAAAATCTGAAAGGAAGGTTTGGGAAGGCCCAAAGAAGTTGGTACCCTTTCAGACAAAAACCTGTGCTAGTACCATGGTAAAAAATTGGTACAACCAGGAGTTGGAAAAAAATAATAAAGACTCTTGGGATAAATTCAATGGCTGCTACCGAGCCATACAATCGAATGACATCAAAGGAGCCAGTTTTTGGCTATCCTAACTAGAGAAATATATTTTGGCCGAAAAGGCTAGAGCTTCTCAAATGAACTCGAAGCTCCATGAACTTAGATAATCTTTCAGATGATGGCATATAGTGCTACATCTAGATCCCCTGCTCTAGTCACAAAAGAAAGGGATCTCTTTCAAGGGCACTCCTCGGAGCACGAAGAACTGAAAGAAATACTGACGCGGATCAATAGTCACGATTTGGTACATTTTAGAATACCAGACTTACTACGGCTCTGCTCAGCACGGTCTATTGAGAATTAGAAGACTCAGAGCATGGAGGCTGAGGGCATGGTTCAAAATATGATTACCATGTATCAAGAACAGCTCATTGATGAGGCACAACTCTTGACATACTTCAGACGATTAGATGACTCTGAAATTACTAAATATTTTGAAGGCCTGGAGATAATTTATTCTGACTATGGCTACATCCACCTGGTGTCTTGCTTCCAGGAAATAATAAATTTAATCACACAAATCAAAAAGGGATTTGTACACGAAGTGTTTATTAGCACTTCAGAAAAAGAAGTCTATGATTCGACTATCCCAGAGATCTGTTGGGAGGCAGTAGTTGCTCATTCCACCAGGTTCCAGACGATGTTTAGGTTCAGGGTTTGGAGTGTTTGGGAGGAGCGTAGATATGTTAAATGCTACCCTTTCTACCAAATTTGGGAGCTGCATCGCCTCGAGGGTGATCCTGGCCTAAAGTTTTCCTCGTTCAAGAAAGGAAACTATAATAAGGCTAAAGAAAGATATGGAGCTGCTAGGGAGTTCTTCATGGAAGCCCAGAAGATTGCCAAAGGACAGGCGGTCCTTTCTAATAGCAGCACCATTATCATGGCTAATTTCTTATCCAGCAAGCCAGAAAACGAACAAGAAAGCGTAGCCCTTCTCTAAGACTTTTTTGCAGATTTAAGTCTAGGACCCGTCGAGCTGCAATCTAAGGAGGATATTTTATCCGAAGATGCCATCATATTTCAACTTCAGCTCTAAAGCATGGTGGGACCTTTGTTGCAGATGAACAGATGAAGAAGACCTCCTACAAGCAAATTTTGAAACGCTACCGACGACGTATTGGGTGGCATTTGTCTAAGAAAAAGAAAAAGAAAAGATCAGTGCTTGTTCAACCCCTTCAACAGATACTTTTACCGGCTGTTGAGAACCAAGCACAAATTGAAGAATCTGAAGAAGATTACACTTTTGCTACTTCGCCTTGGAAAAGCATGAGTGTAGATAGTGAAGAAAGGAGACTTCTCGAAGAAGAACAAAGAATTCAAGAATGGACTCCTCAAGAACCAAGAAGCTGGCCTTCAACGAGCTAATTCGTGGGACCAGATGGTAAAATAGATTGGTTAGAGCTGTACAGAGCTGCCGAGGCTGCCGACAGAAGAAGTTGGAATAATTGGTGGAAAAGACTGTATGTGGACCCACCACAACATGACACACCACCTTTCTCATCAAAATTGAGGAATACGTGTTCTATTCCATCTTATCTGTAATATTCGATAAAGTATGGGTTGTCCCAGCTTTTAGGTAAAGGACAAGGTCGATTTAACATCTTACCTAAAAGGGGGAATCACTTTAATAAAGTAACTTTATCTAAAGATAATTTATTAAAGTAGTAATGATCCGGTAAAACTTAACCGGAGAGTCCGGTGGTACTACCGACCTCCTATAAATAAGGGTGTGATTGTATTGTGAGGGGCAACAGAAATTGTAATATTTTTTTGAGTTTCTTCATAGTGTGCTCTTGTGTGCTTTTTTCATTTTTCTGCTGTACTTTGTAATCTGGTATATCCGAGACTTTTTTGCAGATTTAAGTCTCGGACCCGTCGGGCTGCAAGCTAAAGAGTATATTTCATCCGAAGATGCAATCATGTCTCAACTTCAACTCTAAAGCATGGTGGGAACTTTGCTGCAGATAAACAGATGAAGAAGACCTCCTACTAGCAAATTCTGAAATGCTGCCGACGATGTATTGGGTGGCATTTGTCTATGAAAAAAAAGAAGAAAAAATCAGTGCTTGTTCAACCCCTTCAACAGATACTTTTACCGACTATTGAGAACCAAGCACAAATCGAAGAATCTGAAGAAGATTACACTTTTGCTACTCCACCTTGAGAAAGCATGACTGTAGATAGTGAAGAAAGGAGACTTCTCGAAGAAGAACAAAGAATTGGAGAATGGACTCCTCTAGAACCAAGAAGCTGGCCTTCACCGAGCCAATTCGTGGGACCAGATGGTGAAATAGATTGGATAGAGCTGTACAGAGCTGCCGAGGCTGCCGACAGAAAAAGTTAAAATAATTGGTGGAAAAGACTGTATGTGGCCCCACCACGACATGACACACCTGGTATTGCACTGTTCGATTTTGGAGCCATATTAACTTTCATATTTAGTAGTTTCATAGCTATGCACGAAGTAGGTACTTCATCTTTGCCCAAGAGTTGGAAGATTCTTCTGGTTGGAGGGATCGTCCCAATCACTAGCATATGTAGGACGTGCTTCGTGGTTGTGTAGGAGAGAGTTGAGGGCTCAATTTTTGGTGTTTCCTATGCCAAATTTTGATATTATGTTGGGGATGGACTAGTTGAGCCAGTATCATGCCATCTTAGATTGCTGGAAGGGGAGTGTCATCTTTAGACCGCCCGATCGTCAGTTGTTTTAGTTTATGAGAGGGACCATAGAGTAAGGGGTAGACCAGCCCGTCAGTGTCTATATGGCAATGGAGACAGCACTCTCGTCGATCAATGCAGAGTTCATAGACGTCTTCCCGAAGGAGTTATCATGTCTTCTACCTAATAGAGAAGTGGAGTTTTCCATCGAGTTGGTGCCACGAGCAGCACAAGTCTCTTTAAATTTGTACTTGTTGGCAAAGAAAGAGCTAGATGAGTTGAAGCTTCAGCTATAGGAGCTACAGGACAAAATGTTCATCCGACCAAGTGCATCACCCTGAGGAGCCCCAGTATTATTTGTGCCAAAGAAGGATGGGTCCGCGAACGTGCATTGACTATAGACCCCTAAATGCCTTGACCATCAAGAAAAAGTACCCCTTACCTTAGATTGACGATTTATTCGAACAACTGACTGGAGCCAGGGTGTTCTCGAAGACCGACTTGAGATCGGGATGCCATCAAGTGAAGATGCGGAAGGCGGACATTCTAAGGACAGCTTTCAGGACTCGTTATGGTCACTACGAGTTTCTGGTGGTGTCTTTTGGATTGACTAATGCACCTGATGTGTTCATGAATCTGATGAACAAAGTGTTCCACCAGTACTTTGACTAGTTCGTGGTCATGTTTATCGATGACATATTGGTGTACTCAAAGAGCCACGAGGAGCACGAAAAGTACCTACAGATTATGTTGGAGATGTTGAGGCACGAGAGACTCTATGCCAAGCTGAGTAAATGTGAGTTTCTTTCTGGATCGTGTCTCTTTTCTTGGACAAGTCATCTCAGGAGAAGGTATCTCTGTGGACCCAGCAAAGATCTTGGTCGTAGAGACATGGCTAACCCATATCAATGTCTCGGAGGTAAGAAATTTTCTTGGACTTGCCGGATATTATCGGAGGTTAGTAGAGAACTTTGCGAGGATCGCTGAGCCGATGACCCGCTTGACCCGTAAGGAGCAGGAGTTTATCTGGACGAAGGAGTGCTAGGTGGCATTCGATGAGCTGAAGAAGCGCCTTACCACAGCACCTATTCTGACTATCCCATCCGGATCGGAAGGATTCGTTATCTACAGTGATGCATCCGAAAAGGGATTGGAATGCGTCTTGATGCAGCACGGGAAGGTGATGGCATCTTCGTTGAGCCTTTTCCTGCAGTCCCTATGAACGTGTCCCTTCTTGCCACAATAGTGATAAGTCGGGAGCTCTTTCACCTAGTATGGGGCGACCTGTTGCTGAAGACGGGTTCCCGGACGTCTGATCGGGCCTTCTGTCAGAACTCTGGCTGGTGCAGCTATGTGATTAAGGCACCTTGCGCTCAACGGATCCCTGTTGATGGCTTCCTAGACTCTGGCCTTGGCTAACACCTCGTCGTAGGTAGTCCTCGACTGTGCGCTCGTATACCTTTGTAGCTCCTTCGTCAGGCCGTGATGGAACCTCCGGGCCTTCTCTTTCATCGGGTATTAGTAGTATGCCGAACCAGCTGAGGTATCTAAACTCTGTATCATACTCGTCTACGGTCATGTTCTTCTGCTTGAGGTGGAGGAATAGTTCGTAGATAGCATCATGGATGGTAGCTGGAAAGTACTTTGCCTCAAAGTACTCAAGAAACTACTCTTACTTCTTGTCCTTGTCGACTTCGTGCTCCTTTGATTCCCACCAATCATGGGTATTCCCCTCCAGCTGGGTCCTCATGGTAGTCATCCATAAGTCAATAGATAGCTGCGAAGCATCCAAGATCTTCTGCGTGCTGGCTGTCCAATCAGAGATCTCCTCTGGGCTCTCATTACCCGTGAAGGGTTTTAGGTCCATTTGGCGATACCCCTGAATGATACCCATTGGCTGAGCTGGTATTGGAGCTAGTGGTGGTACAGGTGCTAGAGCTGCCATCATCTCTAAGGCAATCATCAGAGTCTGCCTTATGACCTTCGTCTGTTGCCATTGTTACTGTATTATTGCCTAGAAGAATTGGAACATCTGGGGCTAACCCTCCGGCTGTGGCACCTTGGACAGAACGGGTGCACACAACATCTGCTGCGGGTATGCTCTATGTGGCATTTGGGACGGGTTGGGTGCATATGGCACCTACTGTGGGTATGCTCCATGCAGCTTTTGGAAGAGAAGGGTAGTGTTGGTGGCAAAGGGTTTTCCTCCTGTCGTGTCGACGTCTGTGACGTCTGGCCCTCCTGGTGCATCGGTGCAGACTGCGGTATGAACCCCACATGAATAGATGGGGTCGTCGAAATGGTCTAAACACGTCTGGGAGTCAAGATCTCTATGGGTGCTGGTGTCTTGTCGTCGCTGGGTGCCATGTCATGTGCCGGAGGGCACCATATGTTGTGCGTCTGCTGCATAGATGCATCTCTTTGAAGGAGATAAAATTTACTAAGATAGGTATAGGAAACAAACAAGATGTTGGATTTTCAATCGTAAGATATGAATGTGGAAGTCAAAGGCAATAATCAAAATGTGGATAAGATTCTATATTTCCTAGTCGTAATTGCATGCTCGCGCTGGCTTGTAATCTAAACGATAAACTGACCTACAAGGGCCACCACTAAAACCATATCACGCCCAGTCCCAAAATATATGGGATTTAGGCAAAACCTGGCCAGCTGATACAGCCTAGAGTGAGCTGTCCAATTTAATAGACTCACTTAGGTGTACTACACTGTAAATGTAACTGTACTAACAAATAGCAGGCAATCATCTAAATCTTATCGACAGAAATAGTAAAAGAAAGTACTAAAATAAATGCAGAGTAGTCTGAATATCCATAGTACAATGAAATGAATCCAGAGTCTAGTGGAAACAAACCCACAATACAAACAGAATGAAAATACTGGAAGTGGAAGGATAACTAGCCAAGAGCAACGACTAACTAGATAGTGAAGCGCTCAACCAAACTAGCAGGATACCCTGAATCAAGGGAACTCCTCCGGGAAGACCTTGTAGTCCTCTGCTATGTATCCCGTCTCAACTCCAAAATCGTATATCGTCGAGTACAGATAGTCCTCGGGATCTAGAAAGGAACTAGGTCGTCAGGGGACATAGTAAGATACAAATAGGAACATGCCATAAAGTAAATACTGATATAAACATAAAGGGTGAGCTAACCAGTCTAAGTGAATGCATATGAAAACAACTTTGGAATGTATGTGTAGGAAGATAAAGAAGTGGTCATGGGCCGATGTTGGATCATGAGCTAATGTAAACGTACAGGCACTAGTATACCTCCCAACCGTACCTAGTGCGTAGCTAGTGGCCACTACCGAACATATCCCTAGTGTAGGTATGGCCCATAACAAGGTATCCATGCCCATAACCGGGTCCCACTGAGTCTAAAATAATGTAATTATATGTTCTATACGCCTACTGGTTGTCTTCCCTACCCAAAAAATGTACAAGTCGTATCCACGACCCAAACATCTGCTCTCAATGCAAAGTCAGCTATCTAGAACCATCACTACTATATATATATCATCACTCGTGCTACTCGCACCGATGGCTAGTCGATAGCGTCAGATCAAGCCCTGACTCGATCTCACTTGGTGCCATATCATAAAGCGTGTCACGGTCGTGGGAGTTATAATAACAACTTCATAACTGAGGGTACGTCACCTAGAGGTAAGTCGAGTATACATATCATGGCGTCGATGCCATCATCGACTATACCCGAGGTAATTTTCGGGCTCATCTAACTAAGTCTACACAAGCAGGAGTACAATGAAGTGTAATTAAATCAGTAATACAAGGCAATGTATACTTGCCTGCAACTCCAAAATGCGGAAGCAAAATATCCGATCCCTTCTGTCTTGATCATGTCATCACGGGGACCCACAAATACAACAACTAAGGCTTACATTACGTTCAGTAACCCTCATGATCACGACTTGATTATGAAGCCCTATAAGTTAAGTAACTACATATTTTTAGGCTAGGATGAATACAAGCGTGTCATGATTAATTTATACAATATGCTCTCATAACCTAGCAATACAAGTTGTTAGGATACCTTCAAGTGCGTCGAGGGTCCGGGATAGTAAAATGCGTGTGTACGTCATGTTAACTCATGAAGTCTCATGCACATTACTTAAGCTATCAAATATATATATATATATATATATATATATATATATATAATATAATCTAATATAATAGAATATAATATAATAGAATAGAATAGAATAGAATAGAATAGAATAGAATAGAATAGAATATAATATAATATAATATAATATAATATAATATAATATAATATAATATAATATAATATAAAATAATATAATATAATAATATATTATATTATATTATATTATATATATAGTATTATGTAATATAATATTATATAATATAATATAATATAATATAATATAATATAATATAATATAATATTATATTATATATATAATATATATATATATATTTTATATATATATATATATATAATATATATTATATATATATATATATATATAATATATATTATATATATATATATATATATATATATAT
>JANAVB010008400.1:18295615-18335615 GCA_029216955.1 Iris pallida | reverse complement strand
CGCAAACAGTCTATGTTATAGGAATATGGCCCAAACCCGAACAAGGCATAACCATTCTAAATTTGATTTCTTCCTACCTAAACGCAATCTATTTGTCCACAGGATTTCGCAAATCCTAGTTTAAATTTAATTTAAATCAATGGGAAATCCAGTAGAATTTAGAATAAAATCCTCTCGAATATATTAAACTCTCGAACCTATATTTTTTCCTCTTCCAAAAAAGAAACCACCAGAAAACTACTTGTGGTCGAAAATTCTTGCATCCATGAGAGCCCCCAACCCTAGGTGAGTAGTCCCAGCAAACTACGCCACCTGTTCGTCGCCCTAATTGCCGCCGAGCACCTGCAATTCGTGCCAAAACGGAGGAAACTCTGTTAACATCAGCCGTAAGGTACCCCCCATCACCGCCTTAGTTCTTCGTACGCAATTGATATTTTTTAATTCTGTGATTTATTGTAGATAGCCCACCTGACCCTCTAAACGACCCACCTAGTAGTACCCCTTGGTATTAACCCATCGGTTTGGAGAATCGACTCGAAAAACTTGAGAAAACTGTTTTCTTGATAGTTTGAAACATCCCAACTACCCATGTTTGCTGTCAAATTCTGATCAATCCAGTAGAAGGTTTGGAAAATTTTCTGAACAACATTTTAGCCAACATATAGAAATTCAAACCACTTTTTTTAGTTTAATTATTCATTCCCTGTATGTGAATATTACGAACCCAAAGTTATTGAAAAGCAGTGTTTAACAAAATTAAATTTAAAAAAAATTTCTCGATACGACGTGCGTCCCGACAAATCGAACGACGTGGTTGCAACCCATATGCATCGAAAGGCGCGTATGGATGTTGTCGACGTGTAAAAACTGACGGAACTCGATTTCATTGCGTGTAGACGACAAAATCAGTACGTATCCGTGAAGATACCCCGTATCGGCCACTTTACAAACTAGGCTATAAAATAGTGCACATTCGTCGTATCGAGATAAAACTTGCGCCAATAAGACCGTATCATTTTTTGGTCCTATATGCCAAGTTTGGTCTGATTCTGAGAAGGTCGATCGGAATACCTTTTTGGCGCGTCCACGACCCGATCCAACGGGCAAAATTGTGCATGGCCCACCGAAATCCAACTTTGGACATACGGTTGGGTTCGTCTCCTTAAATTGGACCTGTAGACATATTATTTGATGACTTTAGAGACTGTAGGTACTGGCATACTTTTCGGTATAAAACGGGTCCAACGGCGGACATCATTTTGACCCAAAATTATGATTTTATCCCTGTGTCCAGAATTAGACTTTTGGACAGGCATTTCTTAGATATTTTTTAATTACCAAAACTGTTCAATGTTTATTTCAGCATCCGAGTTCGTCGATATAAGTCGGCTTTCGTTGCTTTATTATTCTGACAATTTGAGTCATCGGACGTCGCCATTCTGTATACTACCTCTAGGCAAGATACCTTGTCATTTGCTATCTATTTACTTAGCTCATATTCATGCATTTATTCATTATTTCCTTCTGTAAAATAAACTGTGATAGCTTGTTATAATTAAATAGAGTTATGTTGTTCAGTTCTATTTCCTGCCATTTATTTTATTTTTATACTCATTAAACCTAGAGTTAAGGGACCGCCCTTTTGTTGTGTAGCATTCATAGGCCTTGATACTTTTGTACCACGAAGTTGTGAGTCGCATATAGAACTCGGACATGCGTGACTGGTTGGCCACCAGTACGTATAAGCCGTGCGATAGGGTTAACCGCTAATTGTATTGCATGATAGTTTGACTTAGCGGTTAATAGAGGTTATGTGTTGTGAAGACAACATGTAGGTATTGGGTGGAGAGGACATTTTCTTGGTATATGGGCTACTATACACATCTCCTTGTGACCGTACGCTCCGTCGGAGATGCGGGTTGACGATCCCTTTGTTTTATTGCTGGCCACTGACGTTCGAGGAACGGTTACGCTTGGGTCCCCTGGTGCCCCAAGTGGAGACTATGCCAATCCTATTTTAGCCAGAGAGCCCATGCATTGGAGGTGTGTTCTTAACTTGCATTTACATAGAATGGTAGGCTACCCTATCCGTGAGGTGTATATACCTTTGGTTTGGGTACTTATATTTGATTGCGGCTTGGAACAGTAATTTGTCGCAGACTAATTTGCCACACCTTGTTCTTGTTTGGTTGTAGGTGTGGTTCACTACTTTGATGAGAATGCACTGAACCTTGTTGTGGTCCGGATACTATATATTGGATTCATGACTTGGAAAGATACGTCATCGTGGATTAGGGTGCCATCTCCTATCCTTGTTTGGTTGGGGGGATGGTACGCTAATTTAAGGGTGGAGTATTGGACTTTGTTATGATCCGATTTGACTTATTAATGAGCAATTTTTATTCAGTTATATGGCATGTTCTTTTTGTATCTTGTTTTGTTCCTCTAAGGACTTAGTGATTTCTCCAGGTATAGATGTGCAGGACTTTCCGTAGGAGTATGGCTTCGGTCTAGACTCATCATTCACGTTTGAGCGAAAGATACATTCTGATCACAGCTGCCCCTATTGGGTCGAGGAGCCTATTTTGTCATCTTTTATTCTATCTATTGTCTCGGAGGTTAGACTCTAATTTCTTTCTTGTTCAGTTATTTTAGTGCTAGTAGTGGATTTGTCTCCGCCCGGTCATCAACTATATTTTGATATTTACTTTTATTAATAAGGAACTATTTCTTCTATATTTTATTATGGATGAGATCTAGCTTTTACCTGTGACAGCCTGTTATTATTTATTCACAATACAGCTTATGTGTGTATTTGAGATTTCTATATATAGGAGTACATCTCGTATACATGCAGCTGGCATGCTACGTTGCCAGTCCAACATATTTTAGGACTGGGGCGTTACATGTTTTTGTGGTGGCCCATACAGATCAACGACAAATTGTTTGGTTACTTTACCGTACCAAGCAAGCCTGCGTATAGGATTAGAGTCTAGGATCTCATCCACATTCATGACCACTTTCCTTGCTTTTATTTTTGAACTCACAATTGACTGTCCTGATTTGCTTCTTGCTTGATTAATTCTCCCGTATATCTTTATCCTTCTTTCGTGAGTACTAGGTAGGACATGTTCCATTGTCCTATCATACTACTAGTTTAACTCTTATAAGTTGGGTAGAATATCTCACGACCTAGCATTCACTTGACCATAACAAAGGCCTTAGACGAGAAGACAGTAAGACGATTGCATATGCACGAACATCGAACGAAACTTACTCTTGAGGAACTTGAATTATTATATTGTCTTTAATCATTATCTAGCATACTTATATTTTGCTATCTTGACCAATGCTGCTATTATAGCCTAGTTTTGCAAGCTTAAGTCTTTTATCAAGCTTGTTCATGACATATATATTATTGGAGGTACCCCACTAATGTATTGTCTATCAGAACTGGTGCATGATGGTCTGATCAACCATAGTGCATTTGGTTTGCCTTTCGTATGATTATTCTACATGGATCGAAAAAAGTGAGCTTAGCATATTAGACAAATATACTTGACCTCTAGTATCTCATCCATAAATTTATTGACACTTTCTAAATTTCCTTATTGAACTCTCTTCCAGTTGCTTGACTTGCAACTTATTTGAATCTATTCTAACGTTGCTCTTATGTTCATGCCAGCAGTATAAATCTACGAAGTGAATGCACCTCTAGCCTAGCCATCACATATGGTGATGTAATTACTTAGGAGGAACAGGTTTCCCAATGAACCCGGTGACCCCGTATCAGCTAGGACAGCAGAAGAATACCACGAACCCATTGACGTTACAGCAGGAGACCCAAGTACCCCCAGTCAGCCAAGTGGGGCAGGCTACTATAGTACCACCAGGAGAGAATGTACCACCGCCATTTCTTCAGCAGTTTCTACTACAGCCCAGACCTCAGATGCCTCCACTTTCAACTGATGTGGACCCAACCACCCAGTTTATGTATGCTATGCTACAGTCTCAGTGGCAGCAAATTGAACTGTTGAGGTAGAGCATGATGGCCTACTTACCTAGACCTCAACCACCAGCCCCGGTACCAGCTCCAGCACCAGCTCCACAACCTTATCTAGGCTTCATTAAAGACTTTATCGACATGGGGCCTAAGAATTTTAAGGGTATCGAGAGTCCTTTAGAAGTTTCTGTAGGAATAAATTTATAAAACACAATACTCTATGTTTGCCATAAAAAAATTAAAGACAGGTATTACAGAAACACTGAAATTGATTGCAAACTCGCTTGTACAAAGAAAAGCCTAGAAAGAAATCCTAGGAAACAATCTAAGTACAATTATTTAGTTTTGATAATGGGGGGTGACGGTAGAGGCTCGAGAAAGTGCTATCAACTCTGCCTTACTCCTTGGACTATCAGACGCAGTCCTTAGCTCTTGAAGAAATTACTTTTCGAAGGTTGCCAGCCGTTTGCAGGGGTGTAGCACCCTGCTATTTATAATGGTATTTATGCTGAGCCGTATAGATGGCCTGTGGCCACGTGGCTGATTAGCACGTGAAGACCCGCTCTTTGGCCGCCATCTGTCGATTTGTTGGGATTGTGTTGCAGCAAATCTGGGTAGTTAAGACTTGGCCAGCCTGCCACTTGTCATGTCGTAGGAATCATTTTGAGCCGTATGAGTCTCTTAGTTTTTGACCATGTGGGGCCGCATGAGACTCATACGGCTTAAGTCGCAAGCTTCCTTAGCCTGCATACAGCTTAAGGATTTAAGCGGCATAGATTCTGTATTTTGGTCGCATAAAGCTCATGCGGCTTGGGTCACAGTCGCCCTTGGCCGTATGAAGTTCGAAGATTTTGGGGCCGCATATGTCTGAGCCGTATAAGGTTCATGCGGCTTAGGTGGCACTCCTTTTGGCCGTATAAAAGTGCATGAACCCTGCTTTTGGTGACGTCTCACGTCTTATCTTTTTGTCAAAGTGTCAAAGCTGTCATTTTTGTCAATCTTGACCGAACTTGTCAGCTTTATCAGACGAACTGATCCTCTTGGTTGCATATCTTTCTTCTGCAGTATCGACGGGCCGCATAAGGTACTGAATCTGTCATACGGCTTTCCTTTATGTGGACTTATTTGGCCTAAAGTTTATATACGACAATTTGTGATCTGCATGAACTCTATATTTTCTATGCTTCTACAAGACCCCTTTCAAAGTTTTTAAATTACAAATTTGGAATACTGTGAATAAGAAGCATGGAGATATGTCAAGCCGCAGGGAGTCTTCAAGTCGCAGGGATTTTACGAGCCGTAGAGAGATCTCGAGCCGCAGGGAAATCTTGAGCCGCAGGGAAATCTTAAGACGCAAGAAAATCTTGAGCCGCAGAGAGACCCCATCAATCTGCTAGCTGTCACTGCTATATTTAATTTTCTTGATTCAATTTTGGATTTGGGTTCTCTTTTCGAGATAAAGTCGACGGTTACGAGGGATAAAATCCCCAAATGTCATCATTATCTTTAATGATCTCGCGAATCGAAGCGGCACTCTTTTAGAAACTCTATAAATAGGGGTTTCTTTGAAGAGAAAATTCTTTCTTTTTCCTTCTTCTCTTTCGTCTTTGTTTTCCTGTCTTAATGGCCCAAAAAGCTTCCAAGTCGACTGGTGCTGCGGCCAAAGAAAAATGACTTGCTTCTCCGTTGAGAGCGGCAGGCTCTCCTTCCATTCATTCCGACGTGCACCCCCTATCAAAGGTAAGGACAGTGGGAAGATGATGGCCATATCGTATATTTTATGTGCGGGCCTGTGCTATATCGCTTTCTGTGTTTTAAGCTTGGTTGATGCGTGCCCTATCTCAGTTGGACTACATGTGTTCTGTATGATAGGGCCGTATGGGCTGAGTCGTATAAGCGCTGCTCATTCGAACCTGAACCGCATAAGTGACCCAGGACTGATCTGCATGAATATTGCATAACTGTGCCACATAAGTGTCTTCTGATTGAGCCACATGGGTGTCCCAAGTTTTGAGCCACGGGAGCACTTCGTGACTAAGCCACATAAGTATATCATTACTGAGCCGCATAAATACTGCGTGACTGAGCTGCATAAGTGCCTTATGAGAGCCTCATGGCTGAGCCGCATGAGTACTTTTTGACTGAGCGACCTAAGTGTCTCCCGACTGTGCCGCATGAGCACTGTATAACCTAGCCGCATGCGTTTCATGTTTCTTTAAGCCACTATGCCGCATAGGTTCTGTTTTGGCTAGGTCGCATGGCTGAAGGGATAAACTTCTTCTAACTTTTACTTCTTCTCTGTCTTTTGCAGTGAACTTGCCCATAGCTCCATCGGGTAAGCTCCTGATAGGATATACCCAATCTGCGTTGGGTGTCAGTTTCGACCAGATAGTCGAACATGTGTCGACTCATATTACCCAAAATCAACCTGAAGACCGGCTGAAGGAGATTAGAAACCAGTCCTTATTTTTCTTACTTAGCATGATGAACTCCGGGCAACTGAATGGCATTCATCTGAAGCCTATGTTTTTATTCGGGGATGCCCTGACTATTTCAGACCCAAGCATCATAAAGACTTTTGAGAGTTGGGACTTCTATTTTCAAGAGGAAGCAATTCACATACCCCTAATGGAGCGCCACTTTCCTTTATCTGGTTTCAATATGGTCCCTTTTGAGAGGAAGATGTTAAGTTCTCTAACTCTGGATCAGCGGGGGATCTTTGTGGGCCATATCCGTTTTAATAACCCCACGAGGTCAGTGGTCGCAGTAAAGGAATCAATGAGCTACTCCGTCATTGGGCGGGCTCCGGGCAGTCTCATCAACGAACTGAAGCCCAATATGTTTTTCTTTGAGGCTGACACCTTTTTGAATCGGATTGCTCGAAAAGGGTCATACCCTGTAGGGAGATTGTCGTTACTGAACAGGCAGCATCGTTCCCCTCCATGGGTTAACCTGACTTCTTGGATCCTGGCGGAGTATGATGACATCCTACGACAGATTGGCCTCTATTACGCCATTAGGGGCTCCTACTACAGCTTGTTTATGAACTCGAAATTGTTTATGGCATTGCTTTAGATGTACAACTGCCAGACGGGGACGTTCTTTACCCTTGGTGGAGAAATGGGGCTTGGTCTTCACGAGATGCATGATGTGTCTAAATTGCCCTGGGGAGACGAAGTTTACGAGGAATAAACCCCGACAAACAAAGAATTCGAGGAACTAGAGCGGCGGTATCCCGGATTCCTAGCCGTATATTAGGAAGTGCTATGCCACCACAGCACCTGTCAACAAATATCCAAGAAAAAGGATGATAGTTCAGAAGGTAACCTTCCTCATATCAAGGCTTGGATTGGCTATCTTTTCAGCCTTAGCGCGTCTGGTCGAGTTGCTGTTAGGAGTCCCCAATCTCTGGAGCAAGTGGATGCTCAGGTAAAAAGTACCAAGAGGGCCCGTGCTGCTGGTGACAGATTTGGGAGCCTGAGTGACACTTTTAGCTATTTTTATCATGATACTCAGCCTCTGTCTGCTAAGGCCATCTTGGCCGGATACCTGATGATATGGTTGAGGGTTTGCACCGTTTCTGTAGGCTCTGGTGTGATTGAGAGGATTAGCCGCAACCTAATCCTTCCAGCGGTAAAGCTAGTTTTTGGGGGCAAGTTGGTCCTGCTTCCTGCTACGGTATGCAGCATCCATAGGGGTCTTTGCACCTTCATGTCGAAAGTCATTGCTCGTGATCTTACGAAACCCTTTAACAGAATCGAGCTGCCGTATCATTATTTAATGGGATGGTTGTTAATGCATTGCCCTTCTCTGATGCGACCTGGTCCGAAAGACAATGCGACAAGTGACGATGCCTTCATCTACCACTATCGCGACATGACCTGGACCTGTACCAGCTTTCTCGATTGTCGGGCTGATCTCACGCGGGTGGATAGATACTCCTTTTTTTATGTCAGTTCCGTCTTTTACTGTGGAGGAGATGGGACGCGTTCACCTTGATAGTGCTGTTGCGCCCCAGGCTTTGTCCGAAAAATTATTTCGCTGGATGTAGAGTATCCGTCCCTCCCATCTGGTATACCGCAACCGCAATGTTGTATACCTAGAGCCATACCTACCTAGCCGGTATTCTCGGCAATTTGGGTATAGCCAATTATATTTGGATAGCCCTAACCCTTGCCTGGGTTTCGAGGGGAGCGTCTTGGATGGTATCCGGGCTTGGCACTATTATTCGGCGATCCATACCCAGGCCATCTTTGTCCTACCTGACGTCGAGACTTCGAGGCATATCGCATATATGGCAGCTCTTCGTCACGTATCTGTGAATGTGCCTCCCAACGACTTTGATCCCCGTACCAGTTTTATTGTTGGTACGAAATTGGAGGAGCGACTGAGGGACTCCCAAAAAAGGACGAGAAAGGGAAAGAAGAAAGCTTCTGATTCTGACACTGACAGCACGGAGGAGGAGGAATATGACTCTAAAGATCCCCAGCCCTCTGTAAGTCCTTTGGCTATGCGTGTGCCTTCACCTGTGTCGAATCCTTCGTGTACACGAAGCAGGCTCGAATCTTTTGCCTCTAATAGACCTCGTTCCCAGAAGCGAGTTGCGGCTAGGTTCCATGGGCTTAGTATCGAGGAAACGGGTACTAGCACCGAAGTTAACATGGGGGTAAGTTTTTTTTTTACGACAAGCCCCAATGTTATCTGAAGGCCCTCCTTTACAGGTATCGGAATAAGCAAACCTTTTATCACCAGATGCCGCCCATGCGGTTTCCTCTTTGGGTCCTGACCCTGGAGTTGTGGGGTCCTCACAGTCTGGTGCTGATATCATTACATCTGTACCTGGAGCAACAGGGGCAGAAAAGACAGGCCTTGATGGTTCGGGTGCCGCCGCTGACCTCACTGGAGTTGTGAAAACGGTAGGAGGAGCTGAGAATGCTCCGGCCGAGCCTCAGCCTTTGCCCTTTACTTCTGGTAAGCTATATCACTTTCTCTCTCTCCTTTCTCTTTTTTTTGTCAAGCTGATTGCTGGTTGTGCTGGACCTACAGGACCGGTCTCTCCGCTACCGGTGGCGGATGTGGCCACGAAAGAGAAAATAGCAGAGGATCCAGGGGCTGACCTGGTACAAGCAAGAAACATTCCTTCTCCCCTACCGGCTCGAGTTGAGGGGCCTTCCACTGTATTGAACACAGATGACCCGGCTCCTTCAACCTCTTTGGCGAATGCGGGCTCGATTGGAACTGCCTCTTCCCCGAAATTTGAACTTTCTGCCCTGCCCAGCCTTCAGCTCATTCGGGCTGCAGAAGAGGAGATTGCTACTGTACGAGAGTCTCGTCGCTCGGAGTTTATTTCCCTTCTAACAGGATCATCGAGCTCAAGTGTGCCTCCTTCCCAGACGCTTTCAGCTTCCTTAGGTGCTATCCCTTCGACGCCGTCCTCTCTGGAGAATTTGTACAAGTCGTCAAGGGACGTGGTCGAGAGCTTTTATCGCCATTTGAAATAGGGGGACGAGGCCGCTTTGAGGAGGGGAACATCGTTTGTCGTAGCTCGCCATTGTGCATGCGGTCAGATTGAACTGCTGAAGATGCTCCCGGGTGGAGAAGGGGCATCCGTCCTCCTGGAGCATAAGCTGGCAGAGGCTGATCAGTGCATAACCCAGTTGCAAAAACTACGGCAAGTTGACGTATCTGCTGCGGTGGACCAGAAGCATGCTTTCCTTATAACGGCTGTGGGAAAGGTGAAGGCCGTGTAGGAGACGACTAAGCCCACCTTGGAGAAGGACCTCCATAAGCTGTCTCTTAAATACGACAGGCTGAGCGAAGAGGGTAAGATCTGCTTGACTCGTGAGGAAATCACCAGTCGTGCTATGGCTGAAACTAATGAGCAGCTCCTCCAACTCCAGACCAGGCTGGCATCTCTGGGGACTGAGCTCCAAGCCATTCGTCAGGAGAGAGAGAGAAGATTCACAAGAAGAGTGCTGAAGTCACACGAGCCTCTGCTGCTCTAGAGGGAGTACTGAAGAAATTAGAAGATAATTGGCAGGCTCATGCGTATCTCGAGGACGCCGAAAGGTTAACCCAGGAAGCTGAACGTCGAGTCAAACTTAGAATTGAGCGCTCAACTGCGCAGCTGGAAGGCATTCTCATCAAGCTATGTGTTGCTGATGAGTAATGGATTTTCCTTCCCCCTTTCTTTTTTTTTCTAATGTAGTTTTGTGAATGTAAAGAATATCCCCTTGGGGGGAACTTTTGTGGACCTATTGCCCTTTTGTGCATTTGGAAATGCGAGTAAATAGACTTGAATGATATTCTGTGGACCTACTACTTTTTGGTACACCGATGGTGCGAGCAATAGATTAGGATAACTTTTATGGACTTATTAACCTTTTTGTGTACTGGCAATGCGAGTACTGATAATAAATGGGGAGGAGGCCAACATATTTATTCAGAGGTAATGAGGACGTGGTAAATATGGGTCTGAAGTAGGGCCTCCCTACTCAGAGGTAATGAGGACGTGGTAGGAGTAGGCCTAATAGGGATACACAGAACAACTCAGAGGTGCAATTAACGTGGAAGTTCTATGTATTGGGTGGTTTGTTTGTGATAGACGGGAAAATAACTCAAAAGTAATATGGACGTGGTTGTTTTTCTCGTTGGGAAGTTTTGTGGACCTATTACCCTTTTTGGGCACGGATGGTGCGAGTAATAGATTAGGATAAGTTTTATGGACCTATTACCCTTCTGTGTACTGGTAGTACGGGTAATAGATTTTGAAACAAAACCCAATGGACGTGATATATGGCAATCGAAGCATCAAAGTGGAAGTTCAGAGGTATCAATATACATGACTTGTCACTCGTAGAGACGCAATGCGAGTCCCCTCAGGGGGGAAGAACAGAGTGTAAGTTCAGAGGTACCTGATGTACATAACTCGGCACTCTAAGTAGTATAATATTTTTTTTCAATCAGCAGCCTTTTATTGATGAGATAAGGAACTCTGTCTACGGGGATTACATCATCAGGAGAGGGATTATCCGTCTGTGCCACCAGGTGTTTGGCGAATTCTGTGTCCTCTTCGGCTACCCCCTGCGATCCCAAAGGTTGGGGTGTTGTCTTGGGCAACTTGACCACCAAGGGTTGAACTTGTGATATTGGCTTGCCTGAGTGTGTCGGGTCGGCACTTAGTTGCCGGCTCGTCTTGGGAAGACGGGTGACAATTAGCTCGGTAAGGGACTTTGTGTCTTCCGATTGCCCTTGAATGGATTTTGGCAATCGGGTCACCATCGGCCCTATGATGGGCTTTGGCTCTTAACATTGGGAGCCGGATAACCATTGGTTCCGACTGCGCAGCTTGGACGAGAAAACCGGGCACCTCTTTATGCAAAGTTGCGACGAGGGGTACGGCCTTGCCTGGTTTGCGGGCCTGGGGACTAATTCTCAAGGGTTCTTCTGGCCCTGTAATTGCCTCCAGTTTGTCAGTTATATATTTCCTGAATTCGTCATATAGACAAGCCTCCGAAGAATAATAAGATTCAACCCCTTTGAAGGGATCGATGTCGGTAAATTCAGTTTTCACGACGCCGTGCTTACTGACATACTTGAAACACTGGTGGAGGGTGGATGGCACGATCATATAGTCATGTATCCACAGACGTCCAAAGAGGATGTTGTAGGGCGTGTCTACCTCTATGACGTAGCAGGTAACCTCCGTATTCAGGTCACCAATCTGACATTTCAATCGGATCTTCCCTAGGAGATAGCTCCTTCCCGAGTTAAAACCGCTAATGGCAGTGTTGGTTGCCGCTAGCCGGTGCATAGGGATGCCAAGAAGTTGGAGTAAGCTTTTCGGGATGATGCTTATTGACGAGCCAGGGTCGATATGCATCCGATCCACCTTGATATCGCCTAAGTATCTAGTATAGTATAAGGGGCGATCATACAAATTAGACTTGATCAACATGTCCTGTGATGTAAATATGATGTTGGGCATTGCATCTATGCTATCGTTGCCCTATAGATCTGCTGGCGGGTCTTCCCCTGGAGGCTTGACCTGAGCTAAGTAGGCATCAGCATTCTGGAGTACTTCGCTTAATGCGACACGAAGATCCATGGAGAGCCTTAGGAGCTCGTATAACGATAACTTTGCTGGCGTATTAGCCAATTGTGCTAATATGTCAAAGTTGTAAGGTCTTTTCAGTCCCTGAGGTACATCGTTACGGAGTGGCCTGTCGAAACGGGTTTCCTTTGACTTGGACTTATCCGCCAGTGGAGGCTGATATAGCCTTGGAACATCAGAGGGAGGCAACATTACCGGCTGAGGATCTTCGACTGAATTTTCCCGTACGGGCTGGACTTGTGCTCCAGACCGGGTAACAACGGCTGTAGCTTCTTCAGCTTCGGCTGCAATTATATGGCAGAATCTAGACTTCCTGTCCTTTTTCTTGCTAGTAGGAGATGACACCTCCTGGGTAACTTCGGGCACTAAGTCTGGATGCACCCACATGATCTCTCCTCGCGATGTGGTGAGAGGTACCAATCCAGATGTCTGGCTCCGGACGGGTGGAAGATTAGTAACGTCCATCATTTTCGAGGGACAAGTATTACCCCGTCTGGAGTACTTGTTGGAGGGAAGTCGCCGAACTGAATCGACCCTATTTTTGCCGTCACGGTAACCTCTTCAAAGTCTATCGACAGAGCTTTGGAGTCGATAAGACTCTGAATGTACCGCTTTAATCGGAAACAATCATGAGTGGAATGATGGACATAGCGGTGGAAGTGACAATATTTTGGGTCCTCTATTTCTGTCGCTCGGAGCTCGCGCCTTGGTGGAGGGAGGTGGATCCTACCCCCTTGCAAGAGCATATCGAAGATAGGTTTGACATGACTATCTTCAAATGAGTAATTCACCTTGGGCCACTGACCTTCCGCCTGTTTTTGTTCAGGCGTCTGGTTTGCATCAGCAACCATGGCCTATTTGCCCTTATTGTCCCGGTTGGAGGTGGCGCCACTGTTGTTGTTGCTGGAGGTGGAACCAGGACGTTTGCCCTTATCCTCTCCGTCTAGGATGTGTAATCCCAACTTGCGAGCCTTCTTTAATTTAGCCTCTACATTGGTAGCACTTATGATGAAGGTCGTCCAATCCCTGAACTGATCGTCACCCATCCAGAGGCTAATTGCGGGAAGCAACTTCTTCTGGCAGATGTCAATCAAGGAGCTCTTGGGATTGCCTTGGGCAATCTCATTGCGGTTTGGCGGAACCGCTCGATATACTTCCTTGTTAGCTCCCTCTCTCCCTGAACGACGTCCATGAGAGATGACATCGTTACATTATATCCCACTTCGTAGAATCTTTCCAGGAATATGTGAATGAAACCATCAAAAGAATGGATGTAGTTGTCAGGAAGGTTACGGTACCAGTCGAACGCGATCCCCTCTAATGCTCCGATGAATAATCGCGTGAGGATAGCGTCACTATGCGGCAAGTGGTCGGTTGTGACTTCAAAGTAAGTCATGTACCGACTAGCAGAGGACTTTCCGTCATAAGAATCGATATGGAATGGCTTGTACCGTGGTGGAAAAGGCACATCTCTCCATGCAACGGGATATGGCTGCCGTATTCTGAGATCCCGAGAGGAGTCTCGGGCATTCAACATTGCTCGAAGCTCCTGGACTTCCCGCCTTGCCTCCTTGGCTTCATCTGCAGTTAAAGGAACATATGCTCCTAAGGGATCATCTCCCAAAGAAGGGGCGGTCGTGTTAGAGTCCGCGTTGACTACGGGTCCCAAGCTTGTTTGTTCGGGCGCCCTTGCCGGTTGGGTTAGCAAGGCGGATTTGATTTTATCCATGAACTTGACCAAGGACAGGAGCATGGCTTCATGTACTTCTAGACGTTGTCGATCAGAAGGTGCTTCATGATCATCATCCGCCATAAAGACTGTCCTCACGTGGGTAGAGGTGGAAGGGATCGTAGCAGAGGTGCTCTCTATGCCGTACCCTTGTACAGAGAAATCATCGGGGAATGTCGGATTGTCATCTTCTTCGGACTCAGAAGGGGTGCTACCCCCTGTGTAGGAAGTCGCATCATCTTGGTGAGGGTGGTGGTCCTCAGGGAAGTCAAAGTCTATTGTGCAGTTCTGGAGGACCTCTATCTCCTGTATGTGCTCTTGGTACACCGGGTTGTCGCATATATTGAGGGGACTGCTACCCCTAGCTTCATCTTCTCTCAAGGAGGCCGAAGGTGCACCCCCGGGTGCTGGAAGCTTCTTTTTGGATCGAGTGCCTAAATAGACACCCCCTGTGGTTGTCGAAGGGAACCCTCCAAATGAGGGTCTCCTTGTAATACTGGCCGAGATTGCCGGGCTGGAAGAGCCTGTCTTCTTTCCTCCCTTGCCAGGAGGAACCTTTTGAGTTGAATTATAGTAGGCGAAAGGAAACTTCACGTCCCGCGGAATTTGCACCTGTTTCTTGAGTTGTCGTCGGACATGTGCTTGCTGCTGCAGTCGTTAGAAAACTGACTGCCGACTTTCAGGTGCTGCTGATTTGTCGTAACAGCAGTTGATGATGACTCGGGTGCAACGACGTCCCGAGAGGGACTCACTGCATGCCAATGCTGCCACCTTGAGTTTACGAGTAATCACCTCACGCAAGTCGGTAGCAAGCTGATCTACCTTTGCACCAAACTTGTGGACTCGGGTATCCCGAGCGCACAGGTACTTAGGTATCATGTTTGCTCCCTGATCCGTGGCTAGTAAAAGCCCTTGCTCTGGATCGTTGGGGGGAGACTTTAAAGTCCCACCCTGTCCGTTAGCCCTGTGGGACTGGACGATGGTGGTTCTGTACAACTTTCTATCAGGAGCCCGTGTAACAGTTAGCGGGGCCCGCTGACAGTCAGTAACTTGGACTGTTGACTGGGCTTGTTCAGCCCGCACTGCCCTAGACTTTTTTGACTTAGCGCCCGAAGGCACATAGTAAAAAGAGTCCAGATTGATACATTCCACTTTCTCAATGGGCCGCATGGAGTCGGGCCCGTATGAGAGACGGTTGAATACAGAGCTTCTGACAAGGCCGTATGAGACATCCTGTCTGGAGGCCAGGATTGGCTGCCGCATGGGCAATCTTCCTCCGGCCAGAGCTGGCTGCCGCATAGGCCATCTTCCTGCGGCCAGAGTTGGCCGCCGTATGGGCCATCTTCCTGCAGCCAGAGTTAGCTGCCGCATGAGTTGTCTGCCGCATGAGTTGTCTGCCTACGGCCAGAGCTGGCTGCCGCATGTGTCGTCTGCCTGCGGCCAGAGTTGGCTGTCACATGGACAGACTGCCCATCTCTCTTATGCTACTTCTTCTTTGTCCGCATGGATTTCTCTTGTGCCCCCCAAAACTCAACATCGTAGTGTTTTTCTCTGCTGGATTTAGGGATAGTAGGGTCCTCTGCAGTCAGAAGCAAAGCCGCAGGAGAGCTTTGGTCATCATCTTGGGCTGCAGAAGGAGCTTCTTCGAGAACTTCGTCAGGGGCAACAGTTTTGCGTGCCGATGTTCTGCGAGTCCTCTTTGGGTTGGCTTGCTTCTGTGACGGGCTGGCACTCTCTTCAGAGAGCAATTCTTCAAAGGCTTGTTGGTCAAAATGAACCACAAGCATCTGCTGTGTAGAGCCGAGCTTGGACGTGTCAGATTGTGTCACCAACTTCTCATCGGAAGAGAAGGATGTCCCCAGCAGAGTCGCCATCGTGTTTGCCATAAAAAAATCAAAGACAGGTATTACAGAAACACTGAAGTTGATTGCAAACTCGCTTGTACAAAGAAAAGCCTAAAAAGAAATCCTTGGAAACAATCTAAGTACAATTGTTTAGTTTTGATTTTGAGGGGTGTCGGTAGAGGCTCTGGAAAGTGGTATCAACTCTGCCTTACTCCTTGGACTATCTGACGCAGTCCTTAGCTCTTGAAGAAATTGCTTTTCGAAGGTTGCGAGCCTTTTGCAGGGGTGTAGCACCCTGCTATTTGTAGTGGTATATATGCTGAGCCGCATAGATGGCCTGTGGCCACGTGGCTGATTAGCATGTGAAGACCCGCTCTTTGGCTGCCATCTGTCGATTTGTTAGGATTTTGTTGCAGCAAATCTGGGTAGTTAAGACTTGGTCAGCCTGCCACGTGTCCTGTCGCAGGAATCATTTTGAGCCGCATGAGCCTCTTAGTTTTCGACCATGTAAGGCCGCATGAGACTCATGCGGCTTAAGTTGCAAGCTTCCTTAGCCCGCATACAGCTTAAGGATTTAAGCCGCATAGATTCTGTATTTTGGCCGCATAAAGCTCATGGGGCTTGGGTCACAGTCGCCCTTGGCCGCATGAAGTTCGGAGATTTTGGAGCCGCATATGTCTGAGCCGCATAAGGTTCATGCGGCTTAGGTGACACTCCTTCTGGCCGCATGAAAGCGTATAAACCTGCTTTTGGTGACATCTCATGTCTTATCTTTTTGTCAAAGTGTCAGAGCTGTCATTTTTGTCAGTTTTAACAGAACTTTTTAGCTTTATTAGAGGAACTGATCCTCTTGGCCGCATATCTTTCTTCTGCAGCTGGTTGTCGACGGGCCGCATAAGGCACTGAATCTGTCATGCGGCTTTCCTTTATACGGACTTGTTTGGCCCAAAGTTTATATGCGGCAATTTGTGATCCTCATGAACCCTATATTTTCCATGCTTCTACACTCTAGAAGGGAGTGAATAGAGTAGGCAGCGGAATATAGCTAATTTTTAAAGTTAGCAACAAGATCACAGAGAAATATATATATCACAAGTAAATTACTGTAAAAGAGAGATTAAAAAGCAAACACAAAGACGACAATATATACTGGTTTCCCTCTTGTGAGGACTAGTCCAGTCAGAAGAACTCTAGCTTCCAATTGAATCCACTATTGGAAAATATCGCAAGTTTTCATACGAAGTCCTTTCAACTTCTATAAATGCGAGCTTTGATAAGAAGTACTCGACCAACTTCAATTGTGAAGGGTCTTTCTTCAATCAAGCCTCTGATTACAATCACTCTGAAGCTTCTAGACCGTACCGCACTGGCAAATTAACTAGAGGATTGTAACTGGCTTGAGATTTAAAAAATAAAGCTTAGAACTCTTTAGAATAGAATAGTAGGCTTTAGAGAGAAGAGATGAAAGTGAATTGGTGAATGAGTGAATTGAAATGATCGAAATCCTTCTCTATTTACAGTTTTTCCAAAGGCATAACTCTGGCAGAATTCAGACAGAATTCGGACAGAACTCTATGGGAAAATCTTGTTAGGATCCGTAACTGCAGGGAGACCAAGTTTTAAAACATTCGAAAATCAAACGGTCACTAACCAAACTCTGGCTGAACTCTGGCCGAGTTCTTTCAGGGTTTCTGCAAATTGATTTTTGGTCTTTTTGAAATTCTTTTAAGCAGTTAGGAGCTTTTTGTAAATAGGGGCTATTTTCAAAACATGGGATATTTTTGAAAATATTTTTAGGGTTGCCTATTTGCTAGTACGACTCGGTGTACAATATATTCATAGACTCAATAAAAAATAAAAATTACATTACATAAAGGAAATACAGACTCGAGTGGCAGATACAACTTCGTTCATGAATAGATCGTATAGCTATTCTCTGGCAGTATCCAAAAGTCCAAAACTTCTTTAAGTAGCTCGTATATCGAGACAGAGTTTGATCAATATTAAAATCAGGTTTGACCATGACCAATGGGCCAATAATCTTCCCTATTTTGATAATTGACAAACTTGACCGATATAACATCTTTTATCGATAAGATTTGAAAGATGATCAAAATTGCAAATTGTACTGTATCTTGAAAAAAAAGTTCATGTATCCTGCAAAAAGATGTTACATCCTACAAAATGATGTTAGATCCTATTTCTTCCACATAGTCACTTAGCAAAATAATTACAAAAAAAGAAGCTCCCCCACAATATATGCACAAGAAACAAGCTTTGAAGAAATATAAACATAATAAATAGGAAAATAATATTTCACAGGCAGTTTATATTGAAGAACAAAGAGATAGTGCTATGAGAAATATAGAATAATTCTAAACTGAATAAAAATATGCTAAAGAAGGCATAAAACATGTTCACAGAATATCATCTCAGACAAACACAATCTCAGTGCAAAATAAACTAAAAGGATAGATTACTAATGATATCTTGGAATGTCGGAGCATTTTCAAGTAACAAAGACATAATCAAAGTCTCAAAAAGTGATCATCTAGACAAAATGCAGTACGTCTAGATCACAAATCCTCATCATCATCATCATCTGCAGTGCCAGCACGTCCACCATGTCCGTATGGACCAGCTCCAGAAGTGTCAGCTCCAGAGGTGTGTGGAGTAGCACCGGAACCACGGTACTAATCATAAGCGTTACCGGGATGGAAGAGAGTATGCACTGTCTCATCCTCATTATGGTAACCGGAGACAGCTGGATCTCGGGGAAGAGAACTGGCAGAATGTCTAGTGTGAGCAAATCGGAGATCAGCAAAGGAGTTGGGTAGTGCCTGAAACCGAGTCACATCATGGAACTCGCGTTCCCTAGATGTGTCAGTGATGAATGTCCGGAGATCAGAAAGGTGTTGATGGATACCCTCAAAAGACATATGGTAATCCTGATGAGGTAGAGCAGGTGCAGTAGGAGGTGCAGGAGGTGCGGTAGCACTACGACGAGATAACTGGAGGTACTTTGGCTTAGGGTTCCGAGTACAAGTAGACAGATCAATGTCAAATCACTGAAAGATGCGTGGAATGAACATTGTATAAGAGAGATTTCAATCCCTTACGCGACATCGTCCCATCATCTGGATAATAGTCTTGGGAACCAAAAATGGAATTCCCTTGATGATGTGGTAGAGGGCAGATAGTTCAAGATTTGTAACATCATCTTTTGAAGTGGATTTTGGAAGAATAGATGATGCGATGTTACTCACAGTGAAACAAGTTTAAGTCTGTATCCTTAAACTTTCCAGAACGAACATGTACAGGTGGACAAAGATCGTTCTTGAAGCTGAGAAGAGTCGTGCCATCGAAAAAATTGAAATCAGTAATATCATCGAGAGGGGCACCTTCGATAGGAACACCAAGGATTTCCGCTAACAAGACATCATTGAACTCGATGTTAATACCTCCGACACGAGTCTTAACATCAAAAGTGTCTAACATAAAGTTGCAGTAAAACAATCTAATGGCATTAGTAGCTATAGGGAATTTTTGGGTGACAAGTCCGTGTAACCCTAATGCCTCAAAGTAAGGACGGTGGTCAGAAAACGCAGTCCACTTAATCGGGGCGCCAGTGCATATGTTGTTCATTATAAAATTACCATACCATAGCTATGGTTGGTCATGGGCTTTAAAATAAAACTCATTGTATGCACCATCGGCCGATTGGACCAGGGAAAAGAGTGAATCTGCTGGTGGATTCGAAGACGATGCCTTTTCACTGGCATTGGTCTTCTTCCTCTTGGAAGGAGTGAATTCCTTAGGCATTTCTCCCAAAATTGAATTGAAACTAATGAAATTGAGGAGATGGAAGGAGAGAGTTATAGCTTCCAAAAATTGAGTATGTTGTAGAGACAAGAATTCTTCATATGAATCCAAAATTTCGATAGAAATCTCCAAGTGGATTGGGAGCAATAGATTGGAAAGATTCTAGGGTTTAGAGGAGCTCTCGGGCGGCAGCAGCAGTATGGAGAGGATTTTGGAAGAGATGAAGAGGAGGGGGCCTCGGATTCTGATTTAAAAGCAGATACCACCAACAGAACTCGGGCCAAATTCATCTAGGGTTCTTTTGGTAAATTTTGAAAAAAAGAATTATGGGCCACATCTTTTTAATCATCCCCTTTCAATTATTTAATTCTAAGTTTAGTAATTTTAAATTTCAACTAATATAATTAATATTATTTTACAAATTAAATTTTGTTACACAGTGACTATTTCATTTAACTGTAGGGGTACTGTTCCAGCTAGTGGGAGTTCATCGGGGAACAATTAAATATCGCTTCGCTTCGACCGTAGTCGTAGTGACAGACAGACCCTTTGTAGGCTTGTCTCAAAAACAGTTTTTGAGTATTGAAAAATAATTGTATAAAACAAAATTAATTAATATTATTGACATCTAAAATTCCTAATTTTTGACGTAAATAATTGAAACGATCTTTCGCTAGAGGTTTTGTGAAGATGTCAGCTAATTGATTCTCTGTGTCTATGTATACAAGGTTTATATCTCCATTTTGTTGATGATCTCTAAGAAAATGATGTCGAATCTCGATATGTTTAGTACGAGAGAGACATACTGGATTCTTAGTCAAATTGATAGTGCTAGTGTTGTCACAGAAAATGGGTATGTGTTTATATAGTAAGCCAAAGTCTTCTAAGGTTTGCTTCATCCACAAAATTTGTGCACAACAACGTCCTGCGGCGATATACTCAGCCTCAGTTGTTGATAATACGACAAAATTTTGTTTCTTGCTAAACCAAGAGACTAAAGCTTTGCCTAGAAAATGACATGTGACGCTGGTACTTTTTTTTATCTACTTTGCATCCAGCAAAATCAGCATCCGAATAACCCATTAGGTCAAACAACGTGGTTTTGGGATACCATAAGCAGACAGAAGAAGTGTCTCTAAGGTATCGGAAGATACGCTTAACCGCGCATAAATGTGATTCTTTAGGATTGGCTTGGTGACGTGCACACAAGCAAACACTAAACAGTATATCAGGTCGACTAGCAGTTAAGTAAAGTAAACTACCAATCAATCATACCTCGATACTTACCTATGTCGACAGGTTTGCCTTGTTCATCAATATCAAGCTTGATTGAGGTTGCCAACGGAGTGCCAAGTGGTTTGACTGCTTCCAGATCGAACTTCTTTAATAAATCTTTTGTATATTTGGCTTGATTTATGAACATCCCATTGTTGGTTTGTTTGATTTGCAGTCCGAGAAAGAATTACAGCGCTCCTATCATGCTCATCTCAAACTCATTCTGTATACACTTTAAAAATTCTTGACAAAGAGATTAATCAATAAATCCAAAAATGATATCATCTACATAAATTTGAATCAAAAGAAAATTTCTATTAAAAGACATTATAAACAGTGTAGTATTAACCTTCCCTTTTGAAAAGTCGTTGTCAAGTAGAAAAGAAATTAGACAATCGTGCACGAGGGGCTTGTTTCAAACCGTATAATGCCTTCTTAAACTTGAAAACATAATCAGAATTTTTAAAATCAGTAAAACCTGGAGGTTGAGCTACATAAACTTCTTCTTTTATAAAACCATTCAAAAATACACTTTTAACATCCATTTGAAATAACTTAAAATTATGAAAATATGCAAATGCACATAACAAGCGAATGGATTCTAATCTCGCAACTGGGACATAAGTCTCATTGTAGTCGATACCTTCTTCCTGATTGTATCCTTGAGCTATGAGTCGAGCCTTGTTACGAGTCACTAAGCCATTCTCATTCAGTTTATTTTAGAATAACCAGCGGGTGCCAATGACCGGATGATCAATGGGCTTGGGAACAAGTTCCCAAACTTGATTCCGCTCGAATTGGTTCAATTCCTTTTGCATAACATCTAACCAAAAATTATCACTACATACTTCTTCAATGTTTTTGGGTTCAAGCTATGAAATAAATGTAAAACTGGAAGCTATAACTTTACTAGAGGAACGAGTACTTACACCCCCGATAATCTCACCAATTACCAAGTCCTTTAGATGGTCTGCAAAAAATCTCATTTCTTTTGGCATATCCTCCAGATTTGCCGGCTAAACAGGTGCCGATGGCTAAACGCCAGAATATAAGTAAGATACTAGAGTGGTGGAGAAAAAACCCACTCGAGTCCCCCACCAGCCATGCTTCTAGTATGCACCATTGACGTCAGAAAAGAAGATCGGATCCTCAGGCTCTGCTACGCGATCTGGCCAAACAAAACCAGCGAGGTCAGCCCCTAATAGCAAGTACCACAAGGGAGCACGAAAGAGTGAGATAAAACCCAAGCATAAAATAATAATACAAATAATAATAATAATAAGCTTCCGGTCGTAACCCCGGTCCACAGCCTGTCCTAGCACGATAGACCAAACCAACAACCAAATAATGACATGGGTTCGACCACGCACCATGACAGCCCATGTCCCTCGGCTACTAACGGAAGGCTCAAGCACAGCCGAGTCATTTTCCAAGCGGCCATTCAATCCTGTGGCTTTCTATATTTGGCGGAGTTATCCCCGCTATACTGTTTAAAAGGAATCCTCAGATCGTGTCAACCCAGCAGGGCTAGCTAAACCATAAGACATATAACACATTGATTTATGCACCAGTCCCCCGGAGGGCTACCGCGCTAAAACATTTAACACATAGCTCGTAGAAGTCGGATATAGCTATCCGCTATAGGCGAATAAAACCATATCCGTGGCGGCCAACCCGACACGTCAGGCCTGGACCTGGGGTGGCTAGTATGGTAAGATCTCGGGATTCTTCCCACCCAATGCATCTACCAAGTTAGTTGCCTAGTTTATCCCTAGGTAATACTCAGGGTTCATATGTCGTGGTCACATGTTCACTCCTCTAGATGTCGTACATTATACGAGTATCCCAAGTAGGGATCCGTACTGGCTCAAGGAGTCTTACGAATGTACCCCCTTCTTGGTGTAATGCAACACACATCACATACCACGTCATTGCTACCGACCATTTGCTATGTAATTTTTGGACTCTTGGAGATACTGGCCGGTATTACGTAGGAACACTTAGCGCATAAGATTGCACCTCGGTGCTCACATAGATTGTACCTTAGTACACACATAGGGTTATCCAGCCATCACATCGGTAGTCAGATTAGAAATGAGGACTAAGACATAAAAGAACATGCGACCGAGGCTCATGCGGCCAAACTGCATGCGGCCAGGCTCCATACGGCCAGGAAATGAAGTCAGCTTGACTTCGTGCGGCTCAGGAGAGCGGGCTGATGCGGTCGGGGAATATGAGCGCATGCGGCTTGGAAAGAACAGGATCATGCGGCTGCAGGATAAATGGTTCAGGCGGCTGAGGAAAACAGGTTCATGCGGCTGCTCTACGAAAGGCTCATACGGAACGAAAGGCTCATGTGGCACCGGCACATGTGGTACAGGTACATGCGGCAGCGATTGAAGCAGGCTTATGCGGTCGAGAGAATAATCAGGCTTTATGCGGCACGAAAGGCCATACGGCTGCGATTGCTCATGCGGCTGCTATTGCTCATGCGGCAGCTATTTCTCATGCGGCAGCTATTGCTCATGCAGCTGTTATTGCTCATGCGGCTGTTATTGCTCATGCGGCATCTATTGCTCATGCGGCAGCTATTGCTCATGCGGCAGCTATTGCTCATGCGGCTGCTATTGCTCATGCGGCTGCTATTGCTCATACGGCTGTTATTGCTCATGCGGCAGCTATTGCTCATGCGGCTGCTATTGCTCATGCGGCTACAGGGGGCTATTCATCATCCCTGCCAGAACCAGCACAGATGAACCTAGGGGATGTCTAAATATTGTTTTGGCCATAACTTCCTCAAAACAAATCAAAATCTAACTTTTTAAAGGTCAAAATTGTGTAGAATCAAATTTCCTACAACATAAGACCATTAGATTTCGAAAATAACCAAGTTTGACAAATCAAAACCATGAAGATCCATGAAACCCTAGTTTTTAGGAACTTAGATCTACACAAATCTATCCATTAAAATCAAAAACTTCAAGAACTAAACTTGTAGAGAATGAAGAGAAGAATCATATAGACAAATAATATCCAGGAATAATCAAGAATGAAAAAAATGCACAAATCTCCACTTTTAAGCAAGTTGTACTTGCCTATGGGTGGTGGTTGAGGGAAATAAATGGAAGAGTGAATGAGGAAAGAGAGTGAAGAAGAGAATATAAATAGGGGTTTAGGAAAACCCTAATCTCTAATCTTTCTCTAACCATTCCACTAATGACAAGCTTAAAAGCTACATGCAACCATTAATAAATAATATACAGAATTATGCACATGCTAAATACAGATACCGTATACAAAATTCATGAAAGAATATGTATATCGGGATCGGGGAGTGACATCTCTATCCTCCTTAGAAAAATTTCGTCCTCAGAATTTCAGCCAAGACAAAGATAGAGGTACCCGAGCAAGTAAGGTGCAATTACAATCTACGCAAGCAACCTATCATTAGCATTCATGGATCATATATTTCAAAATGGTGTAAGACAATCATATAAATAGATTACCGAGGTATGATAAAAATATACCTTCCGAGTCGAACAAGTACGGATACCGAGATCTAATCTCGTCCTCGTGCTCCCAGGTTGACTCTCCCGGAGAGTGATGGCCCCAAGCGACACGGACAAGGCCAATAGTCCGATTCTTGAGCACCTTCTCTCGCCAGTCCAAAATAGACACGGGTTGTTCCTCGTAAGTTAGATCGGTACCAACGACTAACTCCGAATGGTCGAGGACATGACTCGGATCCGGGACATACCTATGTAACTGAGATACATGAAACACATCATGTACGCCAGATAGCGAGGGAGGAAGGGCAAGCCGATAAGCAACATCACATACCCGAGCGAGAATCTCCAAAGGACCAATGTATCTCTGACTAAGCTTTCCTCGGGTTCCAAATCTAATGACACCCCGAGTAGGCAAAATTCGCAGAAACACTTGGTCACCAACACTAAACTCTAGAGGCCTACGATGCTGATCTGCCCAGTAGCGGTGTCTGTCCTGCGCGACTCGAAGTCGCTCTCTGATCAACATGACTATTTCTACGGTCTGTGTGATCATCTCTGGTCCCAACAATTTTTGTTCTTCCACATCGTCCCATACCAGAGGGGACCTACGCTTCCTTTCATATAATGCTTCAAACGGTGCCATCTGTATACTTGCCTGATAACTATTATTGTAAGAGAACTCTACTAAATGAAGATGATCTTTCCAAGTTCCGTCGAAGTCTAAAGTACAAGCCCGTAACATATCTTCTAAGGTCTGAATGGTTCTCTCTGATTGTCCATCCGTCTGCGGATGATAGACTGTGCTGACCTCAACTAGGTACCCAAACTTTGATGTAAACTCTGCCAAAAGTGAGAGGTGAACCGTGTGTCCCGATCTGATACTATGCTGACTGGAACACCATGCTGCCTCACAATGTGCTTCATATACATTTCTGCCAGCTGCTCAGTAGACTGCCCTACTCTGAAAGGGAGAAAATGTGTAACCTTCGTGAGCCGATCTACGATTACCCAAACTGCGTTTCGGCCGGTCGGAGATCTAGGTAAACCGGTCACAAAGTCCATCGTGATGTGCTCCCACTTCCACTCCGGAATAGGAAGTGGCTGTAACAATCCGGCTGGTCTTTGCTGCTCTGCCTTCACTTGCTGACATACCAAACATCTGGATACAAACCTTGCTAGCTCCCTCTTCATGCTATTCCACCAAAAGTGCTGCTTCATATCCTGGTACATCTTTGTGCCTCCGAGATGAATGGAATAAGGAGAACTATGAGCTTCTGACATAACTTCATGTCGAAGGTCTCCACCTGGTACACAAAGACGGTTTTCGAACCTAAGTGTTCCATCCTCATGGATTACTAACTCCTTCCTGAGACCTGACTCACACTCCGATCGAAGCTTCTGGATTCGCGGATCCTTTGCCTGAGCTATTCTGATCCTCTCTACTAAAGTAGACTGAATCTGCAAACTGGCCATAACTCCCGTATCTTGTGGCAAGATCACTCCAATTCCCAATTCCTGAAGATCTTCCAAAATGTGCCTCTGCGTGGTTAGAATGAATGCACCACCTCTCCTGCTCAAGACATCTGCTACCACATTTGCCTTGCCTGGATGATACTGAAGATTTACATCAAAGTCCTTTAGTAATTCCAACCACCTCCTCTGCCTCATGTTCATGTCCCTCTGGGTAAATACATACTTTAAGCTCTTATGATCAGTGTAAATCTCCACTCGATCCCCATATAAGTAGTGCCTCCATACCTTAAGCGAAAACACTACTGCTGCTAATTCCAGGTCATGAGTCGGGTAGTTCTTCTCATGATCTCGAAGCTGTCGAGATGCATATGCTATCACCTTACCATGTTGCATCAATACACATCCAAGTCCTTTTCTGGATGCGTCACAATACACTGTAAACCCTTCTGATCCTACTGGAAGGGTCAAGATCGGGGCTGAGATTAACCTCTTCTTCAACTCTTCAAATGATGTCTGACACTCTGCTGTCCAAATAAACTCTACATCCTTATGTGTCAAATGCGTCAAGGGTGCCAAAATTCTGGCAAAGTCTGCCACGAACCTCCGGTAGTAACCTGCCAACCCTAAGAAACTACGCACTTCTGCTACCGTCTTCGGAACTGGCCAATTCTCCACTGCCTCAACCTTCTTCGGGTCTACTGATACTCCTGCTCCAGAAATAATGTATCCCCGGAACGAAATATGATCCAACCAAAACTCATATTTATTAAGCTTCGTATACAATCGATGCTCCCTCAGGGTCTGCAAAACTGTCCGAAGATGTTTCTCATGTTCCTCCTCACTACTGGAATAAACGAGGATGTCATCTATAAATACTACTACAAATTTATCCAAATAGGGCAAAAATATGCGATTCATCAAATCCATGAATACTGCTGGGGCATTAGTCAGTCTAAATGGCATTACTAGAAACTAATAATGCCCATACTATGATCTAAATGCTGTCTTGGGCATGTCCTGCTCCCGGACCCTCACTTGATAATATCCAGATCGAAGATCAAACTTAGAGAAGATGCAAGCCTTACTTAATTGATCAAACAAGTTATCAATCCTTGGTAACGGATACTTGTTCTTCACGGTTACTGTATTCAACTGTCGATAATCAATGCACATTCGCGTCGATCCATCCTTCTTGGGTACCAAAATCACCGGTGCTGCCCAGGGCGATTCACTGTCTCGGATAAACTGCTTCGCCTTCAGTTCTTCTTCATGCTGGTACAACTTATCTAACTCTGACTGCAACATCCTGTAAACTCTGTCAACTTTAGGCTCCGTCCCAGGATTCAACTCAATACAAAACTCCACATCTCTCACTGGTGGTAAACCTGGAAGCTCATCTGGAAATACATCAACAACTCTCTGACCACTCTTGGAATCTGCTCCTGCTCTGCCAATGCTTCTGCAACGATGCCCTTGGGTCAATCCTCCAATGATCGAACAAAGATGAACTCCTCAACGCCAGGTACATTAAATACTACCCTGCCTTCCCGATAATCTATCGTCGCATGACTGTCTCTCAACCAGTCCATGCCTAGGACAACGTCAAAGTTGCCCATAGGGAACTCAATCAAAGATGCGGGCAATAATCGCCCACTCACTACAATTGGATACGCTAAGCACACTCTGCTAACTCCTACGAGCCCATTACCAGTGAGTATATTCATCCTCTCTGGTAATGCCTCAAATTCCAATCCAATATGTGTCGTAAATCGTACAAATATAAAAGAGTGGGTAGCCCCTGAATCAAACAATGCTACTACAGGAAAAGAGGTAACAAAAATATTACCTGCAACCACGTCGCTCGAAGCTAGCGCATCCTTCAGTGATAAGGTGAAGGCCTGGCCCTGGCCTTGCTGAGCTCCCTTCTGCTGCCTTCCTCGACCATGCTGTCGATGCGGCCTCTGCGGGCCTTCCTGGTTCTGTGCCTGAAGAAACATCTGAGTCTGCGTTGGTAGACGCTGGGCTAGCGGCCTTACGGCCAATGCTGGTCCTCTGTTCGGTGTTGCCCTTGGAGCCGGCAATGTAGGAAACTACTGAACGGGCCCTCCTGGCCTCTGTATCATAGGACAATTGGCAATCCTGTGGTCTGGACTACCACACCTCATGCATAACCCATTAGCTGAATGACACACATCCCTAGTATGCCCTCCCTTACCAAAGTAAGTACATCCAACAGACGCCCCCTGGCGCTGCTGCTGGTTCCTCTGCTGCTGAGGCCGAACTGGTGCTGATATCTCTAATACCATCGTCATCCGCGGCGCTCCTGACTCATGAATACGGATGTCGGGTGCTGGCGCTGATGTTCGCTGTACTGCTCCTCCGTCCCTACTCTGGAGATGAGACCTCTTTTGGCCCCCATGTCTTGTCATCAACCTTTGTTGGGTGAGTTTATGCCTCCGAGATGCCGTTAAAATGGCATCAAAAGTCTGATAGTCGTGCCCTTCTACTAGTTGTAGAATCTCCAAATGAAGTCCCTATTAGAACCTCATAGCCTTCTCTGGCTCTGTAGCTACCATCGTCGGTGCAAACTGACTCAGTCTGCAGAACTCCGCTACATATCCATTCACCGTCTTTCCAGCCTGCTTGAGACTGATAAACTTCTGCTGCAACTCATACCGCGCTACCACACCAAAGTACTTGGCCTTGAATCTGGTATGAAAACTATCCCAGGGAATAGGACGCCTCAGTCCAACCTCTTCTGATGCCCACCAATCGCGGGCGAGATCCTGAAGTATTAATTTGACCTGGTCGACCTTCTCTTCTGCTGGAACCTTTGTTGTGGTCAATATGGCCTCATTATCCTGAAGCCAAGCATCTGCCGTGATGGCATCCTCCATGCCGTCAAAATATCTCGGGTTAAGTCGACAAAACCTCCCCGATGCTCCCGAATCATTCCTGACACTTCTCTCAAGGGCTAATTGTAACCCCTGGTTCAGTAGCACATTCTGTTCCTGCCGTCGGGTCTGCTGTTGCTGATGGGCTGCCACGTGACGCTGCTGAGTGGCCAGGAATCCTCGGATGACCTCCAGGAGTGCTGCAGTATCAGGTACTAGCGTCGCTGCCGGCACTGCTGGGGGTGTAGGAGTTTCTAGAACCTGCGGTTCCACTGGCTCTGATATCACTTCCACTCGGATCTGGTCAGGAGAATGTATTCCTTCTGGTTGCTGTCCCATCGAGCCGTGCTCTACTGGATGTTCCTCCATGTTGGCCTCACCAGCTACTGAGAAAGAAGCACCCCTATAGGGAAAGGTACATGATATTAATTATCAGGACGAGGAGGATTTGAGGATGCAATTCAGGTTATTAATCAAGATGAGGAAGAGAAATCGAGACAAGAGATTCAAAGGGAACAAGTTTGATTGAGACTCCTATAATAGTAACACCCAACAAGTCTAAAAATTAGACCTGCATGGGCCACCAATAAAACCTTATCACGCCCAGTACCGAAATACGGTGACGGACTAGGCCAGCTACACCATATGAGGTATACAAACGTCATACGGCGATCGTGGCTGTCAAAAGACAAGGGGGTGCATGCTACATTCAAGTCTCCTATGGTCACACAGAACATCTATGTCTCAATCATTCAAAGCAAGAAATCATCAATTAATGAACATATGAGATAAAGCAGTAAGGCGTCCCTGACGCTTCATCAAAATGGTCATGGGAATCTAGCTTTATAAGTTAGCTAGCCCAGAGAGTCAAAGTTACATAATTGTATTCAGCTGCAGTCTGATTTAATTATAAATTATGCGAAGACAAAATATCCAGATTAGCCGGCTAAACAGGTACCGGTGGCTAAACGTCGGAACATAAGTAAGATACTAGAGTGGTGGAGAAAAAACCTACTCGATTCCCCCACCAGCCATGCTTCTAGTATGCACCATTGACGTCAGGGAAGAAGGTCGGATCCTCAGGCTCTGCTATGCGATCTGGCCAAACAAAACCAGCGGGGTCAGTCCCGAATAGCAAGTACCATAAGGGAGCACAAAAGAGTGAGATAAAACCCAAGCATAAAATAATAATACAAGTAATAATAATAATAAGCTTTCGGTCGTAACCCTGGTCCACAGCCTGTCCTAGCACGATAGACCAACCCAACAACCAAACAAGGACATGGGTTGGACCACGCACCATGACAGTCCATGTCCCTCGGCTACTAACGGATGGCTCAAGCACAGTCGAGTCGTTTTCCAAGCGGCCATTCAATCCTGCGGCTTTCTATATTTGGCGGAGTTATCCCCGCTATACTGTTTAAAAGGAATCCTCAGATCGTGTCAACCCAGCAGGGCTAGCCAAACCATAAGATATATAACAGATTGATGTATGCACCAATCCCCCGGAGGGCTACCGTGCTAAAACATTTAACACATAGCTCGTAGGAGTCGGATATAGCTATCCGCTATAGGCGAATGAAACCATATCCATGGCAGCCAACCCGACACATCAGGCCTGGACCTGGGGTGGCTAGTATGGCACGATCTTGGGATTGTTTCCACCCAATGCATCTACCAAGTTAGTTGCCTAGTTTATCCCTAGGTTATACTCAGGGTTCACATGTCGTGGTCACATGTTCACTCCTCTAGATGTCGTACATTGTACGAGTACCCCAAGAAGGGATCCATACTGGCTCAAGGAGTCTTACGTATGTACCCCCTTCTTGGTGTAATGCAACACACATCACATACCACGTCTTTGCTACCGACCATTTGCTATGTAATTGCTGGACTCTTGGAGATACTGGCCGGTATTACGTAGGAACACTTAGCGCATAGGATTGCACCTTGGTGCTCACATAAATTGTACCTTAGTACACACATAGGGTTATCCAGCCATCACATAGGTAGTCAGATTAGAAATGAGGACTAAGACATAAAAGAACATACGGCTAAGGCTCATGCGGCTAAACTGCATGCGGCCAGGCTCTATGCGGCCAAGAAATTAAGTCAGCTTGACTTCATCCGGCTCGAGAGAGCGGGCTCATGCGGCCGGGGAATTTGAGCACATGCGGCTCGGGAAGAACAGGATCATGCGGCTGCAAGATAAGTGGTTCAGGCGGCTGAGGAAAACAGGTTCATGCGGCTGCTCTGCGAAAGGCTCATACGGCACAAAAGGCTCATACGGCACCGACACATGCGGTACGAAAGGCTCATGCGGCACAGGCACATGCGGCAGCGATTGAAGCAGGCTTATGCGGCTGTAAATAATCAGGCTTATGCGGCTGAAAGAATAATCAGGCTTTATGCGGCACGAAAGGCCATGCGGGTGCGATTGCTCATGCGGCTGCTATTGCTTATGCGGCAGCTATTGCTTATGCGGCACCTATTGCTTATACGGCTGTTATTGCTCATGCGGCTGCTATTGCTCATGCGGCAGCTATTGCTCATGCGACTGTTATTGCTCATGCGGCTGCAGGGGACTATTCATCATCCCTGCCAGAACCAACACAGATGAACCTAGGGGATGTCCAAATATTATTTTGGCCATAACTTCCTCAAAATAAATCGAAATCTAACTTTTCAAAGGTCAAAATTGTGTAGAATCAAATTTCCTACAACATAAGACCATTAGATTTCAAAAATAACCAAGTTTGACAGATCAAAACCTTGAAGATCCATGAAACTCTAGTTTTTAGGAACTTAGATCTACACAAATCTAGCCATTAAAATCAAAAACTTCAAGAACTAAACTTGTAGAGAATGAAGAGAAGAATCATATAGACAAAGAATATCATGAAAAAAAAATCAAGAATGAAAAAAAATGCACAAATCTCTACTTTTGAGCAAGTTGTACTTGCCTATGGGTGGTGGTTGAGGAAAATAAATGGATGAGTGAATGAGGAAAGAGAGTGAGGAAGAGAATATAAATAGGGATTTAGGAAAACCCTAATCACTAATCTTGCTCGAACCATTCCACTAATGACAAGCTTAAAAGCTACACGCAACCATTAATAAATAATATACAAAATTATGCACATGCTAAATACAGATACTGTATACAAAATTCATGAAAGAATATGTATATCGGGATCGGGGAGTGACAAAACTCACCTTCCTCACTTGAATAATTACTACTTCTAACCTCAGCTAGAAGGTCGGTAAGTCTTCCTATTTCATCTATGTACTCTTTTTAGTACCTTCTTAGAGGTCTGATATTTACTATGCAGTCTTCTGTAATCCCCTAAGAGATCAGTAAAGGCTTCTCCTAGTTGATCAAAGGTAAAATCATCATAAGTATCAAACAGGGGGTTAGTGGTTACCTGATCGTACGCCATCAAGCATACATTTGTAGCGTCATCTGATTGCTCGTCTTCTGAGTCGCTAGCTTGTCTTTCATGCCATATGCTTGTATTGGCATATCTTCTGGACGTAGACTTCTTCAGGTAGCCCTTGTCATATTTGTTGTTCTTCTTGTTTGATAATGATACTGTTGGACAGTCCTTCTTCATATGTCCTTTCTTCTTACAGCCATAACAAATAGGATCTTCATCATTGTTGTTGCTGTTGTTGTTGTTGTCCTTTGTTCTTCTATTGAACCTCATGAGCTTCTTAAATTTTCTTACCATAAAAGCTTGATCCTCAATATCAGAGTCACTATCGTCGAAATCATCTTCTCTGACTTCTCCTTTGGTGTAGCATCTTCAAAGTCCTGAAGTTCCAGCTCGTGAGTGAGTAGCTTACCCATGAGTATTTCAAGAGACATTATTGAGATGTCATTCCCTTCAATAATTACTGTAGCTTTTAGAATCTAATTCTTCGTGAGAGCTCATATAAGTTTGCGAATCTTCTCATAGTTACTGTAATCCTTGCCTTATGATGACAGAGGATTTACAATATCTAGGAATCTCGTAAACATCTGGGTGACAGATTCATCTGGCTTCATCTTGAGCGCCTCATACTCCTGAGTAAGTCTGCTGATCTTTGACTCCTTGACTTGTGTTGTTCCTTCGTGGGTTACTTCAAGAAGTTTTCCACTTCATTTAATGTTGTGCATGTAGATATCCTGTTATATTCAGTCATGTCTAAAGCATAAAATAAAGCATTAATAGCACGTGCGTAAAGACTGACCTTTTTTTTTCCTCATCAGTATACTTATCATACGGTTTTTCAACCAAAACATCTTCAACAAGAATACGAGAAGGCTTTTTATAGCCATCAACAACTTTAGACCATAATTCAAAGTCTAGAGGTTTCAAGAAGAAACTCATCCACATTTTCTAATAGGTATAATTTGTACCGTCAAACAGAGGAGGTCTGTTTGTGGCTTGGCCTTCACTTGTGAACTTCACAGTTGCCATGTGTTGTGCAGTGATCTATGTAACAGTTAAGAATAGTAAAATTATAACTACAATGTAACCTTGCTTTACCTGTATAACCTGCTCTGATACTAATTGTAGGAACAAATTTGTAAAGCACAATACTCTAGAGGGAGGTGAATAGAGTAGGCAGCGGAATATAGCTAATTTAAAAAGTTAGCAGCAAAATCACAGAGAAATATATATATCACAAGTAAATAACTGTAAAAGCAAAGATTAGAAAGCAAACACAAAGACGACAATGTACACTGGTTTTCCTCTTGTGAGGACTAGTCCAGTCAAAAGAACTCTAGCTTCCAGTTGAATCCACTTTTAGAAAATATCGCAAGTTTTTATACGAAGTCCTTACAACTTCTACAAACACGAGCTTTGATACGAAGTACTCGACCAACTTCAATTGTGAAGAATCTTTCTTCAATTAAGCCTATAATTACAATTGCTTTGAAGCTTCTAAACCGTACCGTATTGGCAAATCGACTAGAGGATCGTAACTGGCTTGGGATTTAAAAAATAAAGCTTAGAACTCTTTGGAATAGGACAGCAGGCTCTAGAGAGAAGAGATGAAAGTGAATTGGTGATGAGTCAATTGAAATGATCGAAATCCTTCTCTATTTATAGTTTTTCCAAAGGCATAACTCTGGCAGAATTCGGACAGAATTTGGACAGAACTCTATGAGAAAATCTCGTTAGGGTCCGTAACTACAGGAAGACCAAGTTTTAAAACGTTCAAAAATTAAACGGTCACTAACCGAACTCTGGCCGAGTTCTGTCATGGTTTAGTCAGGGTTTTTAAAAATTGATTTTTGGTCTTTTTGAAATTCTTTTAAGCAGTTAGGAGCTTTTTGTAAATAGGGGCTATTTTTTAAAACATGGGATATTTTTGAAAATATTTTTATGGTAACCTATTTGCCAGTACGACTCGGTATATAATATATTCCTAGACTCAATAAAAAATAAAAATTACATTGCATAAAGGAAATACAGACTCGAGTGGCAAACACAGCTTCGGTCTTGAATATATCGTATAGCTATTCTCTGGCAGTGTCTAAAAGTCTAAAACTTCTTTATGTAGCCCGTATATCGAGACAGAGTTTGATTAATTATTAAAATCATGTTTGACCATGACAAATGGGCCAACAGTTTTTGCATGGCTTATCAGCACGAAAAAATTCTTGAAGGCATCCCAGTTGCCAGCACATGATTGGATGACAGCGGTGGACTTACTCTTAGAAGACAATGCTCATCACTGGTAGAAGGCTAAAAAAAGACGACTGGGCACTGGGATCACATAGAAGGAGTTCTACGACCTCTTCTATGAAATATTTTTTCCCATCCACGTTCAAGATGCTCTCTACAACTAATTCCTTCATCTGAAGCAAGAGAACATATCGGTAGATAAGTACGACGCATAGTTCAGCCGCCTGAGTAGATTTGGTTCGGCACTGATCCCGACGGAATAGGAGAAGGCGAAGAGATTCCATCAGGGGTTTGCACCAGAGCTCAAGCCTTACACAACCACACTGTCTCGAGTCTCTCATACAGCTATTTTAGAGGAAGCACATAGCTAGGAGCTACTTCGTAAGGAGGCACAGCATGACCAGAGACGACCTACGCCAACACCCAGACCATTTAGAGCCAACCAGAGTGGACCTATTAGACATCCCATGATGTACCAATAGGAGATAGCAGTGCCCTACCAGGCTCGAGAGAAACCTATATGTCATTTCTGTGGAAGGTAAGGGCACATTTAGAGAGATTATCATATTCGGTTGGGCCAGTATTTGGTATGTGGATCGGAATAACATAAGGTCAAGGATTGTCCTGGATGACTTGCCTTAGCACCCCATCAGCAGATCAAGAACCAACACTACATGCTTCGACACTAGCGCAACAGCATATACAAAGGCCGAGACTAGGAGCATCACAAGGATGTCGAAGAGGACTACCCTTACCCAACCAGACAACACCATTTGGGTAGGAGATGAATAGACAAAGGCATGGGCAAGCATTTAGCTGTGATAGACGCCTATCCCGAGATTGGAGATCTAGCAGGTATTCTCCTAGTTATACTATTTTTTTCTGTTACTGGGCATGACTTAGCACAAGAACCACACATTCACTAGTTATATGCATAGCATAATCTTTTATGTTATTGTGATCAGTAGTTATCAACAACAATGCATATCTTCGACACCATCAGAAATCACATAACCATAGTCTAGCAAGCTTACTAATAGACATTTTTAACTTAGTCGTTAGAAATTTTGCATGACGTGCCTTAGAATCTGTGACCCCGTAGATAGCCCTCGTATGTTATAGAAGAGAGTGAATCATTCAATCTCTATGTATACCATTTAGAACTTGATACATATTTTACGATTTGGTTAATAATTTAAGTCGTTTATAGCGCTTATTTCTACCCGTATCATTTTGATACCTTTACCGCGACTTTGATATTTGGAGCACAACACTAGTCATTTTCTTCCAACAAATTTTACCCTCATGAACTAGACAGTCCACTTTACACACATAATATACTTGTCCCACACAAACACACCCTCTTGTGCTCTATTTCAATTATACCACATGTATGACTTATTATTCCTTAGAACAAACCAACGGATGCCCCATTTGGTCCATTTAATCTCAACAATGCAATACCAACCCACTCGCCCAAACTACTGGAAACCCATATTCCAAGCAAGCCTAAGAATACCCTATCTTGTAGAATATAAAGTCAGTTTGGATTTCTTGTACAACTACCACCTCTACCTTTTCAAAAACTGATTTACGATTTGATATAGCTGCCTTCATATCCTGCCTCATTAGGTCCTATTTTTGTTATAGTAAGTTTTATTTTAATTTCGAGGACAAAATTTTTGTAAGTTGGGTAGGATGTCAACTCCCTAAAATTTCAAGAATTATTTTTTATTTTTTTAAATTGCTTAAATAAGTTGTTTTTAATTTTATTTATAAATATAGTCTTAGTCATGCTAAAATTTTGTTATACACATTGACTAGAGATCATGGCACAGCTCGTTCAGTTATATGCCATGATTAACCTACTAGTTGTAACCCACATTTCTAAAAATATATATTATTATTATGTTTAAATATTTTAAAGCAATTTTCCTATTAATCTAATAAGATTAGTACTAAATTGTATAATTTTTTGCTACAGCAAAAAGTAGCCACACAAATACTATTATTAGTATTTCTCATACAATTTTCAGTCATAAATATATTTTAAGTGATTACTGGATTTTAGAAATTTTAAGAATTTTTATTCCAATATTTTATGGTATTTTTTTGTTATCAAACAAAGGTAGTAAATGGTTATATGCTTTTTTGTATTAAACTAAAAGCTAGCATAAATATTTTTTCCATAATAATCTGCTCGTAAAATAATTTCCTAAAAATATTTTATAAGGTGTTCCTTTAGTTTTAGAATTTTTAGGATTTTTTTATATATATTTATATGAGTATATATTGCTATATATATATATGTAGATGAAAAAAAAAGATTACCATAACTCACGAGATTTTAGAAAATGTCTTGAGCAACCCAAGTTAGCAATTCCTGCAAACAGAGTCTCTGTTATAGGAATATGTCCCAAACCCGACCAATGCATAACCATTCTAATTTTGATTTCTTCCTACCTAAACTTAATCTATTTCTCCACAGGATTTTGCAAATCCCAGTTTAAATTCAATTTAAATCAATGAGAAATCCAGTAGAAATTGGAATAAAATCCTCTCGAATGTATCAAACTCTCGAACCTATATTTTTTTCCTACTCTAAACGATAAACCACCAGAAAACTACTTGTGGTCGAAAATTCGTGCATCCAGAAGAGCCCTCAACCCTAGGCGAGCAGTCCCAGCAAACTACGCCACCTGTTCGTCGCCCTAATCGCTGCCGACCACCTGTAATTCGTGCCAAATAGAGGAAACTCTGTTAACATCAGTCGCAAGGTACCCCCCATCACTGCCTCAGTTCTTCGTACGCAATTGATATTTTTGATTCTACAAGTTGCCGTAGATAGCCCACCTGACCCTCTAGATGACCCACTAAGTAGTACCCCGTGGTATTAACCCATCGGGTCGGAGAATCGACTCAAAAACTCGAGAAAACTGTTTTCTTGAAAGTTTGAAAACATCCCAACTACTTATGTTTGCTGTCAAATTTTGATCAATCCCGTAGAAGGTTTCAAAAATTTTCTGAACAACATTTTAGCCAACATATAGAACTTCAAATCACTTCTTTTAGTTTAATTATTCATTCCTTGTATGTGAATATTTATGAAACCCAAGTTTGTGAAAAGCAGTATTTAAAAACAGTAAATTTAAAAAACTTTTTCTAATACGACGTGCGTCCCGACAAACTGGGCAACATGGTCGCAACCCATAAGCTTCGAAAGGCGTGTATGGATGTTGTTGATGTGTGGGAACTGACGAAACTCGATTTCTCTGTGTGTGTGCGACAAAATCAGTACGTATCCGTCAAGATATCCCGTATCGGCTACTTTACAAACTAGGCCATAAACTTATGCACGTTCATCGTTTCGAGACGAAACTTGCGCCAACAGGACCGTATCATTTTTCTGGTCCTATATGCCAAGTTTCTTTCGATTCTGAGAAGGTCGATCGGAATGCCTTTTTGGCGGGCCCGCGATCCGATCCAACGGGCAAAATTGTGCATGGCCCTTCGAAATCCAAATTTGGACATACGGTTGGGTTCGCCTCCTCAAATCGAACCTGGAGACATACAGTTTGATGAATTTAGAGATCATAGGTACTAGCACGCTTTTCAGAGCAAAACGGGTCCAATGACGGAAATTATTTTGACCTAAAATTATGATTTTACCCCTGTGTTCGTAATTGGACTTTTGGACAGGCATTTTTTAGATATTTCTATATTACCAAAACTGTTCGTGATGTTTATTTCAGTATTTGAGTTCGTCCATAAAAGTTGGCTTTCGTTGCTTCATTATTCTGACAATTTGAGTCATCGGACGTCGCCATTCTGTACACTACCTCCAGGCAAGATACCTTGCCATTTGCTGTCTATTTACTTAGCTCATATCCATGCATTTATTCAATATTTCCTTCTGCCAAACAAACTGTGATACCTTGTTATAATTTAATAGAGTTATGTTGTTTAATTCTATTTTCTGCCATTTATTTTATTTTTATACACATTAAACCTATAGTTAAGGGACCGCCCTTTTGTTGTGTTGCATTCATAGGCCTTGACATTTTTGTACCACAAAGTTGTGAGTCGCATATAGAAGTCGGACATACGTGACTGGTTGGCCACCAGTACGTATAAGCCGTACGATAGGGTTAACCGCTAATAGTATTGCATGATAGATTGACTTAGCGGTTAATAAAGGTTATGTGTTGTGAAGACAACATTTAGGTATTGGGTGGGGAGGACATTTTCTTAGCGTATAGGCTACTATACACATCTCCTTGTGACCGTACGCTCCGTCGGAGATGCAAGTTGGCGACCCCCTTTATTTTATTGCTGGCCACTGACGTTCGAGGAACGGTTATGCTTGAGGCCCCTGGTGCCCCAAGTGGGGACTATGCCAATCCCATTATAGCCAGAAAGCCCATGCGTTGGAGGTCTGTTCTTAACTTGCATTCACATAGAATGGTAGGCTATCATGTCCGTTAGGTATAGGTACCTTTGGTTTGGGTACTTATATCTGATTGCGGCTTGGAACAGTAATTTGTCACGGACTAGTTTTCCATATCTTGTCTTTGTTTGGTTGTAGGTGTGGTTCACTGCTTCGATGAGAAGGCACTGAACCTTGTTGTGGTCCGGATACTATATATTGGATTCATAACTTGGAAAGGTACGTCATCGTAGATTAGGGTGCCATCTCCTGTCCTTGCTTGGTTGGTGGGAAGGTACGCTAATTCATGGGTGGAGTATTGGACCTTGTTATGATCCGATTTGACTTGTTATTATTGAGCAGTTTTTATTCAGTTATATGGCACGTTCTTTTTGTATCTTGTTATGTCCCTCTGAGGACCTTGTGATTTCTCTAGGTATAGATGTGCATGACTTTCCGCAGGAGTATGGCTCTGGTCTAGACTCATCCTTCACGTTCGAGCTAGTCGTACCTTCTGATCACAGCTGCCCCTATTGGGTCGAGGAGCCTATCTATTCATCTTTTATTCTATCTGTTGTCTCGGAGGTTGTGCTCCAATTTCTTTCTAGTTCAGTTAGTTTAGTGCTGGTAGTGGATTTATCTCCCCCCGGTCATCAACTATATTTTGACATTTACGTTGATTCATGGAGAACTATTTCTTCTATATTTTATTATGGATGAGATGTAGCTTTTATCTGTGACTGCTTGTTATTATTTATTCACAATAGAGCTTATGTGTGTATTCAAGATTTCCATATATTGGAGTACATCTCATATACATGAAGCTGGCATGCTACGTTTCCAGTCCTACGTATTTTGGAACTAAGGCGTTACACAAAGGTAACACCCTTATGGATCTTCTACCCTCTGAACTTGAAGTTAAAGATGCAGTTTTGTCTTTAAATGAGCACAGCGCCCCGGGACCGAATAGCTTCATTGGGGTTTTTTTTTTCGAACATGCTGGCTTCAGCATTTTGTACCTTATATGATAAAATGGAGGGTGTAACTACCACTTTTCGGAAACGAGAGTAATTTGAACTTTTGTAATTTATATCATTTAATAATAATATTTAAATCATATTAAGATTTTTGGTGATTTTCTTTATTTATTTTATATTATTTGGATGGGTGAATTGTGATTTTGGTTTTTGCTAGTTTAACCCTAGAGACTGCTTGACTTAGAGACTAACCATGA
>JANAVB010008400.1:18210615-18290615 GCA_029216955.1 Iris pallida | reverse complement strand
TACTAGGTTTTGCCCCAACTTGCTTATATATAATTTCCTCCACAGACCTCAAAACCCTAGACTTCCAAAACGAAAATTACGGCAGAACATACCCTCTTCGCCTACGAGTTCGTTCACCAGCGACGGAGTTGTGTGTGCGACGAATGGAGCATCGAAAGTCAGCCCTTCGTCATCCACGGAGCAGTTTTCCCACTCAAGATACCCTACTTCCCGACGACGTAACTTTTTACTCGTAGCACCGATTTTTGATCCGTAAGATTTTCTGGAAAGTAGACTTGACCCCCTTTGAGATCCTCTAGGTGGATTTCGAAACAACCCATCGACTTGCTCGAAAAATCGAGACGAAGTTGAAAAAAAATCTATTTCTGTAATACTAAAAACTGTTTTATAACGACAACTTGTCGGCCAATTTTCTTGATGTGCATTAAAGATTTGTTGAAACTAATAAAAAACAGTAGAAGACAACATAACCAAGATCGCAACACATCTTCTGGATCGTCGTTTCGATTAACGTGTAAAAAGTAAATTGATGTTGAAGTTGGAGGAAAACATGTGTTAATTTATATAAAATTTTTGAAATTTTCTCGATACAGCATGCGCCCCCTTTCGATGGACGTTGCTGACATATGGGAACTGACGAAACTCAATTTCGTCGCATGTGCGCGACGAAATCAGTCCGTATCCGTCAAGATACTCCCGTATCGCCAATTTGCAAACTTGACCCTAACTTCGTGTACAGTCGTAAGATCGAGACGAAACTTTCGCCAACAGGTTCGAATCAAAATTCTGGTCCTGTGTGCCAAGTTTGGTTCGATTCCGAGAAAAGTCGACCGGAACCCCTTTTTGGCGGGCCCGCGACCCACTCAAACGGGCGATTTTGTACGCGGCTCATCGGAATCCAAAACTGGACATACCGTTGAGTTCGTATCCTCAAAATGAATCCGTAGATATGTAGTTTGACAATTTTAGAGACCATAGACTTTGGCACGCATTTCGGTGCAAAGCGGGTCCAACGGCGGACATCGTTTTGACCCGAAATTACGATTTTGCCCCTGTTCCAGAATTAGACATTTTGACAGGTGTTTCTTAGGTATGTCTTTTACACCGAGTACATTTTTGATGTTTCTTTCAGCGTCCGAGTTGTTTGGAGATTTTGACGTTTTTTGGCTGCCATTGTGATTTCCTGGACTTTCCACTTTGCACCATCATGCAAGATACCTTGCCACCTTACTCTGTGATTTACATATTCTTATTTTTAGTTTTTTATTTTTAGCATTTCTTATTTGTTATTATAAAACTGTGCGTCCAAGTCACACTTGGGTGCAAGCGACTCTATCGGTCGTTTTCTGTCTTTTATTATCTCTCTTACATCGACTTAGCCTAGTGACCACCCATTGTTTATGAGGTATTGGTATATCTCATACGGCCTTGACACTTACTTTACCACGTATTGTGAGTCACATATAGGACACGTACTCGCGTAGTCGGCCGACCACCGATACGTATGAGGCGTGCGACGGTTAGGAGTAACAGCCAATAGAATTGTATGCTAGTGGACTTGGCAGTTACTAGATGGTCATATGAGTCATGGATGTGACTCTATTAGGCATTGGGAGGGAAGAACAGTTCCTTGATGTATGGGCCACATTTACATACTGCTATTGTACCTGAAGCTTCGTTGGAGACGCAGGTTCACCCTATTGTACTGATTCCCTCTGACGTTCAGGGAACATTATGGACATTTTCTTACTGATTCCCTCTGACGTTCGCCGAACATTATGGATGGATTATATTGATTCTCGATTGAGAGGGACGATGCCACTACTATACAGCCCGAGTGCCCATATGTGGAGGATTTTTTCTTTATTGCATATTCACTATAGTACGGTTAGGTACCCTATTGCATGCATCCCTTATTTTCTATTATATATCCCAGTTTATATGGCATGGTGTTTTCTTGTATCTTGTTACGTCCCTCTGAGGACCTGGTTATCTCTCCAGGATTAGACGATTTTCTACAGGAGTACGGAGCGGCATTGGATCCATCTTTGTGGGGGACGAGGCATTTCCCTTTGACATTTAGCTCTATTCTTATCTTAGAGGATTATTGAGACTATGTAGTGGACATCTTATGTTCTTTCATTTACTTTCTATTTTGCGGAGGTTGGACTCCGATCTTTGTGACTATTTTTTATAGCTGTTTGGAGTGGGTATGTCCACCCGGCTATCTTTTGATGCATTATTTATTGGACTCTCGTTTCTTCTGTGTTGAGTTGTGATGAGATTATATACTTATATTATGTCCTGTGATTTTATTATATATATACAGCTTATGTACGTATACGAGGATTTCATATATTGGAGTATTCTTCGTATATGTGCAGCTGGCATGTTGCGTACTTGGTCCTAAGTATTTTGGGACTGGGGCGTTACACGTATGTACTTGTTATAGACTAGTTTACTTGTTGCTGTCACGATATATCACGGATTAGTACTATATCGATCTCTTCATGCGATGTTATCCCCTCGGATACATCGGGTATATTATGCTCATGTACTTTATCATGTGTATCGTCTACTCATTGTATTCGTACTTATTCATGTATACTCATGTGACATTCATGTACTCTCATGATCATGTGAGCCTTCATGTATAACCTAGTGTGCATATGGACTAGCTATCCATGTGACGCACTACTTTCATATGCAATAACATAACCTGGACAGATCCTTGTGTACTGATTGGGGCAGGGGGAAGTATTTATTTGCTTATGTGATCTACACCATTTTATATATAACTCCAAACTAAATTTAAGTCATGTATAACCTAAGCCTGTTTACATAACCAAATATGTGCTCTGAATCACGTAGTTAGTTCAGTTTTTCTTATCTATATCATGTATATCTATTTCCAATATATCATGTTCTTCTTTTTATAGTCTCTCTACTATTTCTTTACAGCAGTTCATGTATATTATTCTATAGCTTGTTTTATATTTCCTTTCATGTTATGAACTGTGTGAGAGATATGTATTCGTTCCTGTCCTGACTGGACCCGTTGAAAATATTACAGATGATGAGGATTACTGCGACACTTACTATAGAGTAGGCCTAGTTGACACAGGTGACCTGGACCCTCAGCAGGATCCAGTAGTTGCTGAAGATAGGGGTGAGCAAATACCGACCGATACCGAAAAAAACCGAACCGAATTATGTACCGATACCGAATTGTCGAACCGACTAAATTACGGTATAATGGTAATGGTAACGGTTTGAGTGTAATACCATACCGAAAATATCGAAAATACCGAACCGATTCAAACACACACACATGCACACACACAAAACACACGCACACATTTTTTTTAATGTTGTTCATGATTAATTTTACACTACTCATTTTCATTTTTATCTTTGTTTTGGTTGGTTTCCTAGAACTTGGAATGGATTTTAGTGGACTTGAATTTATGTTAAGAATGCTAAGAATTGAGTTTTTGATCTTTTGAGCTTATGTTTTTGTGTTCTTATAGAATTTTGAAGTGAATTTTGGTTACTTAAACTTATACTAAAGATTAAATTTAGTGACCGCGTTTGATATTTTAAGCTCATTTTTAGGTGTTTGCGACTTGTTACATATTGTTCTAATAATTTTGATTAATTGTTTGGTTGGTAGAGGCTTGGCTTTAAAATTAATGTTTCCAAAAAAGTAAAAAAAAATATTATAGGTTAAGAGGTTCTACAATATTAAGTGTGTTAATTGATCAAATATTAATTGGTAAAATACCAATACGAACAAAAACCGACCAAATATCGATTTAATCGAAACTGAAAAAACCGATTCTAAATGGTACAATATTGGTATTGATTTTTCAAATACCGATTTTAAAAATACCAAAAAAATCGACCAAATACCGACCGACTATACCGACGCTCACCCCTAGCTGAAGACTTGCCATGAGTTAGATTAGACTGTTATTACTATCTAGTTATGAGACTTTGTGATTGTATTGAGATTTATTATGGTGTGGTTTACACCGGAATTTATATTCATATTATGACTTTCTGTTGTGATTATCTTTCTTCCATTCCATCTAAGTTATTGTGATTGAGTTGTACCATATATATATCATTCTCCAATTGGAGCATATTCTAGATTGTGTTAGATGTTGGACCTAGGACAGCGTTCTACCGCCGACACTACGGCGTAGGCTGGACGTACCCACGTCTCGTGCCCTTACACTGGGTGCGGGTCGTGACACGTTTTTAGTAGTTGCCCATACAGGTCTAGAATTATGGTGGTATTCGAACTAGAGTATCACTACAACCTACAGTAGGATATAGGATATAATTTTGAGGTACTCAATCACATTAGGAAAACTCTGATCCAATAATTGCCATCTAAATTCTTGTTGATTAAATGCTTTCCCTTGAATAAATAAACTGTCATCTTTAATTTTTTTCGCATCCTTCACAGTAGTTGCTTCTTGTTTTGATTTGTCTTCAAGATGGTTATGGAGACACGATCTCATCGCTCCGGTCCATGCAGGTCCTAATTCGCATTAGTGCGATGTCGTGGTAGTACAACGACTTAGTCATACTACTACGAGCCTACTATAGAGTATAGAAAGCAAAGTGTTAGAATGAGAGGATACTCAACCACTGTTAGGATTCCTTGAGAGATTCCGGGGACAACCCTTGAGAATCTTATTTTAACTTTGATTTGAAATCTTTTTCCTTAATTCGATTCACCCATTACTCCTTGTTATTGAATTTGATTTTGATGGATTCATTGTTGAATTTTGAATCTTGATGATTAGTTGTTAACTTTGAGTTTGTATTTAAATATATTTATATTTATCTTTATTTTATTTTGAATTTTGGGTATAACCTGATAACATACTTGATAAGGACAGTGAGAAAGGTAAAGGTCTACTTTATTGTGGGGTTAGAATTTATCGCAGTCATACTGGCTAGCAAGACAAGGACATGGAGCCTAATTTTGATATACTTATCCTAGTTATGGAATCTAGATTTTCTTGCAGCCATACCGGTTGGCTAGGTAAGAATTCTAAATAAGATAATTATAGGGTGTATACACGGACTCTATTGCTTATTGCAGCTATGCTTATTGGCATGGCCAGATTCTAGCAACATGATTTCGGGAAGACGTGTATGATTATCAGATTATATATCAAAATTTGTTCATTCCTTTGAACAGATGAGCAAGAACAGGTTTAATCATTATTTCTTTCTTGCCATTATTTGTTGCATTCCCATTTTTTCTTATCTTAGTTAACTCTGTCCCAATTACATCAATCACCTATCTCGTATCAGATTCAGTCAGCTATACTTTGAAACCTTTGAATCTCTATACTTTTTTTACCTTGGAAAGGTCGAGGAAGTGACGTAAATCATCTAGCTCGGAAAGGACGTAATTTGTTATCTCATAATAATCTAGGTAGGGATATAAAATGTTGGTCTTTGATATAGAATTTTCAGATAGAGAGGTGGTAAAAAGTGAGAATGAAATCAAGAGATTTATATTATCAATCTAGGAACGATCACACATAGAGAAATATTTGGATGTAGATAATAGATGCATTTCTTAGCTGACGAGGATATTCAAGGTCGACATAGTTGAGGACTGGATAAATTTTGGTTATTGATTCTTGAGACATTTACCTTAAGGCTATGATGTTAGATTTAGGGACTTAGTAGTGGAGAAGAGATTTTAACTATATTCGATGGCAATACAAAATTGAATTAGATATTACGAGAAAATATCTAAGAACAGAAAGAACACAAGGATTTTTGAGTTAAAGAAAATATAGAGAATTTTGGAGAAAACTTTAAATTGTAAGAAGAATAATATTTGAGGGTGTACGTTGAAGGAAATATGAAGGTTGATTTTAATGGAGAATAATTTTTGTAAGGCCTAGTAGTTTCAGATCGAATAACACGAGGAGAGTAATTTGAACAAGTCCAAGGATTTCATAAAACTTGATTTACGGGTTTCAGATCTAATTTAAGACAAGGTGGAAGAATTTGGATTTAAAGATGATTAAGTGGTTAGTATTGAGTGCTAATAAATAAAAGGGTATGCTTCATGAGTAATGTTTTGGAATTTAGGAATTGAGCCTATGATGATCATGACAAGGTCCAATCTTCATAACAAAGGGTATGAATTCTTGGTGGTAGTCATATAAAGGTTGATTTTCATATTTGGACTTATGAGATAAAGATATGATTGGCAAATTATGTTTAGATAAGCTTGATGGTATCAGAGAGAAATGATTAACTTGACATCCCTATGAAACCTTGTCTTCTGTTTCCCCTATCAGAAAGAGGGAATTGACTCATTCCATATCCTTTAATTATTCTTTAAAATTTTCAATATCATTGAACCCTAACTCCCTTGATCACGACCAATCGACTTTGGTCACATTTCCTTATCATATTAATATCCTGGGTCGTACTCAATTGAATTAAATTTAATTATGACCTAGATCTCTATCCTTGGATGCTCGTGCTCTGACCTTGATGACCTTGTTCCTCATCTTGCCCAAATCTTGATTTACCCAGAGATTGATCAACTTAGATCGTGCCGAGAATAAATTTTCTTTTCTATATATCGTGATTGGATTTCAATGTTATTGACAGTCTTGCTTTTAAACTTTCAATTTTGATCATCTTTAAAATAGTAACCCTATATAGTTAATTCCAGTTGTTGTTTTTTTATAATCATCAGTTTTCATATAGGATGATAGACTGCCTTACAGCCCGATGATTTATTATTTTCCTTACCTTTTCTAGAATGGCACCCATGACCAGAGTCTGTCCCCAGTGCACAGCTGCAGTTCTAGATGAGACCGAGATTGTACTTCCCCCTTCTATTGCTCAGGAGGTGTTAGCAGCCTCACCAGAGAATTTTCCTCCATCTCCTATCCTTTAGGAGAGGACTGCAGTTCAGCTGGAGACTGAGGGCCTCCCTTGCCTCCTAGAGTGGTACCCCATGCCATTCCTGATAGGGCTCAAATTTACAGACTTCTTCAGGATGTGCGGGAGGTATAGAGACTTCAGGCTAAGCTAATGAGAGAGCAGAGTCTCAACATCCAACTGTTGTGGGATTACATGCATTTGAGGGGAGAGCCTAGCCCCAAGAGGGTGAGGAGAAGTATATACCCAAAGCCTCAGGAGTACCCTGGCTCCAGCCTGGACCTGCCTATCCAGTTCAGATTCCTGTCCAGCAGAGGCCAATTGAGCGAGTGCCTACCTGTGCCTTCTATAAGAAGCCTGGGCACGTATGGAAGGACTGTTGGAAGAGACTAGGATGTGCCTATTTTGTGGGTCAGCTGCACACAAGATACGAGACTGTCCTACTACACCTATCCCTAGTTGAGGCCTACCCCCAGAAGAGAGTTCTAGCTACCAGACTAGTGTAGGTGAGTTCTTGACCTATACCTTATCCTGTCTTGATGATTACTGTACCCTACCATATTGTTTGTATGTTTTGATACCTTATGACTACTTTTGATCTAGTATGACTATAGTGGCTAGATGGTGAGACCCCAGACTGATTACTTGCCATAACCCTGTATGATATCTTTCCAACTGCATGATTTAGATAAGTTTTTTTTAAGACTATGATTGTCGGGGATTTGACCTAGAAGGAGTAGGATCATCTTAATTTCGAGGACGAAATTTTTTTAAGGAGGGTAGACTTGTAACCACCACTTTTCGAAAACGAGAATAATTTTGAACTTTTGTAATTTTTATCATTTAATAATAATATTTAAATTATATTAAGTTTTTTGGTGATTTTCTTTATTTATTTTATATTATTTGGATGGGTGAATTGTGATTTTGGTTGTTGCTAGTTTAACCCTAGAGACTGCTTGACTTAGAGACTAACCATGACCAAGGAGACTCGACCATGTGACTAGATTGGCTAATTACCTATTTTTAGGCTAAGGGTATTTTATTCATTGTGCATTACTTTGAATTTTATTAATTTATTAATTAAATTGCTTGTTGTGCGGTTTGATTGGTAGCTGAATTGGTGTTTTGGTAATATAAGTGGTTTGACCTTAGTCAACCTTGAACAGAAGCCTAGTAATGTAATTAGAAGTATTATTGTCCCTTTAAAATTTAAATTAGAATTATTGTTTATTTTTAGAATCAATTATTTCATTTTTAAGCTATTTTCTATTAAAGCCTTTTTAGCCTTTTTGACATGGGCCTTTTTAACAACTCATGGAGTGGTTGGCCAATGTGCAAACCCTAACCTAACACCCCCCTACCCCTGGCCGGCCATAAGCAGCCCCCTCCCCTCTCATTTGTAAACACATAGCCACCTAAGAGCAAATCCTAGCCTCCACTCTCCAAAAATCCCAACTTTTTCATCGGAGTCCGTTTCTCCCCCAAACGGGTTCCGTTGCGCTCGTAGGAAGGAGAGGATCTTGCTGGAGTACTTCTAGCAAGGCGGAGTGTAAACCCCCTAAAATTTCTTCTACGATTTTTTTAAAAAAATATATCATTGTAATTATTTTGTACTTCGTATCTACATGTCGCATATAAATTCTCATTGTTGTAGCGTGCGAGATTTACGTTTCATAATTGCTCATCGAATGCGAATATGTGCGAGGTACATATTTTTGAAAAAATATTTTATTAGAGATTTTATATATAGAATAATTTAATTTTCAAAATAATATGTGGTAAATATTTTTATTTCTAAAAGAGTTATTTTGTTCGTCGTTTAAAAATAAATGGTGCTTTGAAAAATTGTGGCTTATATGAAAAGTATTCCAAATATTTTGCAAAATTGAAGGTTGATACTTAAAATATTTTGTTATTTATAAGAGCTATTTTATGATTTAATATTTAAGTATTATCGTGATTTTTGAAATTAATTATTTTTATATTTATTTATTTATGTAAATGATACTTGAGATTTTGTTGATTTCAATATTTGATTAATTATGCTAATTTAAATTTGAAAAGATTTCATTAAAATTTGAATTAAATAAGTAGACGTTTTATGTTTAATTTGGATTTGAACGATTTAAAGTTTAAAGCGAATTTAAATATAATATGATATTATCTAGGGAGAATTTAAATCCTCCCAATTTCTATCCAACTGGGAATTCCCACCTCCTATATAAGGAGAGGTACTCCTCCAAATTTTCCATACTGCAATCACATCGTACATCGTGTCTGTGACAACCAAATCTTATTCCAGTTATTATATTTATCCATCTCGTGTTGGGACACACCCCTGACACGACACACCCGATACCGCCGAACAATCCTAACACTACCCAACTTCATCACCCTCACCACCAGAACGATGGCGTCGTTGTCATCTTCTTCACCCTCACCACTAGAACGATGTCGTCGTTGTCATCTTTATCACCCCTACCTTCACCATTGTCGCCTCCATCAACACCACCACCAAGCTCACCACCACCACTCCCGGCAGCCTCCTAAACCACCGTCAACACCATCCCTTTCCGACGCAACCACCGTCGTACTTCCACCGACCCTTTGCCAAACTTCCTGCACCATCATCATCACCGTCACCCTGTCGCCATCAACTCCACCACCATCACCCAATCAACTCCGGCCGTCCTCCGTCATCACCACCAGACACCAGACAGGAAAATAAAAGAAAATAAAAACCCTCATCTTCCCCGACGAGCTCTCCTGTCCGCCGCAGGATGACACCGCCCGACCAAATCCCTAGCATTCCTCCGCCGTGAACCAGCGCATCCGCCTCCCTCGTGAGCCGCGTGCCCCGCATCCGCGGGAACAGCTGCCACTCGTGCGCGCCTCTCCGTGCGTGCTGACAGCCGTGCCTAGAAATTTCACCATCGCCGGAGAACCCCGAGCCGTTCCAATGGAGAACCCCCTCTCATCCCGCGCCTCCGACCACCCGGCGCCACCGAATCGCCGTGCCACCGCTCGCAGATATCGAGCCGCCCCCTCTCACCTCTCCGACCGTCGAAACCCCGGCCGTCGCCTCCGCGCCAGGCGCGCCTGGCTCCTCCGCCTCCCGCTCCATCTTCCACCGCCTCTTTCGCCCGCGACCGCCGCTCCCTCGCGTCCATCAATCCACCGGAAAACACCCATCCGCCGCTCCTCTTCCCGCGCCTCCGCCTGAGTTCCCCAGCGCAGCCACGCCACCCTCCTCGATGCCGGGCCTGACCCCCTCCGATGCAGCCTCCGATCGCCAGTGGCCGCCCGCCCAGCAGCCGAGCGCCGCCTCCGGCCGCCTGAGCGCCTTCGGCCGAGCCCATCAGTGAGTTTCCCTCACTTTCCCCTTCTCGATTTCTAACCCTCTCTCTCCACACTTTTGGTTTAAAGAGAACAACTGAAAAGAATATTTACTATTATTATTAATTATTATTATTATTATTATTATTATTATTAGTATTATTATTATTTATTAAATGGTGTCATACTTATCTATTATTATTGCTATTATTATTATTATTATCATCATCATCATTATTATAATTATTATTAAATTATTATTTTCAAAAATTTTGTATTATTATTATTTACATGTATAGAATAAATGATAGAGTTATATAGGTAATTTCAAATATTCAAAATTTTCCTAAAATATTTTTCTAGATTTATATATATTCATTGAAATATTTCTGACTAATAAAACATAGATGTCTACCAAAAATTCTACTTTTACAAACTTATATCTAAATACGATTTTTGATTTATCAAAGTGTTTAATAAAAGTATTTCTCAAATTAAATTGATATACATAACTAATTTCAAGTATTTACGTAAAAAAATTATTTTAACTCATAAATTATACTTTTCAAACATTATAAATATTTTCTAAAATAATATAAGTATTTACTCTCCGCAAATTCTCCCAATTATCCTCATTACTCATGACTAATCATGCTTGCCTGTTTTCTCACAACCTCGAACCCCTACGTCTCGATCATGGCTATTGGACTATTGGGACATGACAGAACATCGCACAACAGGCGTAACATCAGGCAAGATACCTTGCCATAATTTACTGTTTATAATTTTTCTGTATTTTATTTATTGTATATCACTGTGTATTTATTTTTATTTCTTTTAACTGTACCATTATTACAGTTCCTGACCTAGTGCCTGCTCAGTGATATTAGCTGTATTTTGTTATTTATCCTTTGATTGCATATGGACCTAGAGTTAAGGGACTACCACTAGTTTAGTGCATTGCATAAACTTGACACTGTTGTGCCACGGGATGTGTGAGTTATGAGTAGCATAAAGCATCCGGACTTGCGTGTTGGCTGATCACTGATACGTATGGGACGTGCGTTAGGTCTAACAGTCAATAGTTGTATGTTAGAAGACTTGACGGTTAGTAGTGTTACATGGTCGTGGATACGACATGATAGGTACATCGGGTAGGGAGAACATTTCCTTGTCGTATGGGCTTCGATTGCACTTCCCTTGTAACCCGGAAGCTCCGCTGGAGATACGGGTATGTTGAGCCTCTCAGGTTTGCTACTGTCGTTTTTGAACGTCATGCACTGTGGTCACTGGTGCCCAAGTGGGGACTATACCAGATCCCATTTACAGCCAGGACTCATGCGACGAAAGGGTTGTTCTCAACTGCATGTTCACTTTAGTACGGTTAGGTTGCCTTATTTATGTCTTGTCATTTTCTTTGATTGTGGCATATTTTATATTCAGTATTCATATAGCATGTTTATTGTATCTTGTTACGTCCCTCTGAGGACCTGGTTATTTTGCCAGCTGTGTGCTCTTGTCTTTCGCAGGTGTTCTAGCCGTGGCCATGGTCATCTCTATTCCTTCGAGATGTTGCTTTTGGATCGTTATCTCCTTCGCTCGACCAAATTATTTTCTTTGTAAAATTCTTCCTTATTTTAATTAGTTGGTAGTAGTTTGTCTCCGCCCAACGATTGTATACATGACAAATTCAAAGTTGCTTTTATATCATTATTTATCTTTGTGGATGAGGTTTAGTGCCTTGGTTACTACATTTTACAGCTTATGTATACATACTACGGTCCATATACTTCGTATGTATACAGCTGGCATGATTACGTTCTAGTCCTACGTATTTTGGGACTGGGGCGTTACATGTTTTTGTGGTGGCCCATGCAGGTCATGTTTGTCGTTTCGGTTACATGACTGTACCGAACGGGCCTGCAATATAGGATTAAAATCTAGAATCTCATCCACCTACTTGACATCCTTCTTGACTTCAAATTCCGAACTCTCGTTCGACCCTCCTTGATTTGCATCTTGCTTGACCCCGTCTACCGTAAATTTTTAGTTTCGTGCTTAGTAAGATGACTACACTAGTATATGCTCATAGGTTAAACACATGGCTAGAAGGTTACGTTGACAATTAATATGCATTAAGATTTTATTTGAGTTATAAAGGTATTTATTTTCCTAGAAATATGAATTTAAGGATTAGTTAATTCAAGTTGGGTAGTAGCATATTACCGCTTCCAAAAGATAGTTGGAATTTTAATTTGATATTACAAGGTGATAGACACAAGAGGATAGCTAGATCGAGAAACAAATTGATTTGATTTGCGTATTGATTTTGAAGGTCTTTTGAGCTTTATGATTTATCGAGTTATAGCTATACATCTTTTTGGAAGGATATAAATTTGATTTGGAAAAGGATCATAAAATTTTAAATGTGGAAGTATGATTTACGATTGACCAAAATTTGAGGATGATGATAATTTGGTAAAATATTTTTTGAATTAAATTACGTCATATGATCTATGAATTATAAAGTTATTTAGATTTCGAGTTTAAAGCTGTGATTATGGATATTTAAATTTTGGTGAAATATATTATATATATATATATATATATATATCTATATATATAATATATGTATATATATATATATATATATATATATATATCTTATATATATATATAATATATATATATATGTATACTTTCGATGAGTAGTTATGACTTATTGGAAGCTAGATGTACATTTGAAGGATATAGAATTAAATTTGGGAGTTATTTAAATGTTCTATTTTTAGTATGAATTTCGGCTGATAAGCCTATTTAAATGTTGAGTTGAAGATTTGGAGAAAAAAAATTTATTATTCGATTTGCGATATACAAGGGTTGTTTCGAGATTGACTAGAGATTTAAAATTTGATTTAAGATTGACAGTCTAAGATAATTGGAATTTTTGGCGGAGTATCATGGAAATTTTATTGAGAAACTTCGAGGAACTTGAAATTTTAGATTAGATTATATATTGGTGAAGGACCAAGAAACAAGTAAGGTCACCCTAGTGAGATAGAAGTATTCCACATTAGATTGCCATACCATCTATGATTATGATATTGCATATACAAGTATAGTTAGTCATCGACAAACCGATGAACATATCTTTGACTTACTTGACCTTTCCACAAATCTAGATCTTTTATTCGTGACCATCTAATTGTTTGAAACTTAGAAATGATTAGAATCATTCCCTTGACCATACCTTTATGAGACTATTTTCTCTAGAAACTGTATCTCTAAGTTATTTTACCTTGATCTACGAGATTTCCTAATTATCTTTACTTCGTGCTTTAACCTTTAATTTTTGTGCATTAAATAGTACCTTATGAAAACCCACTTTCTATTTTTGATCATTTGGCGTTCCCTATCGTGACTTTGATATTTGGAGCACAACACTAGACTTTTCGTCCAACAAATTTCACATGCAAGACCTAGACGAGCTCACCTTCGTGTAGGTATATCATGTCCCACTAAAACACGTCCCCTTGTACTCTATTTTTATGATGCGACTTTCGAGTCAAAATGACTTGCTATAAATCCTACCATAATACTATGGTCCTTTATGACTTCGGTTGGAAATCAAATCTTGACTCAAGTCTTTCGACCCGATACTGATTGTGACCTACTTAATTCCTTAAATGCTTAATCTTGTGTTTTATCTTGATTGCTTAACCATTGTCCTTTATTTTTCATTTACTTGAACGCATAACATCTTTATGCAATATTAACAACCTTTACTTTCCTCCTTTCTGATTAAATTGCTTCACTCATATTTCACCTTGATTCCTCCGTGGTTTATGCAATTTTGTTCATTTTATGATTTCCTTGTTCGAAGATGAAATTGACCATGACATCCCTCGGTTAGTAGAGGATAGATTAGAAAACTCATCGAGGAGAATAGTGGTATAATTAATTAATGTGATTGAATATGCATAAGTGAAATTTTGTGGCAAAAATTTGAGAAAGGTGCTATCATTTCTCAAAGGAGACAAATCGGTTCTTCAATGTAAACCCATTATTAAGAAATTTTTATGAGGTGATAAGTAGGATGTTGATGTAGTAGATCTCGAAGCTACCCAATATTAAAAAGTGAAAATTTTGATATCCTAAGGAAATTTTTTATGATGATTACGAATATGAAGTTTCATAACTAAGATAGATTTTGATTGCTCCGAAATTGATTTATTAAATTTTAAAGAGATTGTGAGGCCGAAATTTAGTTTGAACGAAACTATATAGAAGAAGAAGAATATAGAATCCTTGAATTCAAAACTTTGGTACATAATGAAATTTAAATTGTGAGATATAGGAATTAAGAATATTTTTAAGGAATATAAATTTTGGGAGTTAATCTTAAGGAGAAACATCAAAGGAAATAAAGAAATTTTTTTTTGAAGTTTTATGGAATATGAATATTGAGAAGAAATCAGAGCTTTTGAAGATTTATTACTCGATGATCATGATGATAATTAACGCGACCCGAATATGAAATTAGTAGTCTTAGGATAAGATAGAGAAAGTTATTACAATCCTTGAAATTTTGGTGATTCTAGGATTGATGACAGGATGACCAATTAGACACAGAAGGATGTCATGCGCATGATCATTACAAAACTGCACCATTGATTTATTCTTTTAAGTTATCAAATTGTCAATTTTCATTGAATGTCGTTTCTTCTCCCCGTCTAATGAATTAAATCGTGACTTCTCATTCTTAAATTCTTTCTATCTCCTGAAGCCTACCTACCCTAATTTTTCCTAAATTTTGAGGACGAAATTCTTTTAAGTTGGGTAGGATGTAAACCCCCTAAAATTTCTTCTACGATTTAAAAAAAAATATCATTGTAATTATTTTGTACTTCGTATCTACACGTTGCATATAAATTCATATTGTTGTAGCGTGCGAGATTTGCGTTTCGTAATTGCTCGTCGAATGCGAATATGTGCGAGGTACATATTTTTGTAAAATATTTTATTAGAGATTTTATATATAGAATAATTTAATTTTCAAAATAATATGTGGTAAATATTTTTATTTCTAAAAAGAGTTATTTTGTTCGTCGTTTAAAAATAAATGGTGATTTGAAAAATTATGGTTTATATGAAAAGTATTCCAAATATTTTGCAAAATTTGAAGGTTGATACTTAAAATATTTTGTTATTTATAAGAGCTATTTTATGATTTAATATTTAAGTATTATCGTGATTTTCGAAATTAATTATTTCTATATTTATTTAATTATGAAAATGATACTCGAGATTTTGTTGATTTCAATATTTGATTAATTATGCTAATTTAAATTTGAAAAGAATTTATTAAAATTTGAATTAAATGAGTAGAGGTTTTATGTTTAATTTGGATTTGAACGATTTAAAGTTTAAAGCGAATTTAAATATAATATGATATTATCTAGGGAGAATTTAAATCCTCCCAATCCCTATCCAACTGGGAATTCCCACCTCCTATATAAGGAGAGGTACTCCTCCAAATTTTTTACACTACAATCACATCGTGCATCGTGTCTGTGACAACCAAATCTTATTCCAGTTATTAAATTTATCCATCTCATTTCGGGACACACCCCCGACACGACACACCCGATACCGTCGAACAATCCTAACACTACCCAACTCATCACCCTCACCACCAGAACGATGCCGTCGTTGTCATCTTCATCACCCTCACCACCAGAACGATGCCGTCGTTGTCATCTTCATCACCCATACCTTCACCATTGTCGCCTCCATCAACACCACCACCAAGCTCACCACCACCACTCCCGGCAGCCTCCCAAACCACCGTCAACACCATCCCTTCCCGATGCAACCACCGTCGTACTTCCACCGACCCCTTGCCAAACTTCCCGCACCATCATCATCACCGTCACCCCGTCGCCATCAACTCCACCACCATCACCCAATCAACTTTGGCCGTCCTCCATCATCACCACCAGACACCAGACAGGAAAATAAAAGAAAATAAAAACCCTCACCTTCCCCGACGAGCTCTCCTGTCCGCCGCAGGACGACGCCGCTCCACCAAATCCCTAGCATTCCTCCGCCACGAACAGCACATCCGCCTACCTCGTAAGCCGCGTGCCCTGCATCCGCGGGAACAGCTGCCACTCGTGCGGGCCTCCCCGTGCGTGCTGACAGCCGTGCCCAGAAATTTCACCGTGGCCGGAGAACCCGAGCCGCCTACTGGAGAACCCCCTCTCATCCCGCACCTCCGGCCACCCGGCGCCACCGAATCGCCGCGCCGCCGCCCGCAGATATCGAGCTGCCCCCTCTCTTCTCTCCGACCGCCGAAACCCCGACCGTCGCCTCCGCGCCAGGCGTGCCCGGCTCCTCCGCCTCCCGCTCCATCTTCCACCGCCTCTTCTGTCCGCGACCGCCGCTCCCTCGCGTCCATCAATCCACCGGAAACACCCATCCGCCGCTCCTCTTCCCGCGCCTCCGCCGGAGTTCCCCAGTGCAGCCACGCCACCCGCCTCGACGCCGGGCCCGACCCCCTCCGATGCAGCCTCCGATCGCCGGTGGCCGCCCGCCCAGCAGCCGAGCGCCGCCTCCGACCGCCTGAGCGCCTTCGGCCGAGCCCATCAGTGAGTTTTCCTCACTTACCCCTTCTCGATTTCTAACCCTCTCTCTCTACACTTTTGGTTTAAAGAGAACAGCTGATAAGAATATTTACTACTATTATTATTATTATTATTAGTATTATTATCATTTATTAAATGGTGTCATACTTATCTATTATTATTCCTATTATTATTATTATTATTATTATTATTATTATTATTATTATTATTATCATCATTATTATAATTATTATTAAATTATTATTTTTAGAAATTTTGTATTATTATTATTTACATGTATAGAATAAATGATAGAGTTATATAGGTAATTTCAAATATTCAAAATTTCCCTAAAATATTTTTCTAGATTTATATATATTCATTGAAATATTTTTGACTAATAAAACATAGATGTCTACCAAAAATTCTACTTTTACAAACTTATATCTAAATACGATTTTTGATTTATCAAAGTGTTTAATAAAAGTATTTCTCAAATTAAATTAATATACATAACTAATTTCAAGTATTTACGTAAAAAAATTATTTTAACTCATAAATTACACTTTTCAAACATTATAAATATTTTCTGAAATAATATAAGTATTTACTCTCCGCAAATTCTTCCAATTATCCTCATTACTCATGACTAATCATGCTTGCCTATTTTCTCGCAACCTCGAACCCCTACGTCTCGATCATGGCTTTTGGACTATTGGGACATGACAGAACATCGCACACCAGGCAAGATACCTTGCCATAATTTACTGTTTATAATTTGTCTGCTTTTATTTATTGCATATCACTGTGTATTTATTTTTATTTCTTTTAACTGTACCATTATTACAGTTCCTAACCTAGTGTCTGCTCAGTGATATTAGTTGTATTTTGTTATTTATCCTTTGATTGTATATGGACCTAGAGTTAAGGGACTACCACTAGTTTAGTGCATTACATAAACTTTGACACTGTTGCGCCACGGGATGTGTGACTTATAAGTAGCATATAACATCCGGACTTGCGTGTTGGCTGATCACTGATACGTATGGGACATGCGTTAGGGTCTCACTGTCAATAGTTGTATGTTAGAAGACTTGACGGTTAGTAGTGTTACATGGTCGTGGATGCGACATGATAGGTACATCGGGTGGGGAGAACATTTTCTTGTCGTATGGGCTTCGATTGTACTTCCCTTGTAACCCGAAAGCTCCGTTGGAGATACGGGTATGTTGAGCCTCTCAGGTTTGCCACTGTCATTTTTGAACGTCATGAGCTGTGGTCACTGGTGCCCAAGTGGGGACTATACCAGATCCCATTTACAGCCAGGGCTCATGCGACGAAAGGGTTGTTCTCAACTGCATGTTCACTTTAGTACGGTTAGGTTGCCTTATTTATGTCTTGTCATATTCTTTGATTGTGGAATATTTTATATTCAGTATTTATATGGCATGTTTATTATATCTTGTTACGTCCCTCTGAGGACTTGGTTATCTCGCCAGGTGTGTGCTCTTGTCTTTCGCAGGTGTTCTAGCCGTGGCCATGATCATCTCTATTCCTTTGAGATGTTGCTTTTGGATCGTCATCTCCTTCGCTCGACCAAATCATTTTCTTTGTAAAATTCTTCCTTATTTAAATTAGTTAGTAGTGGATTTGTCTCCGCCCAACGATTGTATACATGAAAAATTCAAAGTTGCTTTTGTATCATTATTTATCTTTGTGGATGAGATTTAGTGCCTTGGTTACTGCATTTTACAGCTTATGTATACATACGACGGTCCATATACTTCGTATGTATACAGCTGGCATGATTACGTTCTAGTCCTATGTATTTTGGGACTGGGGCGTTACATGGAGGAGGCATTTGCTCGGGAGAAATCGGCCGACAAAGTGCTCGGGGAATTCCTTTTATTGAGATTCCGACTCTCAATAGGTAAATCCCGATATACCTTTGTTTCTCCTAAATTTTCTTCATTATTGCATCAATATAGTTACCCTTGATCTGTGTATGAAGTTTCGTAGGATTTTGGTTTCGTTTGATAGCGGTATCGGGCACGTATCGGTCTCACGTTGCACGTGTTCGGCAAAATGCCACTTAGAATTAAAAAGTGTTAATTTTTGATTCTGTTTTCACGAAATCCTTCCTTATATGATTTGTAACAAATTTCTTGAAGACGGATCAGAAATTGACACGATTTCGGCATCCGAACGGACACGGACACGCGTGCACGAGATCCCGTACACGATCCCGTGCATGCCCTACAGTCTGTGCGTCATAACTCGACACACAGTGCTCTGCCTCGTATGAAATTTTACGAGCATGTAGGGGCAACCTCTTCCCACATGCCCATAAAATTTTACGTCATTTCGTGAAGCGAGCGCGGAGAAATCTTGCGTGCACTGGTCGGCTGAACTGTGCATTCAGGCTAAAATTTGTCGCTGACACGGCCTTCGTACGCGAACACGGCACGTCGAGGACCCGTACCAGGAGTTGGATCACGTAGCCCTATACCTAGACTACTCAGGGAGTCGATCCCGAGTCGTGGCGTGGCCCGACGCGCGAGCCACGAGCGGCGACCCGCATGCACGAGCACGCACGCACGCGCGCCCGCGCGTAGGCCGCGCGCTATTGCACGAGCCGCTGTGTCGCGTTGCTGCGACTTCGTGTCATGTCGACATGTCCTATACCTACCCCGTGACCCAACCTAGCCGTGTGCACGAGCACAAGGCTTCTCGTTGCGTGTGTGACGCGCAATCGAGCAAGAACACCCTCTTCGACACGCTAAATCAGTTTTCCGATATGCGTTCTCTGGACACGACATGGACACGGTTTCGACCACGGAAGTACCCAAGAACGTCCCACGTATCGAGACCAACGTATTTGCCAAGTTTCGTGAGTTGGTTTGGAGTATTTTGCATTTTTGGTCGATTTGAGAAAATTGGGTTTTTCGGGTTCAATATTTTGAATAGAAATGTGATATTTTGATTCTTCGACTTTTAATCGATATTTTCTGACTTGTTAACTCATATATAATATTTTGGACTTGCGGGAATTGATCCGCGGGATTATTACCTATTTGTTTACCTTTTTCAAGTATAATTGAGTTTTTCTTTCAAAATAAATTTGAATAGTTCTATAATATTTTGAATTTCTGAATTTTAAGTATTAAATTTGAGTTTGTGATTCTAATATGACATTCTGACTTTGTGGGAATTTATCCTAGGTTTATATCCTATGTAATTATCATTTACATATGCAAATTAGATTTACCTTTATGAATATATATGTATATGTGAGTATATGTATATATTTATGTATAAAAATGACTAGTATATAAGTAAATATGTTGGAATGAGAGTTTAAGGTTCGGAATTCCAGGTTTGAGTTCATTTCTCGGATTCGAGTAATCAATCCTCTTTACCTATATGAGTATGTATATGTATATTATGCATATGTCTATAAATATATATATATATATATATATAAATATATATATATATATATATATATATATATATATATATATATATATATATATATATATATATATATATATATATATATATATATAGTTTCCTTTAAATGGATATATGTGTATATGTGTTTATATATGTGATATAATCCATAGTTAATACTTGGTTTTTAATCTCAGATTTGATTCATTACACAGCAGTCCTTTATCGCATTTTTCCTTCAAGTCTCATATTATATAATTATATGTGTATGTATAGATATATATGTGTTTTGTATATATATATATATATATATATATATATATATATATATATATATATATATATATATATATATATATTTTTTTTTTTTTATATATATATATATATATATGCCTTAATGAATGTATATATATATATATATATATATATATATATATATATTCACATTCATTAAAGCAATATATATATATATATATATATATATATATATATATATATATATATATATATATATTGCTTTAATGAATGTGAATATATATATATATATATATATATATATATATATATATATATATATATATATATATATATATATATATAATATATATATATATATATATATATATATAAAATATATATATATATATATATATATATATATATATATAGTCTTAATGAATGTGAATGTGAATATACCTATATGTATGTGGATTGATTATGAATGTAACCATAGGGTATTGGGACAGATTAGGATCAACCCAATGAGCTTAGTTTAGTCGAGTTGACCGACAAGTTGACCAAGTTGACAAAAGTCAACTTTGGGTCAAACTTGCTCCAAATCGACTCAAACGAACTCCGAATGACTTGAAAACTTGTGTGTGACCTAAAAATTAGTAAACGGACTAGTTGACTTAGAGTTTACCAGGTTTGACCAGAGTTGACCAGGGTTGACCAGAGTTGACCAAGGGTTGACTTTAACCTAGAATCATGTAGAATTGTATTGTAGGCATTTCTTATGATATTTTAGACCTTGTTGTGACTTGTGGTTACTTTAAAACGGTTTACATCACTCCAGTTCAGTTACACATCCTCATCAGCAGCTCAGATTGTCAAGCGAGTACATTCTCCGATCTTTCATTCTTGCTTGGACGTATTTACTTGTTATAGACTAGTTTACTTGTTGCTGTCACGATATATCACGGATTAGTACTATATGGATCTCTTCATGCGATGTTATCCCCTCGGATACATCGGATATATTGTGCTCATGTACTTTATCATGTGCATCGTCTACTCATTGTATTCGTGCTTATTCAAGTATACTCATGTGACATTCATGTGCACTCATGATCATGTGAGCCTTCATGTATAACCCAGTGTGCATATGGACTAGCTATCCATGTGACGCACTACTTTTATGTGAAATAACGTAACCTGGACAGATCCTTGTGTACTAATTAGGGCAGGGGGAGTATTTATTTGGTTATGTGATCTACACCATTTCATGTATAACTCCAAACTAGATTTAAGTCATGTATAACCTAAGCCTGTTTACATAACCAAACATGTGCTCTGAATCACGTAGTTAGTTTAGTTTTTCTTATCTATATCATGTATATCTATTTCCAATATATCATGTTCTTCTTTTTACAGTCTCTCTACTATTTCTTTACAGCAGTTCATGTATATTATTCTCTAGCTTGTTTCATATTTCCTTTCATGTTATGAACTTTGTGAGAGATATGTATTCATTCCTGTCCTGACTGGACCCGTTGAAAATATTACAGATGATGAGGATTGCTGCGACACTTACTATGGAGCAGGCCTAGTTGACACAGGTGACCTGGACCCTCAGCAGGATCCAGTAGTCGCTGAAGACTTGCCATGAGTTAGATTAGACTGTTATTACTATCTAGTTATGAGACCTTGTGATTGTATTGAGATTTATTATGGTGTGTTTTACACCGGATTTCTATTCATATTATGACTTTCTGTTGTGATTATCTTTCTTCTATTCCATCTTAGTTATTGTGATTGAGTTGTACCATATATATATCATTCTCCAATTGGAGCATTTCTAGATTGTGGTAGATGTTGGACCTAGGACAGCGTTCTACCGCCGAAACTACGGCGTAGGCTGGACGTACCCACGTCTCGTGCCCTTACACTGGGTGCGGGTCGTGACACATTTTTAGTGGTGGCCCATGCAGGTCTAGAATTGTGGTGGTATTCGAACTAGAGTATCACTATGTAGCTCCCCTTTCCGAAAATCCTTAAAATATTTTATTTTATTTTATTTATTTGATTTATATAGTGATTTTAGAATTTTATAAATGTTTATTTAGTTAATTATTACGGTAGACGATTTTAGCCATGGTTAAGTTCTGAAGTACCAGACGACCAAGAATTATGGCACGGATAGTGCAATAACGTGCTTTGACTAGTATTTAGCCATGGTAGGGGAATGCCGAGCCATAAGAGTGTCCTAACTGAGAAAACCAGGCCAAGTTGCGACTTTACTCCTAGAAATAGTTAAATTGTTATTTATTTATGTTATTAAATATTAGGAGACCGGTTGTACCAAACCAGCCTGGACTGGACCCGAACTGAGCTAAGCCCATGTAGTCATGCGACCCGTCCAAAAACGTTCATGTTGATTTATTGTTGGTATGATTTTGTCGTATCTCAGTTTAATGACCTAATGCATGTTTTATATATATTTATTAATAAATATTATAGATATCAATATTATTGATATTCAATGATAATTGTATATAAAAAAGTCCTTGTACATTTTAGGATTTTTAGACTGTGTAAAATGGTATATACACCATTATTTATTTATCGAGTTCGTTATTATTATTATTTTTATTATCAAGGTTATTATTATATAATAATATTTTATTATTGGTTTTGTCTAATAAAGGTTATATTATATATATATATATTCATATTTAAAAAAATAAGCTCTACACTAGGAATAGATGTTAGTGGGACTCATTTGAGTTCTATGGGAGTATAATATATATATATATATGTAGGCATATATATAATTGTTCTTAATATATATGTAGGCATATATATTATATATATATACATATAATATATATATACTTGTATGTGGGTATATGTATATATATATATATATAATAGAGTAAGAGAATATGGGCTCAGCCCAGCCCGACCATGCAAAGTCCCAGCCCAGTCTTATCGGGTATAACAACTTCCCCCACAGCCTAGAGCCCAGCCCGGCAACAACCAAGCCAGGATCGGCCCAACATCTCCCAACCCGACCCTTTGATAACATATACCCATAGGTATATAACAGAGCGTTCACAGCCAAGTTCTTGATATCGAGCGTAACAGAGGGAGACACCAAAACCTAAACCCTAAACTCCTCGCCCCGACCCCGAGCCCAGGCGCACCGCCCAGGCGGCCGTGCGGCGGAGAAGCCACCGTCGGCCGGCGGCGGACAGCCGCGCACGTGCAAGCCGCGCGCACGAGGAAGTGATAGCCGCAGCAGCAGTTGCAGCAGCGAATGCCACTTCGCGACGAGAAATCTTCCTCCACACTCGACGTCGTCACGAGTCGTTTTCTCCGGTACAATCCTGACATAACCCCTTCCTAGTTCCTTCAACTACTTTGTTTAGATTCGCAACCTACACGACGAAAACGAGTTCCAAATATCGCAAAAATATCGATTTTGGACGATTAGAATACTGTCCTGATCACCTTTGTTTCGAGGCAATTCTCGATCAACCCAGTAGTTATTTTTCAAAACTTTTTGAACAAACCTTTAGACAACATATAGGAGATGAAGACCCTTCTTGTAGATTTATTTTTCATCTAATATATGGAAAGATATTTGATTTCAAAATCCTAGAAAAATCTGGTTTCAAAATATAGAAAATAGGAAAAATCCATCCACACGACGTATGTCCCGCCATTCCGGGCGACGTGGTCACGAACCGAAAGCATCGAAAGCTGCGTATCGGCTTCGTGGTCATGTGGGCTTTGACGGAATTTAAATTGGTCGCGTGTGCACGACGAATTTGATGCGTATCCGTCGAAATTCACCGTATCGTGTACTTTGCAAATTCTTCAATTACTTTGTGCACGCTCGTCAGATCGAGACGAAACTTGCGCCAACAGGACCGTATTATTTTTTTGGTCCTGCATGCCAAGTTTGGTCCAAATCTGAGACAGTTGAATCGTACATCGTTTTGCGGGCCCCACGGTCCCACTCAACGGGCGATTTTGTGCACGGCCCGCCGGAATCCAACTCTGGACATACGGTTGGGTTCATATCGGAAAACTGGATCCGTAGACATGTAGTTTGACGACTTTAGAGACCATTGACTCTAGCACACTTTTCGGTGCAAAGCGGATCCAACGGCGGATACCGTTTTTGCCCAAAATTACCGTTTTGCCCCTGTGTCCAGAATTGGACTTAAGGACAGGCAATCCTAGCTAATTTGACTATTCTAAGACTGTTGGCAATGTTTGTTTCATCTTTCGGAGACAGTTGTGATGACTTGGACTTTCTGACTTATTGATTGGCGATATATTGTTCCTTCCCCGTGCAACTCCCAGGCAAGTATACCTTGCCTCCCTCTACAGTTTTATTTACATGTATTTTATTTCAGTTTCCAGCTTTTGGATTATTTATGGACATATGCTTTTTTGTGTTATTTTTTGTGGAGTTGTTTTTATTGTTTATAGGCATGTTCATGTTTTGGCCTTGTGTTTCACATTTGGAGTTTCTCGCCAGTACCTTGCTTGAGTCGTGTCAAAGAATGAGTGCGTATAGTGAACTGCTAAATCCTTGATATTGCTTCCTTGGCACCAGTGAGTCCACACTAGGGACGAGGGTGTAGACTTGACTTGACTTGCACCAGAGAGTCCACACTCGAGACGAGGGTGTTTACATCAAAGAGTCCACATACGTGACGAGGATGTAGTATTTACATCAGAGAGTCCACACATGGGACGGGGATGTAGTGTTTGCACCAGAGAATCCATACTCGGGACGAGGGTGCCTTGCCGTGAACTAACCAGAGAGTCCACACTCGAGACGAGGGTTAGTACTGACCAGAGAGTCCACACTCGGGACGAGGGTTAGTACTGACCAGAGAGTCCACACTCGGGACGAGGGTTAGTGTTTAGTTCAAACCAGTGAGTCCACACTCGGGACGAGGGTTTGGTTTATTCCATTGATCATCGTGTTTCGTTCATCCGGCAGTTCATTATGCGTAGTTGTTCTAGTGTCCGTATTCGTAGTCATTGGTCGTGTTTCCGTTTTCTTGTTTATCCTTTTTGCGCATGATAAAACTGTTAGATAGGCATATATATTATGTATCTTGCTATGTCCTCTGAGGACCTGATGATCTCCTCAGGTTTAGCGATTGCATGGAGTTAGCTAGTAGTTCTGGATGGCGGAGGATTTACGATTCTTGCGGGATTCAGGTATCGTTATTGTGTTTATTATTCGCTCATGCTTTACATTCCTTATCGTGAGATATTATGTTTCTTGATTCAGTTTAGACTCTTGTTATTTCCTTAAGAGTCTTATCGGACATATATGCTAGTGGGCTGCAGACCACGATCCATACTTGTTCATTCTTGTTTAAATGATTCATGTGGATTGAGATATAGTTTAGATTAGATATGATACCATAGCCTTGACAGCGTTTACGTATTCGAGTCGGGCTGGAGTCCGCTCGATACGTAGCTGGCTTGTTCACGAGTTCGCGTCCGAAAACCGGGTGCGGGTCGTGACAAGTTTTTTTGGTGGCCCATGCAGGTCAGAGCATATCGTACCAGTTACGTAACTGTACTGGTACGAGCCTGCGATAATGACTAAACCTAGAAATCTCAATCCACACTGCCTTGAAAATTCTCCTAGAAATTTCTCTACGTCCTTGAAAATTTCATATTTGCTCTCGATTATACTTCCTTGCTTTCTGTACCATTGATTCTCGTCCCTTTCATTTCGAGGTGACGAACGATCGTGTTGTCTAGAATTCATCAGAAATTCCTATATTATAGTATAATATTGCATGATTATTGAGTTTTGGTTGTTTATAGATATTAGAGATTATAGATACCATATGTCCTAGATATTTTTAGTAAGAATTATTAGCCACTAGTTAGAGGATTATAAGATTTTAGTAACCCGTGTTTCAAGGGAGTAGTGTAACCTAAGGTGGGTAGAAGTCCTCGAGATTTTGTAAATACCAAATGACTATAGAAGGCCATAAAATATTTTGAGGAGATTAAGGTAATAGTAGACTTTGAATTTTAAGGAATAGTTATGAATTGGAATTTCGAGGACGAAATTATTTTTAAGGTGGGTAGATTTGTAGCTCCCCTTCCCGAAAATTCTTGAAATATTTTTTTTATTTTATTTATTTGATTTAAATAGTGATTTGAGAATTTTATAAATGTTTATTTAGTTAATTATTATGGTAGACGATTTTAGCCATGGTTAAGTTTTGAAGTACCAGACGACCAAGAATCATGGCACGGATAGTGCAGTGACGTGCTTTGACTAGTGTTTAGCCATGGTAGGGGAATGTCGAGCCATAGGAGTGTCCTAACTGAGAAAACCAGGCCAAGTTGCGACTTCACTCCTAGAAATAGTTAAATTGTTATTTATTTATGTTATTAAATATTAGGAGACCGGTTGTACCAAACCAGCCTGGACTGGACCCGAACTGAGCCAAGCCCATGTAGTCATGCGACCCGTCCAAAAATGTTCATGTTGATTTATTGTTGGTATGATTTTGTCGTATTTCAGTTTAATGACCTAATGCATGTTTTATATATATTTATTAATAAATATATAGATATCAATATTAGTGATATTCAATGATAATTGTATATAAAAAAGTCCTTGTACATTTTGGGATTTTTAGACTGTGTAAAATGGTATATACACCATTATTTATTTATTGAGTTTCGTTATTATTATTATTTTTATTATCAAGGTTATTATTATATAATAATATTTTATTATTGGTTTTGTCTAATAAAGGTTATATTATATATATATATTCATATTTGTAGAAATAAGCTCTACACTAGGAATAGATGTTAGTGGGACTCATTTGAGTTCTATGGGGGTATAATATATATATATATATATATATATATATATATATATAGGCATATATATAATTGTTCTTAATTTATTAAGGTATATGTATATATATACATATAATATATATATACTTGTATGTGGGTGTATGTATATATATATATAATAAAAAAAATAATAAAAAATGTATATATATATATAATAGAGTAAAAGAATCTGGGCTCAGTCCAGCCCGACCATGCAAAGTCCCAGCCCAGTCTTATCGGGTATAACCACTTCCCCCACAGCCTAGAGCCCAGCCCGGCAATAACCAAGCCAGGCTCGGCCCAACATCTCCCAACCCGACCCTTTGATAACATATACCCATAGGTATATAACAGAGCGTTCACAGCCAAGTTCTTGATATCGAGCGTAACAGAGGGAGACACCAAAACCCAAACCCTAAACTCCTCGCCCCGACCTCGGGCCCAGGCGCACCGCCCAGGCGGCTGTGCGGCCGAGAAGCCACCGCCGGCCGGCGGCGGACAGCCGCGCGCGTGCAAGCCGCGCGCACGAGGAAGAGATAGCCGCAGCAGCAGTTGCAGCAGCGAATGCCACTTCGCGACGAGAAATCTTCCTCCACACTCGACGTTGTCACGAGCCGTTTTCTCCGGTATATTCCTGACATAACCCCTTCCTAGTTCCTTCAACTACTTTGTTTAGATTCGCAACCTACACGACGAAAACGAGTTCCAAATATCGTAAAAATATCGATTTTGGACGATTAGAATACAGTCCTGATCACCTTTGTTTCGAGGCAATTCCCGATCAACCCAGTAGTTATTTTTCAAAACTTTTTGAACAAACCTTTAGACAACATATAGGAGATGAAGACCCTTCTTGTAGATTTATTTTTCATCAAATATATGGAAAGATATTTGATTTCAAAATCCTAGAAAAATCTGGTTTCAAAATATAGAAAATAGGAAAAATCCATCCACACGATGTGCGTCCCACCATTCCGGGCGACGTGGTCGCGAACCGAAAGCATCGAAAGCTGCGTATCGGCTTCGTGGTCATGTGGGCTTTGACGGAATTCAAATTGGTCGCGTGTGCGCGACGAATTTGATGCGTATCCGTCAAAATTCACCGTATCGTGCACTTTGCAAATTCTCCAATTACTTTGTGCACGCTCGTCAGATCGAGACGAAACTTGTGCCAACAGGACCGTATCGTTTTTTTGGTCCTGCATGCCAAGTTTGGTCCAAATATGAGACAGTTGAATCGTACGTCATTTTGCGGGCCCCACGGTCCCACTCAACGGGCAATTTTGCGCACGGCCCGCCGGAATCCAACTCTGGACATACGGTTGGGTTCGTATCGAAAAACTAGATCTGTAGACATGTAGTTTGATGACTTTAGAGACCATTGACTCTGGCACGCTTTTTGGTGCAAAGCGGGTCCAACGGCGGACAACATTTTTGCCCGAAATTACCGTTTTGCCCATGTGTCCAGAATTGGACTTAAGGACAGGCAATCCTAGCTAATTTGACTATTCTAAGACTGTTGGCAATGTTTGTTTTAGCTTTCAGAGACAGTTGTGGTGACTTAGACTTTCTGACTTATTGATTGGCGATACATTGTTGGTTCTCCGTGCAACTCCCAGGCAAGTATACCTTGCCTCCCTCTATAATTTTATTTACATGCATTTTATTTCAGTTTCCAGCTTTTGGATTATTTATGGACATGTGTTTTTTCGTGTTATTTTCTGTGGAGTTGTTTTTATTGTTTATAGCCATGTTCATGTTTTGGCCTTGTGTTTCATATTTGGAGTTTCTCGTCAGTACCTTGCTTGAGTCATGTCATAGAACGAGTGCGTGTAGTGAACTGCTAAATCCTTGATATTGCTTCCTTGGCACCAGTGAGTCCACACTAGGGACGAGGGTGTAGACTTGACTTGACTTGCACCAGAGAGTCCACACTCGGGACGAGGGTGTTTACATCAGAGAGTCCACATACGGGACGAGGATGTAGTATTTACATCAGAGAGTCCACACACGGGACGAGGATGTAGTATTTGCACCAGAGAGTCCACACTCGGGACGAGGGTGCCTTGCCGTGAACTAACCAGAGAGTCCACACTCGGGACGAGGGTTAGTACTGACCAGAGAGTCCACAATCGGGACGAGGGTTAGTACTGACCAGAGAGTCCACACTCGGGACGAGGGTTAGTATTTAGTTCAAACCAGTGAGTCCACACTCGGGACGAGGGTTTGGTTTCTTCCATTGATCATCGTGTTTCGTTCATCCGACAGTTCATTATGCGTAGTTGTTCTAGTGTCCGTATTCGTAGTCATTGGTCGTGTTTCCGTTTTCTTGTTTATCCTTTTTGCGCATGATAAAACTGTTAGATAGGCATGTATATTATGTATCTTGCTATGTCCTCTGAGGACCTGGTGATCTCCTCAGGTTTAGCGATTGCATGGAGTTAGCTAGTAGTTCTGGATGGCGGAGGATTTGCGATTCTTGCTGGATTCAGGTATCGTTATTGTGTTTATTATCCGCTCATGCTTTACATTCCTTATCGTGAGATATCATGTTTCTTGATTTAGTTTAGACTCTTGTTATTTCCTTTAGAGTCTTATCGGACATATATGCTAGTGGACTGCAGACCACGATCCATACTTGTTCATTCTTGTTTAAATGATTCATGTGGATTAAGATATAGTTTAGATTAGATATGATACCATAGCCTTAACAGCGTTTACGTATTCGAGTCGGGCTAGAGTCCGCTCGATACGAAGCTGGCTTGCTCACGAGTTCGCGTCCGAAAACCGGGTGCGGGTCGTGACACACTACAACCTGCAATAGGATATAGGATATAGTTTTGAGGTACTTAATCACATTAGGAAAACTCTGATCCAATACTTGCCATCTAAATTCTTGTTGATTAAATGCTTCCCCTTGAATAAATAAACTGTCATCTTTGATTTTTTTCGCTTCCTTCTCAGTAGTTGCTTCTTGTTTTGATCTGTCTTCAGGATAGTTATGGAGACACGATCTCATCGCTCCGGTCCATGCAGGTCCTAATTCGTATTAGTGTGATGTCGTGGTAGTACAACAACTTAGTCGTACTACTACGAGCCTGCTATAGAGTATAGAAAGCAAAGTGTTAGAATGAGAGGATACTCAATCACTGTTAGGATTCCTTGAGAGATTCCTGGGACGACCCTTGAGAATCTTATTTTAACTTCGATTTGAAATCTTTTTCCTTAATTCGATTCACCCATTACTCCTTGTTATTGAATTTGATTTTGATGGATTCATTGTTGAATTTTGAATCTTGATGATTAGTTGTTAACTTTGAGTTTGTATATAAATATATTTATATTTATCTTTATTTTATTTTGAATTTAGGGTATAACCTGATAACATACTTGATAAGGACAGTGAGAAAGGTAAAGGTCTACTTTATTGTGGGGTTAGAATTTATCGCAGTCATACTGGCTAGCAAGACAAGGACATAGAGCCTAATTTTGATATACTTATCCTAGTTATGGAATCTAGATTTTCTTGCAGCCATACCGGTTGGCTAGGTAAGAATTCTAAATAACATAATTACAGGGTGTATACCTTAGTCACGGACTCTATAGCTTATTACAGCTATGCTTACTGGCGTGGCGAGATTCTAGCAACATGATTTCAGGAAGACGTGTATGGTTATCAGATTATATCTCAAAATTCGTTCATTCCTTTGAACATATGAGCAAGAACAAGTTTTATCATTATTTCTTTCTTGCCATTATTTCTTGCATTCCCATTTTTGCTTATCTTAGTTAACTCTGTCCTAATTACATCAATCACCTATCTCGTATCAGATTCAGTCAGCTATACTTTGAAACCTTTGAATCTCCATACTTTTTTTTTACCTTGGAAAGGTCGAGGAAGTGACGTAAATCATCTAGCTCGGAAAGGACGTAATTTGTTATCTCATGATAATCTAGGTAGGGATATAAAACGTTGGTCTTTGATATAGAATTTTGAGATAGAGGTGGTAAAAAGTGAGAATGAAATCAAGCGATTTATATTATCAATCTAGGAACGATCACACACAGAGAAATATTTGGATGTAGATAATAGATGCATTTCTTAGCTGACGAGGATATTCGAGGTCGACATAGTTGAGGACTGGATAAATTTTGGTTATTGATTCTTGAGACATTTACCTTAAGGCTATGATGTTAAATTTAGGGACTTAGTAGTGGAGAAGAGATTTTAACTGTATTCGATGGCAATACAAAATTGAATTAGATATTGTGAGAAAATGGCTAAGAACAGAAAGAACACAAGGATTTTTGAGTTAAAGAAAATATAGAGATTTTTGGAGAAAATTTTAAATTGTAAGGAGAATAATATTTGAGGATGTACGTTAAAGGAAATATGAAGGTTGATTTTAATGGAGAATAAGTTTTGTAAGGCCTAGTAGTTTCAGATCGAATAACACGAGGAGAGTAATTTGAACAAGTCCAAGGATTTCATAAAACTTGATTTATGGGTTTCGGATCTAATTTAAGACAAGGTGGAAGAATTTGGATTTAAAGATGATTAAGTGGTTAGTATTGAGTGCTAACAAATAAAAGGGTATGCTTCATGAGTAATGTTTTGGAATTTAGGAATTGAGCCTATGATGATCATGACAAAGTCCAATCTTCATAACAAAGGGTATAAATTCTTGGTGGTAGTCATATAAAGGTTGATTTTCATATTTGGATTTATGAGATAAAGATATGATTGTCAAATGATGATTAGATAAGCTTGATGGTATCAGAGAGAGATGATTAACTTGACTTCCCTATAAAACCTTGTCTTCTGTTTCCCCTATCAGAAAGAGGGAATTAACTTATTCCATATCCTTCAATTATCCTTTAAAATTTTCAATATCATTGAACCCTAACTCCCTTGATCACGACCAATCGACTTTGGTCACATTTTCTTATCATATTAATATCCTGGGTCATACTCAATTGAATTAAATTTAATTGTGACCTAGATCTCCATCATTGGATGCTCGTGCTCAGACCTTGATGACCTTGTTCCTCATCTTGCCCAAATCTTGATTTATCCAGAGATTGATTAACTTAGATCGTGTCGAGACTAAATTTTCTTTTCTATATATCGTGATTGGATTTCAATGTTATTGACAGTCATGCTTTAAACTTTCTATTTTGATCATCTTTAAAATAGTAACCCTATATAGTTAATTCCTGTTGTTGTTTTTTATAATCATCAGTTTCATATAGGATGATAGACTGCCTTACAGCCCGATAATTTATTATTTTTCTTATCTTTTCTAGAATGGCACACAAGACCAGAGTCTGTCCCCAGTGCACAGCTGCAGTTCTGGATGAGATCGAGATTGTACTTCCCCCTTCTATTACTCAGGAGGTGTTAGCAGCCTCACCGGAGAATTTTCCTCTATCTCCTATCCTTCAGGAGAGGGCTGCAGTTCAGCCAGAGATTGAGGGCCTCCCTTTGCCTCCTGGAGTGGTACCCCATGTCATTCTTGATGGGTCTCAGATTTACAGACTTCTTTAGGATGTGCTGGAGGTAAAGAGACTTCAGGCTGAGCTTATGAGAGAGCAGAGTCTTAGTATCCAACTGTTGTGGGATTACATGCATTCGAGGGAAGAGCCTAGCCCCAAGAGGGTGAGGAGAAGTATATACCCAAAGCCTCATGAGTACCCTGGCTCCAGTCTAGACTTGCCTATCCAGTTCAGATTTCTGTCCAGCAGAGGCCAATTGAGCGAGTGCCTACCTGTGCCTTCTGTAAGAAGCTTGGGCACGTATGGAAGGACTGTAGGAAGAGACTAGAATTGTGTCTATTTTGTGGGTCAGCTGCACACAAGATATGAGACTGTCCTACTACACCTATCCCTAGTCGAGGCCTACCTCCAGGAGAGAGTTCCAGCTACCAGACCAGTGGAGGTGAGTTCTTGACCTATACCTTATCCTGTCTTGATGATTACTGTACCCTACCATGTTGTTTGTATGTTTTGATACCTTATGATTACTTTTGATCTAGTATGACTATAGTGGCTAGATGATGAGACCCCAGACTAATTACCTGCCATAATCTTGTATGATATCTTTCCAACTGCATGATTTAGATAAGTTTTTTTTTAAGACGATGATTGTTGGGGATTTGACCTAGAAGGAGTAGGATCATCTTAATTTCGAGGACGAAATTATTTTAAGGAGGAAAGACTTGTAACCACCACTTTTCAGAAATAAGGATAATTTTGAACTTTTGTAATTTTTATCATTTAATAATAATATTTAAATCAAATTAAGATTTTTGGTGTTTTCTTTATTTATTTTATATTATTTAGATGGGTGAATTGTGATTTTGGTTGTTGCCAGTTTAACCTTAGAGACTGCTTGACTTAGAGACTAACCATGACCAAGGAGACTCGACCATATGACTAGATTGGCTAATTACCTATTTTTAGGCTAAGGATATTTTAGTCATTGTGCATTACTTTGAATTTTGTTAATTAATTAATTAAATTACTTGTTGTGCGGTTTGATTGGTAGCTGAATTGGTGTTTTGGTAATATAAGTGGTTTAACCTTAGTCAACCTTGACCAGAAGCCTAGTAATGTAATTAGAAGTATTATTGGCCTTTTAAAATTTAAATTAGAATTATTGTTTATTTTTAGAATCAATTATTTGATTTTTAAGCTATTTTCTATTAAACCCTTTTTAGCCTTTTTGACATTGGCCTTTTTAGCAACTCATTAAGTGCTTGGTCCATGTGCAAACCCTAACCTAACACCCCCTACCCTTGGCCGGCCATAAGCAGTCCCTTCCCTCTCATTTGTAAACACATAGCCACCTAAGAGCAAACCCTAGCCTCCACTCTCCAAAAATCCTAACTTTTTCATCCGGAGTCCGTTTCTCCCCAAACGAATTCCGTTGTGCTCGTAGGAAGGAGAGGATCTTGCTGTAGTACTGCTAGCAAGGAGGAGGAGGCATTTGCTTGGGAGAAATCGGCCGACAAAGTGCTCAGAGAATTTCTTTTATTGAATTTCGACTCTTAATAGGTAAATCACGATCTACCTTTGTTTCTCTTGAATTTTCTTCATTATTGCATCCATATAGGCACCCTTGATCTGTGGATAAAGTTTCGTAGGATTTTGGTTTCGTTTGATAGCGGTATCGGACACGTATCTGTCTCACGTTGCACGTGTTCGGCAAAATGTCACTTAGAATTAAAAAGTATTAATTTTTGATTCTGTTTTCATGAAATCCTTCTTTATATGATTTGTAACAACTTTTATGAAGACGGATCGGAAATTGACACGATTTCGGCATCCGAACGGACACGGACACGCGTGCACGAGATCCCGTGCACGGTCCCGTGCACGCCCTGCAGTCTGTGCATCATAACTTGACGCACAAAGCTCAATCTAGCGTGAAATTTTATGAGCACGTAGGGGCAACCTCTTCCCATATGCCCATAAAATTTTACATCATTTCGTAAAGCGAGCGCATAGAAATCTCGCGTGCACTGGTCGGCTGAACTGTGCATTCAGGCTAAAATTTGCCGCTGACACGGCCTTCGTATGCAAACACGGCGCATCGAGGACCCGTACCAGGAGTTGGAACAAGTAGCCCTATACCTAGACTACCCAGGGACTCGATCCCGAGTCGTGGCGTGGCCCAACGTGCGAGCCACGAGCGGCGACCCGCATGCACGAGCACGCACGCACGCGCACGCGCGCACAGGCCGCACGCTGTTACGCGAGCCGCTGTGTCGCGTAGCTGCGACTTCGTGTCATGTCGACATGTCCTAGACCTACCCCGTGACCCTACCTAGCCGTGTGCACGAGCACGAGGCTTCTCGTTGCGCGTGTGACGCGCAATCGAGCGAGAACACCCTCTTCGACACACGAAATCAGTTTTCCGATACGCGTTCTCTGGACACGACACCGACACAGTTTTGACCGCGAGAGTACCCGAGCATGTCCCACGTGTCGAGACCAACGTATTTGCCAAGTTTCGTGAGTTAGTTTCCTTAAAAAAAAAATAATATATATATATATATATATATATATATATATATATATATATATATATATATATATATATATATATATATATATATATATATATAGTTTCCTTTAAATGGATATATGTGTATATGTGTTTATATATGTGATATATTCCATAGTTAATACTTGGTTTTTAATCTCAGATTTGATTCATTACACAGCAGTCCTTTATCGTATTTTTCCTTCAAGTCTCATATTATATAATTATATGTGTATGTATATATATATTATATATATATATATATATATATATATATATATATATATATATATATATATATATATATATATAAAAATAAAATATATATATATATATATATATATATATATATATATATATATATATATATATATATATATATATATATATACATATATATATTGCCTTAATGAATGTGAATATACCTATATGTATGTGGATTGATTATGAATGTAACCATAGGGTATTGGGACAGATTAGGATCAACCCAATGAGCTTAGTTTAGTCGAGTTGACCGACAAGTTGACCAAGTTGACAAAAGATAACTTTGGGTCAAACTTACTCCAAATCGACTCAAACGAACTCCGAATGACTTGAAAATTTGTGTATGACCTAAAAATTAGTAAACGGACTAGTTGACTTAGAGTTGACCAGGTTTGACCAGAGTTGACCAGGTTTGACCAGAGTTGACCAAGGGTTGACTTTTACCTAGAAGGACCTAGAATCATGTGGAATTGTATTGTAGGCATTCCTTATGATATGTTAGACCTTGTTGTGACTTGTGGTTACTTTAATTAAGTTTACATCACTCCAGTTCAGTTACACATCCTCATCAGCAGCTCAGATTGTCAGGCGAGTACATTCTCTGACCGTTTCATTCTTGCTTGGACGTATTTACTTGTTATAGATTAGTTTACTTGTTGTTGTCACGATATATCACGGATTAGTACTATATGGATCTCTTCATGCGATGTTATCCCCTCGGATACATCGGGTATATTGTACTCATGTACTTTATCATGTGCATCATCTACTCATTGTATTCGTACTTATTCATGTATACTCATGTGACATTCATGTACACTCATGATCATGTGAGCCTTCATGTATAACCCAGTGTGCATATGGACTAGCTATCCATGTGACGCACTACTTTCATGTGCAATAACATAACCTGGACAGATCCTTGTGTACTGATTGGGGCATGGGGAGTATTTATTTGGTTATGTGATCTACACCATTTCATGTATAACTCCAAACTAGATTTAAGTCATGTATAACCTAAGCCTGTTTACATAACCAAACATGTGCTCTAAATCACGCAGTTACTTCAGTTTTTCTTATCTATATCATGTATATCAATTTCTAATATATCATGTTCTTTTTACAGTCTCTCTACTATTTCTTTACAGTAATTCATGTATATTATTCTATAGCTTGTTTCATATTTCCTTTCATGTTATGAACTGTGTGAGAGATATGTATTCGTTTCTGTCCTGACTGGACCCGTTAAAAACATTACAGTTGATGAGGATTGCTGCGACACTTACTATGGAGCAGGCCTAGTTGACACAGGTGACCTGGACCCTCAGCAGGATCCAGTAGTCGCTGAAGACTTGCCATGAGTTAGATTAGACTGTTATTACTATCTTGTTATGAGACTTTGTGATTGTATTAAGATTTATTATGGTGTGGTTTACACCGGGATTTATATTCATATTATGACTTTCTGTTTTGATTATCTTTCTTCCATTCCATCTTAGTTATTGTGATTGAGTTGTACCATATATATCATTCTCCAATTGGAGCATATTCTAGATTGTGTTAGATGTTGGACCTAGGACAACGTTCTACCGTCAACACTGCGACGTAGGCTAGACGTACCAACGTCTCGTGCCCTTACACTGGGTGCGGGTCTTGACAGAGGGTTTTTGGTGTATATATATAGGAAAAAGTGTCTGCAAAAGGGTCTATACCCATATGTAACCAACGGTTACATTCCTATGTAAAGAGTGTTGATGGCTCTTGTATTCCCTTGTACTTGGGAATGGTTTAAACAAGGTGTTACATTCTGTGTACATCAAATTTAAGGAGATTCATGCACACAAGTTCAACATGGTATAGCAAGCTCTATCAAAAGGAATAGGAGGAGTATTTACCTTCTGTCGTAGGCGTGCTCTATGACAGGGAAGGCATGCGAATGAGGTTGGACAACGGCTATGGTGTAGCAAAAATGTGTTTCGTCGGTAAGAGAGCTCCGAGATGTCGGCAACGGTAGAACACCATCGCTTTCAAGATCCAAATGGCCGATGGGGGGGAGGGGCTGCTGGAGGTGGCGCCTCCCTTTTGGAGGGTCGTTGGCCAAGGGGATGGTCTGGTGGAGGCTGACCTGGCACGCGACAGTGCGACAAACTCGATAGCCGCGACAGTAGCTCGTGGCAGTAGCTGCAACAGCAGCAGCGTACGTGCTGCGGGGGGCTCGACGGCCTAGGTGGCGAGGGGGTCCACCCCGCGATCGTCGTGAGTGTAGGGTGGCACGGCGGCCGGCCTAGGCAGCGTGCACATAGTTAAGGCACGGAGGTACGGTCGGCAAATATGGCAACAGCGACAGCATATTTTACGGCAGCAGGAGGGTGTTAAGGAGGAGGAAGGAGAAGAAAAAGATAAGGAAGAAGAAAAAGATGGAAGATGAGGAGGTAGTGGGGCGGAGCTAGGGTTTGAGGGGGAGCTACTGTTTGGCCAAGGGGCTGTTGGGTTTGTGTATACGAAAGGAAGAGAGAGAGAGAGAGTGAGAGAGAGAGAGAGAGAGAGAGAGAGAGAGAGAAAGAGATATTTGTTATAATGAAGGAAGGGGTATTGGCTGGATGTTTAAAAAAGTAGAGATAGAGTGTGAGTAGTAAGGAATCTCTTCAAAAGTGGAGTGTGTTGTTAAAGGGGGATTGGTCATTGGATTGAGAGTGTCATAGGTGGCTTTTCTAAAGCCATCTCTTGGGCTTAGCAAAAAGAAATGAGTTTTAAATGGTGAGGATGTGAGTGTCTTAATAGGGAATTTTCCTGTAACCTTTATGGACAATGATTTTGTCCATTAGGCATAGATTTGAGTTTGTTTTGTGTGTTTGGTGTTTTGTAGGAATGGAAGGGTATTGTGTGTGTAGGTATTCATGAGAGGATGACATGAAGCTTGGGTTTGGTTTATTGGAGTCGGGTTGGGTCAAAGTCGGGCTAGGTGCGATCAATGACTTAATTTAAGTCATTTATGATCTCGGATAGATAATAAACATGTGTGGCTCGACTGAATGGGACACAAGTATCAGGTGTACAGTAGGCTTAATGTGGGTCATGTTCATATTTTAGGTTGACAGGTTTGGATCGAAATGGTGTCCCCAATTTAAGTCAGAAATAAATGTGACTCCATGGTATGAATCAAAATCGGGTCTTGTGTTAGAAAAGTTGTGCGATTAAAAAGGGGCACAAGGAGGTATGTTTGAGTGGGACACAAAGGTCATGGTGTAGAGTGTCTCGATTAGATAATGCATATGAAGTTGGTTTTGCGAAAACGACTAGTCTTGTGCTCCTAAATTAAAAGTCAAAGCAATATGCATATGATAATCACAAATAAAAGTAGGAATTAATTCATTAATAACTAGAAATTCATGATTAAACGTATTTAAATCCTAATTAATCTAAATCTATTCTAATTAAAAAATTCAGAGGGCTTACATATCATGATACATCTAGAAGGGTCTTGACTTTTCTGAATGATTTTTGGTTTTTCTAGAAGATTCTGGAGCCTTTTGGAAGATTCGATAATCTTCTAGAACATTTTGGAAGCTTTTCGCATAACCTTACTATAGAAGCATGGAATTCATGCGCCCTAGAAACCAAGTTCAAAAAGGCACATCTCTACGCGCTACAAAAGGCATGAGCCAGATATCACAAATATAGTTGGCGCATCATAAAAACAACAAAGACGGAATGCATGAAAATGAGATTTTTATTGATCACAATATGTTGAAAATCTATTACATAGATTTTTTTTCATTGATATTTGTGGTTACATGGAAAAACTACTAAACAGCCTACTCTAAAAACTAAAAAGGCAGGCGCATCACTTCTACATCTCAGCCGCTAGCAGCACAGGCACATCACTTAACCTTGTCTTCCGTCGCTGTGCGTATCACTTTGGCCTTTATCTTATCTTCGGCCATATGGATTAGTCGTTGGTGGCCGACGCATCTCTTCAGAACGAGATACTAGTTGAGCAAAATTTGGGTTGGCAATAAACCCAAACCCGGTGATCAACATCTTGGCACTCGATGTTGTCTCTGGAAAGAATACGGCCAGTGTAGTGCATGAGCACGAACTGCTTTGCCAATAGCCAACTGGTGCATCTCAGTTCTTTGATGGAGTACTTTGTCAAAATCGTAGCTTCTTTGATCGAGGAGGTCTACAACTCACAGCCGACCGACTCACCAAGGAGGAGGCTCACTACCATCGAAAGTTAAGTGTGTTCTTAGCATGAAGTTAGGTGGAATAAGAGTGAGCAAATGCTTTAATCTTCAAACATGCCAATTTATAGGTCAAACTATTACAGAAGCATGAAAATAAGCACATCAATCACAGAAGCGCAGATAGCAACGTACGCTGCCTATAGTTCACAAAAGCGCAAAAGATAACGGTTGTCTAAAAGCGCAAACAAGAAAAAGTCACAACAGACAAACGAAGACAGTGCATAGAGGAAAAATTCTTAATTAAAATTATGTCTACAAAGATCTATTACAGATTCTTCATGATTACATATAAAGACTAAAACGCTTAAAGTCTATAAATGGACAGTCTTCAGAAAGGGTGTAGTCCCCCAAATATGCAGCAGTGTCAGAGCGAATCACTTTCTCGTCTGAGCAAGCCACTTCCTAGCCAGGCACGGAGGAACTCCAATATGGCTAATGAAGCAGCTATTTGCTCGAGCAAGAACGCAACTCCTACTCGTGATGCTACTGCGGGACTTGAGCAGGGCAGAGGACAACCTGTGGCTCTTCCGGTTGGCAATAAATCCAAACCCTGTAGCTTGGACATCGAAGACCTCCAAGATGTTGTTCAGGTTCAAACTTCTCATGGCAAACTCTCAAGTGCATCTCAAAATCCATTAGTCATTCTTCTACAAGGATACAACTTCTTTGAATGAAGAGATCCACAGCCAATAGTCGACTAGTGCGAGGCCAACGACAATTTGAAGCTAAGTCGGGATCAAGCTTGACTGTGGGAATACTAAGAGGCAATGGACGTAGCTCCTCAGAGAAACCTCCCTTTATATAGGCTGAGTGTGGTCCAACCCCTAACGCCATGTACCCTCGGTCAAAGGCCCCTAAATTTATGGGATGAACCTAGGACTTAGCACAATAAATCTCATTCAGTAGGTTCATTTGACTGAATCCTAGGCCACAAACTCCTTGAATTCCCTAAAAGATGATGGTAATTAAAGATACACTGATTCAGTAGACACAAAGGGGCATCATTAATCAGAAAGAGCTCTCAGAAAGTCCTGAGACGTTTCATAAAAGTGTAGTGGCTTCACAAAGCTCTCAGAAGTCCCTCATTGATTCGTAAAAGTACAGTGGCTTCACAGAACCCGACCAAAAGTCTGCTCGTCGCCCAAATGTATAGTGACTCAGTTGTCTTCGAAACACAGTCTCCTTGTCGCCCAAAAGTGTAGTAACTCAGTTATCTTTGAAACACAGTCTCCTCGTCGCTCAAAAGTGTTGTGACTCAGTTGCCTTCAAAACACAGTCTCCTCGTCGCCTAAAAGTATAGAAACTCCGTCGTCTTGAAACACAGTCTCCTCGTTGCCCAAAAGTGCAGTGACTCATTTGCCTTCAAAACAGTCTCCTCGTCGCCCAAAAGTGCAGTGACTCCATCATCTTCAAAATACAGTCTCCCCGTCGTCCAAAAGTGCAGTGACTCAGGTGCCATTGAAAAATAGTCTCCTCATCGCCCAAAAGTGTAGTGACACTGTCGTCTTTGAAACACAATTCTTCTCGTTGCCTAAAAGGTGTAGTGACATTGAAGCCTCACCTGAAGCACAGCTCGCATAGATGTGCAGTCCTATAAGGTGGCATTGTTCCACGTATATCTTTTCAGAGGTGTAAGCCCCCTGAATTTTAGGGTTTATTTTAAATTTTCTGAATGAATTATTTTTGATGAATATTTTATTATTTAATTGTTTTGATCATTAATGTTACTTTCCGTAACTTTGACTTCTGGAGCGTTAGGGATACCAATCTCTGTAAACTCTCTTTACGAGTTTTGTAGTAGACAAGATTATCTTTATGTTGATATATCATGTCCCTCTTGAACTCGTTCTCTTGTGCTCTTTTTGTATCGCGCAACTTCGGGTCAACTTAGACCAATTAATCGTTGAATAATTATTCTCACTTTTATCTTTGATCATCGTTTGCACGTTACCGTAAATTTTAATTTAGGAGCACAAGACCAGTCGTTTTCTCAGAACCAACTTCTCATAAATGATCTACTCGAGACGCTCTTCACCCATGACCTTCATGTCCCACTCAGACACTCCATTTTGTGCTTCATTTCCTTCGCACAACTTTCGGGTCAATTTAGGCCAATTAATTATCTACCGTAAAACCTGATTTAATTTCTAATTTAATTTCGGGACCCGACATCGATCCAACCTAGTCGACCCAATGTATGGACCTGGCCCACATGAAGCCTACTACCCACATGAAACTTGTGCCCTATTTATTTGAGTTCCCGCATGTTATTTATTTACCCATGATTATAAATACCTATTTTAATTCAATTATTGCACCCTGTCCGATTTTGATCCGACCCGGCTCGACCGAACCCGAACCCAAGCTCCATGTTGTACTCTCATGACTGCCCAAATACCCCACACAATATTTCTCTTCCCTATTTTAAATTTCTCTTTCATTTCTATAAATATCTTTCCTTTTCTTTCTAATATATAATATATATATATATATATATATATATATATATATATATATATATATATATATATATATAAAATATATATATATATATATTATATGTATACACATATCTCTCTTTCTCTCTCTTCACTATATACACTTCACCCTCCCCTTTACAGAACATCCCCCCTCCTTGTGGCCGACCTCCCTCTCTCTCATTTCAAATATCTTTTCTCTCTCTCTATTCTTACACTCTTTCTCTCTCTTTATATTAAACACACACACACACACACAAATACTCCACACTCTCTCTCTCTCTCACTACAAGAGCAGCCGACACCCCTACCTTCTTCACCACAGCCATCTCCCTCCTTTCTCCTCCCTCCATAGCAGCAAGCATCACCACCAACCTCACCATCATCCTCCCTCTCCTCCTCCTACTCTCCACCATACCACAACCATCAACTACACCACCACCATTGTCATCATCTATTACCACCACCATTAACCACCTCCACCAACATTACCCGAACCGCCACCACCACCGCACAGCCACCCCCCCGCCATGCCTAGCGCTGTACCACGGCCCCCCATCGGCAACCGCCACCCCGCGCCGCAGCAGCAGCTGCAATAGTAAGCGGCAGCAGCCGCAATGCGCACGCGTACGGGCTCAAACGTGCGCTGCCGCGATGGCCGTGTGCCCCCACATGGCGGCCAGCCCCCAACGAACCCCCCCTGGCCACCACCTTCCTCCCCGGGGTGACGCATAGCATATTCGTGCATTTTGAACAGAATTCCGTCGTGACGCGCGAGTTTTGAACTCGGAAATAGCGCTCCGTCGCAGCGACTTCGCACGCATTTTTCGAGAGATCTGACCTTTGGATCGGCGAACTCCTTGCTCCATCTTAATCTCGTTATATAGCACTTCACTCCCCTCAATTTTTGTCCGTTAATTTCGTCGTTTGATACCTCAAAACTGGCCACTAAGTTGACCGTTTAAATTGAACTATTTTTGGATAATTTTGTGGAGCCGACTTCGTCAGCTCGTAACTCCTCCGTCGCAGCTCCGGTTGGCGCGCTACCAGTTCTTGTATGCAGCTGGTATAACCATCTTCCTTCCCCTTATGTTTCGTTTCATTATAAGCACGTTAGGTTGGTCAAATTCGACGCCAAAGTTGGCCGTCCGAATTCTTTAATTTGCACTTGTAAAATTCCATTTTTGAACCCGGGACTCCGGATTCAATTTTTGACACCACCAGTAGACTCGTGGCGTCGTTCTGGCATGTTTTCATATAAAGTTTGCTTGATTTGGAGAACATGGGCCCTGACACGCATTTCGATGTAAAGCGGGTCCCACATTCCGAGTCAACGGGTCACTTTGAGATCGGCTCATCGGAATCCAATTCCGGATATACCGTTTAGTTTGTATCGTCATTATGGACTCGTTGCCATATAATTTGCTAACTTTTGAAGACATTTGCTCCGATACGCATTTTGGTACAAACCAGATTCCAAATGTCCGCGTCAACGTGTCATTTTGAGATCGGCACATCAGAATCCTATTTCGGACATACCGTTGGGTTCTTATCATCATTCTATAATCTTGGACATATAATTTGCTAGGTTTTATAGACTTCTATCCTGACACGTTTTTCGGTGCAAAGTATGTTCAACGACGGACATCATTTTAACCCAAAATTATCATTTTGCCCCTGTGTCTAAATTGGACTTATGTGTAGGCTATGTTAGCTAATTTGACCATTCTGGACACGTTGGTGATATTTGTTTTATCATCCGACAACATCTGTAGATTTTGCTTATGTATCATCCTCAATTTGTAATTAATTATTTTTTTAGAAATTGTTACTTGCTGTTTTTGAATTTTTATATAATTTTAATTGCTGTAAAAATTTAGGAAAAATTGTAATTAAATACTATGTTAATTTAGCTAATTTAATATAATTTTTCTAGCATTTAATAAGTACTTTTGGCATTTTATAAAAATGGAAAAATAGAACTCATTTTCAGGATACATGTGTTTGCTGATTTTTAATAAATATCTATGAGGGTTTATAAATTCCAAAAAAATTAGTATAAATTTCTATAATTAACAAGGATCATTTTGGTACTTTATCTTATGTATAATTGAGCTTTTTGTCTATCTCAAAAATTGTTGGAACTCAGTGTACAGTCTGATTTATTTATTGAGTAGTTACGACTTATAAAGTTTTGTGTTGATTTGAGTTATTGTAGTATTGGACCTCACTCTACACTAGTGTAAAGGCCCTAAAAAGTTAGTTTGGATATAGTGTCACCCCACATTGGACTTTTATGCTAGGTCCCCACTTGGCTAGTATCCAGTTAGGAGTCGTGTCACACAACTAGTGTAAAATCTCGAACATAACTTAGAGGCTGAGTTTGTATATCATTTTGATAGGATACCGGACATCTATATCTTCGTACTAGTATTCTTGCTTTGCTCGAGGTGAGTACCCCTACAAACTTTATTTTACTGCATATGATAATGAATTGCGTATGAACCATGTTAATACAGTGATTTACACTGGAAAACCGTATCTTACAGGTTTCTATATATCTAGCATATGCTTCACATGCTTTAATTAAACTGCTCTCAGTACCTACCATGTTTTAAATTATTTCTAGTACCTGCCATGCTTATACTATTCTCGTATCTTCCACATGTTTTTACTGTTCTCGTATCTTTCACATGTTTTTACTGTTCTCGTATCTCTCACATGTTAGAATATGGGTTATGGAGAAACTGATAGTTGAGTACGTGATCATGCCCCTTCTACCGTGATGTATGTACCGAGCAAGATAGCATTTTACATGTATACCTTGTCGTAGGCCTATCCCGCGGATTTGTGCGTATGTACATCTATCGCTTGTGACTTGTACGGAAGTACATTTTATTTTACATGTGCCCTCAGCACTTTGTACACCTATTGACCGATCACGTACCTACTCCCGTTTTAAATTCTAGATATACATATGTCGCCATGACAAATGTATTCTTGCCATGATAGATTATGATATGACAGGATAGATTTGTGATATGACATGATTGTGATACGACATGAGATAGATGTCATGATTCTTATTTACTACATCTCTTTTCATTCCATGCTCAGTATGTTTAGTTTGTAGAATCAGTACTTGCTCCCGTCCTGACAGGATAACGTTGTAGGAATACTTTCGGAGGAAGATTTGCTCTGTGATATTTTCTATGGACCCACTACAGAGGCCCCAGCGGGGAACCTTGCTTAGATATTTTCATGTGTTTTGAGACTTAGACTTTGTTTTGAACTTATATTTGATTACTGGACTTTGTCTCCAGTTAGATACTTTGGAAGTGTATTATTAAGTCTGTGCTTGTTTACCTTCGCTTATAGATGCTGTGTTGTGATGAACCTATTAAATGTGATATTAGAACTGTTAGCAGCTTAGATCCTTTATTGTCTATTCTTAAAACAGCTTACTACGCTTTAAACCAAGCGTAGGCTGGACATGGCTCGGCCCGGCCGAACAATGTGGGTAACGGGTTGTGACATGTTTTTTGTGGCGGCCCATGCAGGTCAGGACTTAAGATGTTTGGTTACACCAAGCATGCCTGCAATTAGGATCTTAGGACAACTTGTTAACACTAGGGATAAAATTTGGAACACCTAGAGGATTTCTAGGATTGTAACATAGGAAAACTCATCACAGCATAGGACCGTTAACTATATTTAGTATCTTATTTGAAATTCAGTGGGTTACAATTTTGGCCAGGATAGTACCCTTGGGATGACCCCTGAGGATCTCACTCTAATCTTACCTAGAAATCTGTTTCCACTTATTTCCATTTTCTCTTCCTTAAATTCGTTGTTGAATTTAATTTCTGATTTTCGTTGTTAACATTGATCTTGTATCGTGATAAATTTTGTGGATTGAATTGTGATATATCCTGATAAGGTAAATGTCTGCTTTATTTATGGAGTTTAGAATTTATTGCAGCCATATTAGTTGGTATGACAAAAACATAGGGCTTGATTTTGTGTATACTTATCTTAGTTATGGAATCTAGATTTTCTCGCAGCCACAACCGGTTGACATGGTGAGAATTCTAGATAACATGATTATAGGGTGTATACCATAGTTATGACTCTATCGTTTATTGCATCTAAGCTTACTGGTGTGGCGAAAATTCTGGCAACATGATTTCAGGAAGACGTGTATAGTTATCAGATCATATCTCAACTTGGTTCACTTCATTATGACCGATTGAGCAAGAATAAATTCTTATTATCATTCTTCCCTATCTTGATTAACTCTGTCCTATCTACATCCACAATAAGGATTACAGGTTCTCTAGGACTCTCCAATAGGATTGCTTTCCTCGTTGATTTTTTGGACATAATTATTTTTGTGTTCCATCTTTCCTATGACTTGACTAAACTCTTTTTCGTTAACCTCTTGGATAATTCTTCTCGTTATGCATCTTGTTGTCTTTGTACCATTCTTGGAAATTTTTCGATAAACTTTCCTGTCTTGCTTGACCCTTTAACTTGCTTGGACACTGTTATGGATTGCTTGACCCAGTCTTAGGCCTTGTTACCTTCTATTTTGATAGACGATCGAAATAGCCAAACCTTGTTAACTGATTCTATAGTATAACTATAAATGTATTGTGTGTTTGTGATAAGTACTTTTCCTAGGGATTGGTTAGATTAAGCTTATGGGACAAGTATGAGTGACTGACTGTAGTAGACTTGGAAACCATTAAGAACGATTGTATTGATAGTATGACTTGATGATAGGGTATCTAAGATGGAACAATGAGATAGTATATTATTGTGACTATGGATTAAGTATTAGAATCTTATGCTTAGAATTTGAGGATTGAGCATTCATAGGACTTTGATGACCAAGTGATTATTAGTTATCTATAGCTAATTACATGTGATTAGAGGGTAGATCGATACGTGGATTAATATATAATAAATTAGAATGAGTTATCGTATTGCGTACGAGATCGGGAAGATATCAGTTAAAATGACAAGGAACGAGGCAAAGACATATGTACATTGGTAATTAATAAATCGGGGGTCTGAAATCGAGGATTTATATTCGGAGGACTTGTTGAGTAAGAAGAAGAAGGCTCTACGCTAAGGATAAGTATTGAACGTATAATTTCAAGAAAAAGCTGTAGGAAAGGATTGACGACAAATAATACAAAGGGCCTGTGGATTGATAGAATATGGATACTTAGGATACGATAAAGAAATCAAGTATTTACAATTGAGGTTGGAAATATGGTTGATGATTAAGCATTGTAGGCTTATAAACATACCAAGAGAATGACCTATAGTTTAGGGTATACATAAAGGATCCATGTTAGAATGGAAGATTCTAAAGGATATATGACGTAGTTTTGATAGAAGGACTTTGTTGAACCTGAACCAAAAAGATTGTAAAGAGAAACAGAAGAGATAATTACAAGGGTAGCAGTTTGAGTATCGTAGCCAGAGCAGCTACATGTTATAGTTTGACCTATTGGGTGATTTTTAATTTCGAGGTCGAAATTTTTGTAAGGTGGGTAGGATGTAAGCCCCCTGAATTTTAGGGTTTATTTTAAATTTTCTGAATGAATTATTTTCGATGAATATTTTATTATTTAATTATTTTGATCATTAATGTTACTTTTATTAACTTTGACTTCTGGAGCGTCAGGGATACCAATCTCTGTAAACTCTCTTTACGAGTTTTATAGTAGACAAGATTATCTTCATGTTGATATATCATGTCCCACTTGAACTCGTTCCCTTGTGCTTTTTTTGTATCGCACAACTTCGGGGCAACATAGACCAATTAATCGTTGAATAATTATTCCCACTTTTATCTTTGATCATCGTTTGCACGTTACCGTGACTTTTAATTTAGGAGCACAAGACCAGTCGTTTTCCTCTGAACCAACTTCTCATAAATGATCTACTCGAGACGCTCTTCACCAATGACCTTCGTGTCCCACTCAGACACCCCATTTTGTGCTTCATTTCCTTCGTACAACTTTCTAGTCAATTTAGGCCAATTAATTATCTACCGTAAAACCTGATTTAATTTTTAATTTAATTTTGGGTCCCGACATCGATCCAACCTAGTCGACTCAAAGTATGGACCTGGCCCACATGAAGCCTACTACCCACATGAAACTTTTGTCCCATTTATTTGAGTTCCCGCATGTTATTTATTTACCCATGATTATAAATACCTATTTTAATTCAATTATTGCACCCTGTCCGATTTTGACCCGACCCGGCTCGACCGAACCCGAACCCAAGCTCCATGTTGTACTCTCATGATTGCCCAAATACCCCTCACAATATTTCTCTTCCCTATTTTAAATATCTCTTTCTTTTCTATAAATATCTTTTCTTTTCTTTCTAATATATATAATATATATATATATATATATTATATGTATACACATATCTCTCTTTCTCTCTCTTCACTATATACACCTCACCCTTCCCTTTACAGAACACCCCCCTCCTTATGGCCGACCTCCCTCTCTCTCATTTCAAATATCTCCTCTCTCTCTCTATTCTTACTCACTCTCTCTCTTTTTATATTAAACACACACACACACAAATACTCCACTCTCTCTCTCTCTCCCTCTCACTACAAGAGCAGCCGACACCCCCACCTTCTTCACCACAGCCACCTCCCTCCTTCCTCCTCCCTCCATGCAGCAAGCATCACCACCACCCTCACCATCATCCTCCCTCTCCTCCTCCTACTCTCCACTAAACCACCACCATCAACTACACCACCACCATTGTCATCATCTATCACCACCACCATTAACCACCTCCACCAACATCATCCGAACTGCCACCACCACCGCACAGCCACCCCCCTGTCGTGCCCAGCGCTGCACCGTGGCCCCCCGTCGACAACTGCCACCCCATGCCGCAGCAGCAGCTGCAACAGCAAGCGGCAGCAGCAGCAGTGTGCATGTGCGTGCGCGCAAACGTGCGCTGCCGCGGTGGCCGTACGCCACAACATGGCCGACCCGCCCTTGACGAACCCCCCTGGCCACCACCTTCCTCCCCGGTGCGACGCATAGGCTATTCGTGCGTTTTGAACGGAATCCCGTCGTGACGCGCGAGTTTTGAACACGAAAATTATGCTCCGTCGCATCGACTTCGTACATATTTTCCGAAAGATCCGACCGTTGGATCGGCAAACTCCTTACTCCGTCTCAATCTCGGTATATAGCACTTCACTCCCCTCAATTTTCGTCCGTTAATTTCGTCGTTTGATACCTCAAAATTGGCCACCAAGTTGACCGTTTAAATTGAACTTTTTTGGACAGTTTTGTGGAGCCGACTTCGTCAGCTCGTAACTCCGCCGTCGCAGCTCCAGTTGGTGCGCTACTAGTTCCTGTGCACAGCTGGTATAAACATCTTCCTGCCCCTTAAGTTTTGTTTCATTATAAGCACGTTAGGTTGGTCGAATTCGACGCCAAAGTTGGCCGTCCGAATTTATTAATTTGTACTTATAAAATTCCATTTTTGAACCCCGGGACTCCGGATTTAATTTTTGACACCACCAGTAGACTCGTGGCGTCATTTTGGCATGTTTTCATATAAAATTTGCTTGATTTGAAGAACGTGGGCCCAGGCACGCATTTTGGTACAAAGCGGGTTCTACATTCCGAGTCAACGGGTCACTTTGAGATCGGCTCATCGGAATTTAATTCCGGATATACCGTTGAGTTCGTATCGTCATTCTGGACTCGTTTACTTGTAATTTGCTGAGTTTTGAAGACATTTGCTCCAGCACGCATTTCGGTGCAAACTAGATTCCAAATGTTCGCGTCAACGTGTCATTTTGAGATCGGCACATCGGAATCCTATTTCGGACATACCGTTAGGTTCGTATCATCATTCTGGATTCGTGAACATGTAATTTGCTAGGTTTTGCAGACTTCTATCCTGACACATTTTTCGGTGCAAAGTGTGTCCAACGACGGACATCATTTTAACCCGAAATTACCGTTTCGCCCCTGTGTCTAAATTGGACTTATGTTTAGGCTATTCTATCTAATTTGACCATTTTGGACACGTTAGTGATATTCGTTTTATCATCCGACAACATCTGTAGATTTTGCTTATGTATCATCCTTAATTTGTAATTAATTATTTTTCCAAAAATTGTTACTTGCTGTTTTTGAATTTGTATATATATTTTAATTGCTGTAAAAATTTGAGTAAAATTGTATTTAAATACTATGTTAATTTAGCTAATTTAATATAATTTTTCTAGCATTTAATAAGTTACTTTGGTATTTTATAAAAATAGGAAAATAGAACTCATTTTCAGGAAACATGTGTTTGCTGATTTTTAATAAATATCTATGAGGGTTTATAAATTCCAGAAAAATTAGTATAAATTTCTATAATTAACAAGGATCATTTTGGTAGTTTATTTTATGTATAATTGAGCTTTTTTCTATCTCATAAATTGTTGGAACTCAGTGTACAGTCTGATTTATTTATTGAGTAGTTACGACTTACAAAGTTTTATGTTGATTTGAGTTATTGTAGTATTGGACCTCACCCTACACTAGTGTAAAGGCCCTAGAAAGTTAGTTTGAATATAGTGTCACCCCATATTGGACTTTTATGCTAGGTTCCCACTTGGCTAGTATCCAGTTAGGAGTCGTGTCACATCACTAGTGTAAAATCTCGAACATAACTTAGAGACTGAGTTTGTATATCATTTTGACAGGATACCGGACATCTATATCTTCGTACTAGTATTTTTGCTTTGCTCGAGGCGAGTACCCTACAAACTTTATTTTACTGCATATGATAATGAATTGCGTATGAACCATATTAAAACAGTGATTTACACTGAAAAACCGTATCTTACAGGTTTCTATATATCTAGCATATATTTCACATGCTTTAATTAAACTGCTCTCAGTACCTACCATGTTTTAAATTGCTTCTAGTACCAGTCATGCTTATACTGTTCTCGTATCTTCCACATATTTTTACTGTTCTCGTATCATTCACATGTTTTTACTGTTCTCGTATCTCTCACATGTTAGAATATGGATTATGGGAAAACTGATAGTTGAGTAGGTGATCATGCCCCTTCTACCGTGACGTATGTACCGAGCAAGGTAGCATTTTACATGTATACCTTATCGTAGTCCTTTCTCGCGGATTTGTGCGTATGTACATCTATCGCTTGTGACTTGTACGGAAGTACATTTTATTTTACATGTGCCCTCAGCACTTTGTACACCTATTGACCGATCACGTACCTGCTCCAGTTTTAAATTCTAGATATACATATGTCGCCATGACAAATATATTCCTGCCATGATAGATTATGATATGACATGATAGATTTGTGATATGACCTGATTGTGATACGACATGAGATAGATGTCATGATTCTTATTTACTACATCTCTTTTTATTCCATGCTCAGTATGTTTAGTTTGTAGAATCAGTACTTGCTCCCGTCCTGACAGGATAACGTTGTAGGAATACTTTTGGAGGAAGATTTGCTCTGTGATCTTTTTTATGGACCCACTACAGAGGCCCCAGTGGGGAACCTTGCTTAGATATTTTTCATGTGTTTTGAGACTTAGACATTGTTTTGAACTTATATTTGATTACTGGACTTTGTCTCCAGTTAGATACTTTAGAAGTGTATTATTAAGTCTGTGCTTGTTTACCTTCGCTTATAGATGCTGTGTTGTGATGAACCTATTACATGTGATATTAGAACTGTTAGCAGCTTAGATCATTTATTGTCTATTCTTAGAACAGCTTACTACGCTTTAACCAAGAGTAGGCTGGACATGGCTCAACCCGGCCCAACAATTTGGGTAACGGGTCGTGACAAGAGGCTACCCAACCAGTTTGTTTAAACCACCACTCCAAAGATCAGGACAGAGTTTAGTTCTGTTGATTGAAGTAATATCCAATCGATTTTGTTTAAACCACCGCTCCAAAGATAAGAACAAAATTTGGTTCTATCAATAAGGGCAATATCCAATCAGTTTGTTTAAACTGTTGTCCCAAAGATAGAGACAAAACCCGACTCTTTGGATAGGTGCCAAACCCAGTCGGCTTCATCTAAACAAAAATTCTCGAATAATAGATGTACGCCACGTGTCGTCTATTCGGTTATGCTGATAACCACCCGAGATCTTGATAGACAAGAATCTCAATGTCTGCCACATGTCAGCTCAGCAGCATCCCTCACCGTGCAAAGATAACAGATTCTCTCACATCTCAATGCGGAGTGGTCCTGCGTGTCCAATAAAATCTCAAGCACGTCGTATATGTGCAAGGCCTATAAATAGAAGGAGATCTCCTTCATTAAAAAGGTCAACAATTTTCTGATTGGCAACCCAGAGTTCCATTCACAAGCACCTGAAAGTTAAAGGAAGTTCAATTCATCGTCAAATCGTCAACGGAGTAAAGGAGCCGCTGCAGTGCTCGATCTCTACCGTCATACTTCTCCAAAAATTCTTGTACTTAAATCTCCTATTTAAGAGTTCTTTTTATACCTTTTATATGTTTGAATACAAAAGTTTGTTCAACTCTTTGTCATGGCAAACAAGATGGCGACTCTGTTGGGGACATCCTTCTCCTCAAACGAGAAGGTGGTGACGCAATCTGACGACAACTTGCTGGGATCTTCTCAAAAGTATTGGTCGTACATTTCGACTAACAAGCTTTTGAAGATCTTCTCTCCGAAAAGAAGTCGAGTCCTTCGAAGCAGTTCATAAAATCAAAGAAGATTCGGCGTACCTGGGTGCCGAAGACAACTGTAACGAGTAGCATGACAGAGGGGCCTGTGCTTCAGAACCCCCTTAACAGTGAAGCCCCGAAAGAGATTTAGATTGCTGCTGTCCTGCCTACTCGTTCAGTCCCCACTTCTGAAAAGCGCAGTAAGGAGTGCAACTCTCCTGTTACATGCCGGATGAAGGCACAACGCCGGAGGAAGCGCGTATTGGCACACCCGCGCACGAAGATAGCTACACAAGCAAGAACTTCTATCTTTTACAGAATTGCCTACCCATCGGGTAAGGCTATGTTGGACTCTAATAGTTATGTACCTTCTAGGATAACGTGAAGAGGCCCAAGGCAGCACGTACCCTATGCAAACAACGTGCTACGCCGATAATCATGTTTGATTCTGAATGCGATGTACCTTCCAGGGATGGCATAAAGAAATCCAAAGCAGCACATGCCCTGTGCGACCAAAGTGCTATACCGACGACTCAGTTGGACTCTGAATACTATGCACTTTCTAGGGGTAGTAGGAAGAAATCAAAGGCTGTACTCGCCTTGTACGATAAATGTGTTATGCCAACAGCTGACCAAAGGCCTGCGTTGACAGTCACGCGCACAGCCGATAGAAATCTATACAAAACTGGTTTGAGTGCTTCGATGCCTCGACCGATGCTGTCACCTGAGTGCTCATGCGTACGAGTCAAGCCAGAGGGTACACACTGTAGAGATAAACTCGTACGAGCAGCATTGCTGTAAGCATGGGGTGAGTCTGCCTCATCATCAATTCTTCGATCAGGACCTAAGCATATCTCATACGCATGAACTGAGAAGAGGCAACCTACCTTCACATCGTCATTCTTGCGTGCAACTTTCCTGCACGCATGAAAAGAGTGTGGAAGCGAAGACCTCGGATCTACGCAAGACGATTTTCCATAAGCGTAAAGTGAGGGAGGAGTCCGTGACACAGGGCGTGTCTAAACCAAGGCACACCTGTACTAAGATCACCATCAACTGTTGCTGTTATCAAACAGCCGCATCGCCACCGAAGAGGCAGTCCGTCTTCCAAAGACTACGACTAATGGCGTCTGTACATCAGAGACTCGGCGAAAGATTATCGAGTAAAGAAGAAGATGAACTCCGTGTTGCTTCGTGTAATACGACGCAGGGTTCTACCTCTCTCAAGAAGATGGCCAAGAATCCTTCCATTTTGGCCAACAAATCTAAGGGCCGACCTGGGGGTAGCAAGGCGACGGTCCCCAGTACGGGAGTGTTCCAACACACGCACGCCAAATCTGGATCCTTACCGAAAGGGGATATCGCTTCAGCTGCAACATTACCCCGGGGTAGCCAACCCTTTACTATTTATCACAATCTCTTGTTCCAACCCAATAAAGGACTGTGTGACATAGATGCCTCCGTAGGCGCAAGTAGCCAACAAGCTGGGTGTAGAAATTATAACGAGTCCGAGGATGATTGCAATATACTTGTTTATCCTCGAGACGATGGGACTCAGGCATCTCAACCCAAGAGTAAAAGATCCACCCTTATCTTGCCACAGACATGATGATGCCTGCAGCATGCTCTATCAAGGGGAAAAAGTCAAGTCATGTCGCATGGTTTCTACATCGACTGATGAAACCATGGTTACCACTCGCTCGACTCACCAGCGGGAGGAGCACCAGGCTCTGGAATATGAAGTACCTCCACCCGTTGCTACAGCACCTGATGTGTCAGAAGCAGGACCATCCCAACCACCTGTAGTAGATAAGAAGAAGCAGAAGGAGGTCCACTTTGACAAAGAGAAAAGACTCGACAGTAGGACCGATCAAGCCCTACAACTTTGACATATTGGCACAGCTTGCCAGTTCTCCGGCTCGACTGTCACTCTTCGAGCTCCTCCGTCTCTCTAAAGAGACTCGAGACGCCCTCAACAAAGCTTTAAAGAATGTTGACTCCTTCCTCAACCCGGTGAACCGCCCAAGGAGGATCCTGCTGCATGCCCACATTGTCATAGTATGGTCAAAGTGAGTCCTAACATCATCTTATCTTAGCAGGACACGCCACTAAAGAATAACCAGCATAATAGGCCTTGTACTACATGGGGTATGTTGGTGCCATTAAGGTTGATCACATCCACATCGACCATGGCGCTTCTCTCTGTTTGCCATTGATTATAAAAGAACATAACAATTTTATGGAAGGACTGGACTTTTACTTCACAACACAAACTTGCTCGTACAAACAAAGCCTAGGGACGAAAGCCTAGGTACAACAGTCTAAGTAGAATTGTTTATTTTTTTCTGGAGGATGACGGTAGAGGCTCGGGAAAGCGACGGCAGCTCTGCCTCACTCCTTGGATGATTGGACGCAGCTTCGGCTCCGGGGAAGAAATGCTCTTGCTCGAATGTGGACCTCTCTGGGTCTGACCTTGTGCGTATATCTCTGTGCTCTCTGTGCTCTGTCTCCACTTTTTGTCCCCCCCTTTTGCAAGAGAATGTCACCTTACTATTTATAGGAGTGGGGTATGATAATTAGGGTTTGCAATGATTGCATTTTAAATAGAGGGTGGCCAAAGATTTGTTAAGATTTGCCCTGATCTTGCTTTTATGTTGATTGCAACAAATCTGCATCATTTGTTGGGGATTGATCTGGGTAATTATGATGATTGAAATAAATCTGATTTGTTTGGGATTTGACCAAATCTGGACGATTATGTTGATTACAGCAAATCTGAGTTATTGAGATTTGATCGACTCCTGCCACGTGTCCTTCATTGACTGCAATAAATATGAATTATTGAGATTCGATCAGCTCCTGCCACGTGTCCCTCATTGACTGTAATAAATATGAATTATTAAGATTCGATCAGCTCCCGCCACGTGTCCCAACTGCTGTAAGCCGCATGGAGGACTGTCATGGTTGGGCCGCATGAGTGTGGTCTCGTGTCAGAACCGCATAAGGGTGGCCTTATCTGAACGCATGGCAATCCTTTAATCTGAGCCGCATGAGGGTGGCCCTATGATCTGAACCGCATAGGGGTGGTCATATCTGAACCGCATGGCAATCCTTTAATCTGAACCGTATGATGGTGGCCCTATGATCTGAGCCGCTTGGGAGAAGCAGCCGCATAGAAGTGGCCCCCATGATTCGAGCCGCATGGGAGTAGCAGCCGCATAGGGGTGGCCTCCAACTGAATCGCATAAGGATGGCCACGTGTCAGAGCCGCATGGAATGAAGTGCTTTGGAATTCGGTGGATCGTGCCAGCTATAGAGATTTTCTTTGTTTCCCTAGGAGCACGCCATTATGTCAGAGTCATCATTGCAGCTTTATGTCAGAGCTGTCAAGCCTTCGTGTCAGAGCTGTCGCTTCGCATCAGGGCATTAAATGAGCCAGCTGCATAAATTAATTATGGTCGGTTTGTGAAGGACTTTTTGAACCGCATAAGGCCACGTGGCTCACTGGGAACTTCTGAGCCGCATGAAACTCCAATGAGCTGTTGAGCCGCATGAAACTCTCCTAGTCTTGAGCTGCATTGGATTTTCTGTTCATTTTCATGCTTCTACAAGACCCCCTTCAAAGTTTTTAATTTGAAAAATTGAAATACTTTGAATGAGAAGCATGGCTATGTCCTCGTAAGCTCTTCTGGCCGCATAAGATATTCTGGCCGCATGGACTTCCTAGCCGCATAGCCTTCCTGGCCGTATGGATTGCCTGGCCGCATGTACTGCCTACCCGCATGCTGTCTTTTCTGCCACGTAGGCGTCATTAATTGCTCTTTGATTCATTTTGATTTGAAGCCGTCTTTTGGGGGTAGGATCCCAAGGGTCAGATTTGCTTCGGTGACCGAAGCGTCGATTTCGCTCTTTAGGCGGCACACGAATCGAAGTGCCTGTCGGTTTATGAGCCCATGTCTGCCTATAAATAAGAGTAACTTTTTTAGAGAAACTCTTTACTTTCTTCTGTTATTCGAACCTTTCTTCCCCTAGGCTGCCATCTTCTTCTTCGATCAACGATGGCCCCCAAGACTTTCAAGGCTGCGGCGAAGGGTAAGGGAGTGGCTTCTACGTCGACTACGGCGCCTGAAGTTCATCCCAACGTTTACCCCACCATTGCTGGTAAGGATTTTGGGAGGATAGTATGCTTCAAAAACCCTAACAAAGATGGCTCTGTTGCAAGTTTTATGCACGAGCCTTTAATGCGTCCTTCTTCTTCATCGCACTGTTTAAATTGTATGGGCCGTATGTACGTCCTCTGTCCGAGACGCATGGGGGGTATACCCCATGTCCGAGCCGCTTGGGAGTTATCTAGTGGCCGCATAAACTCTTCGCAAACTGAACCGCATAATGACCCGTCGAACAGAGCCGCATAAGTCCCTCTGAATCGAACTGCTTGAAGCCCCCCCTCAAACAGGACCGCATAAGCTCATCTGGACTGGGCTGCATAATGCCCTGGCCATCTTCTAACTTTGTTTCTTTTATCTTTGATTCTTACAGCATCCTTGCCGAAGGCTAAGATCATTGTAAAGGAAGAGCTGCTGCCTCCTTTTATCAAACAAGAGTCATCGCTCGTTAAGGAGGAGATGATACCAAAAATGGAGGAACAAAAAGAAGATCTGGAGCCTATAAGGGAGGGAAACACTTCCAACGTTGAAGTTGCTGTAAAGGAGGAGCCCCAGTCTGAAGGTGATCATATTGGTAGTTCTGACCCTCATGCTCCGGACGAGGATCTTACTCAAATAGATCCTTCATATAAAAAATGGTTGAGGGAATGGTATATGCTCCCCCACAACTAGGATTCGTGGGCTCCCATAAATGTCCGTCTTTGTCCTGTCTTTAACTGTAGTTTGTGTTTTGCTTCTTTTGGATATTATTGTAATCTTTTTTCTTCTTGTCTGAATGAAACGATGGAGAACTTTTCTGGCTTGCTCATGAGATGTAGTCATGTGAATGTAACTGGTTTTGAGTGAATAGAATACATTCGCTCTATTCTTTGCTTGCAGTAGTTGCCCTAATGGAAGACTTTTTGTGGACCTATTATCCTTGGCGTACCCTGGTTCTGGATACGGATAATAAGACGAGAGAGAACCAACATACTTACTCAGAGGTAATGAGGACATGGTAAATATGAGGGTTTCTTCGATGGAGCCTTCCCACTCAGAGGTAATGAGGACATTGCAGGAGTGGGCTCCATGAAGGGTACATAGAACAACTCAGAGGTAATGAGGACGTGGAAGTTCTATGTGAGGGGTGGTTTGTTTTTGATGGAAGGGAAACAACTCAGAGGTAACATCGACGTGGTTGTTTTGGAGAATTTGTAGATCTGTTACCCTTTTTGTGCACTGAAAGTACGGGTATCGGATCATGAGGAGGGAGCTTTTCTTAGGACGAAAGTTTAGAGGTATGATCATACATGACTTACTATCTAAAGATGCGATATAGATTCATTTATAGTGACCAGAGTGTGAGTTCAGTGGTACTTACGGGTACATAACTCAATAATCTAGGAGATTTGGAGTCAGAATATAAGTTCAGCGGTACCAGAGGGTACATAACTCAACACTCTGGGAGATTTGGAGTCGGAATGTGAGTTTAGTGGTACCAGAGGGTACATAACTCAACAATCTGGGAAATTGGGATGCACAGATGGTGTAGTAGGCTCTTCGGGATGATGCTTATGGAAGAACCGGGATCAATATGCATCCGATCCACCTTGATATCGCCAATGTACCCAGTATAATACAGAGGGCGTCGTGCAGGTTGGTCTTGATAAGCATATCCTGCAGAGTGAAGTCAATGTTGGGCATTGCACCCGTACAAATGCTGTCCTGGAGATCTGTAGGCGAGCTTTCCCTAGTGAGATTCGACTGAGCCAAATATGGTCGGCATTCTGGAGTGCCTCGCTCAGTGCGACGCGAACATCTTTGGAGAGTCTCAGGAGCTCATATAGTGATAATTTTGCCGATGTGTTGGCCAATTGTGCCAAGATATCAAAGTTGTAGGGCCTCTCTAGTCCATGAGGCATCTCTCTTCGGAGCGGTTTGTCGAAGCGAGTCTCCTTCGGCCTAGGCTTGTCGGTCGTCGAAGGCTGAGAAGGTCCTGGAGCATCTGCTGCCATCGGCTGATGATCTTCAGCCGAGTTACCCGGTAGAGGTTGGATTTGTGTGCCGGATCGGGTAACGACTTCAGTAACTTCTTCGACCTCTACCGAGGTTGTGCGGCATGATTTGACTTTCCCACTCTTCTTCTTGCTGGTGGACGGTGGTATGGACTGAGTTACTTCGGGTACCAGGTCCGGATGGACCCACATGACCTCTCCTCGTGATGTGGTAAGAGGTACTAGACCAGCATCCTGGTCTCGAGGAGGTGGAAGGTTAGTGACCTCCATCTTTGCTCTGGGGATGGGCACTACTCCATCTTGAGTCTTTGTCGTAGGGAAGCTGCCGATTTATACTGACACCATGTTGGCTGCTACGGTCACCTCTTCGAAATCAATGGCCAAGGCCTTAGAATCGATGAGATGCTGGATGTATCGCTTCAGTTGGTAGCAGTCTTGTGTAGCATGGTGGACATAGCAATGGTAGTGGCAGTACTTGGGGCTCTCCATTTCTGCAGGACGAGGTTCATGCCTTGGAGGAGGGAGCTGAATTCGACCTCCTTGTATGAGCATGTCCAAGATGGGCTTGACATGGCCGTCCTCGAAGGAGTAGGTCATCTGAGGCCACTACTTCTCTTCCGGCTTCGGTTCAGGCTTCAGAGCTGTGTCGACCACCATAGCTTGTTTGCCCTTGTTATTTCGATTGTTGGAGGGGTTACCACCATTGTTGCTGTTGGTGTTAGGGCGTTTGCCCTTGTCCTCTCCTTCCGAGACGTGCAATCCCAGTTGACGAGCTTTCTTCAACTTGTCTTTTGCGCTAGTGGCACTGATGATGAACGTCTTCCAATCCTTAAATTGACTTTCACCCATCCAGAGGCTGATTGTGAGAAGCAGCCTCTTTTGGTAAATTTCAATTAAGGAGGAATCAAGGTTACCGGAAGGCAACTTCATCGCGGTTTGACGGAACCACTCGATATAGTTCCTTGTCAGCTCCTTTTCTCCCTGAACAACGTCCATAAGGGTGGACATTGTCACATCTTGTCCTACTTCGTAGAACCTCTCCAGGAACATACGTTTGAAGCCAACGAAGGAATGGATGCAATTGTCCGACAAGTTGCGGTACCAGTCGAAGGCGACCCCCTCCAGTGCTCCGATGAACAACCGCGTAAGGATAGCGTCATTATAAGGTAGATGGTCGGTTGTAACTTTGAAGTAGGTGATGTACCTGCTTGCAGATGTCTTCCCATCATATGGATTAATGTTGAATGGTTTATATCTTGGTGGGAAGGGCACGTCTCTCCATGCAGTAGGATACGGTTGTCGTATCCTGAGGTCCTGGCAGTTTTCTCGGGCGTAGAACATGGCCCGGAGCTCCTGGACCTCTCTTCTGGCCTCCCTGGCCTCGTCTGCAGCGGTGGGGGCTGATATTTTAGGAGGATTATCACCCGGGTTTGGTGCGGCTGAGTTCAAGTCCGTATTGACCGCGGGTCCCACGTTTGTTTGGCCAAGTGTTCTTCCTTACAGAGTTGGAAGGGCCGCTTTGATCTCGTCCACGGATTTGACCAAGGTATGCAATATGGCCTCCAGAGTGTCGATGTGTTAGCGATCATTGGGACCATCTTGGTTGCTGTCCGTCATGAACACCATCCTTACATGAAGAGAGATGGAAGGAACGGTGGAGGATGCACCCTCTGAGTCATACCCTTGTACAAAGAAATCGTCAGGATACGTGGGAATGTTCTCCTCTGGTTCGGACTCAGAAGGAGTGGTACCCCGAGCTTCAGAGCTTATCTCGTCTTGAGAGTTGTGGACATCCTCGGGGACGTCAGAACTTGCTGCATCTGTTGGGGGAACCGTTTCCCCTGGATTATCTTCTTGGAACACCGAATTGTCGTAGATGTTTGGAGGAGTGCTACCCCCAGCTCCAGCGCCTTCCAGAGATGTCGACGACGAATATCCAAATATGGCAGATTTTGTCTTTGAGCGAGTACCTTGGAAAACTCCTCCCGTAACGGTCGTGGACAACCGCTTAGAAGAGAGTTTCTTGGTTGAGATTTTTGGGCTGGAGACGTTTGTTTTCTTCCCTCTTCCACTGCCAGGAATCTTCAGAGCAGAATTGCAGGAGGCGACGAGAAGCGCCTCGTCTTCTGAGCTTGGGTGTTGCAGTCGTTGGAAGACGGACCGCCGGTCTTCTTGTACTGCCGCTTTGTTGCAGCAGCAGTTGACAATGACTTGGGTGCATTGATGTCCCTGACAGGACTTTCTGCACACCAAATCTTCATCTCTTTCCTTACATTTGTGAAGAATCACGTTGCCCAAGTCACTCGTTTTGTGGGCCCGGGAGTCCTGAGCACATGAGTGTGTTGGCATCCTGCCTGCTCTCTGATGTGGGGGTAGTTAGAGTACTCGCCCCTGATCGTTGTCGAAATATTCTTGATAACTATTCTGTCCGTTGGCCGCCGGGGACTGGACACGAACAGTTCTGTACAACTTTCCGTCAGGGGCCCGCATAATAGTCAGCGGGATGCCCTGCTGGTCGGAAGTTGGAACAGCTGACTGAGCTTGGCGAGCCCGTGCTACCCGAGACTTCTTTCTTCTAGCACCTGAGAGTGCATAGTAGGAAGAGTCCATAGAGACTGGCACATGAGAGCATCTGGGGTCAGGACCGCCTGAGAAGCGGTCGAAGAATGACCTTGAGCCGCATGGAGCAGATGGTATGCGGCTGGGTTTGGTGGCCGTACAGGCTGTCTGCATGCGGCTGGTATGTGTGGCCGCATGACCCTTCTGTATGCGGCTAGGAGAGGTAGCCGCATAAACAGTCTGCATGCGGCTGTCAGTTGTAGCCGCATGAGCCTCCTTCATACGGCTGGAAGTTCGGGCCGCATGAGCCTTCTGCATGCGGCTGGGTTCTGTGGCCGCATGAGTTTTCATATGGCTGGCGCCCTTATGCGGCTTCTTCTTGGACCGTACAGAGTTCCTCTTTTCTCCTGCAAGTCCAGCATTGTAGTGTTTTCCTCTGCCAGACTTGGGGACAGCAGAGTCCTCTATGGCCTGAAGTGGGGCCGCCTGCGAGACTTCTCTGCCGTTTTGGGCAACAGAGGGTACTTCCTCGAGAGCTTGGGGAGGAGCGAATGATTTGGGCCTCCACTCCCTACGGGCCTTCTTCGTGCGGGCTCGCCGCTGGACCGGGCCAGCGCTCCTGTCGGAGAGCATTTCTTCAAACGCCTGTTGGTCGAACCGGGCGACCAGCATTTATTAAGTGGAGCCAAGTTTTGCTGCGTCCGATTGCGTCACCAACTCCTCAGCCGTGGAGAAGTTAGTCCCCAGCAGAGTCGCCATCGTGTTTGCCATTGATAAAAAAAGAACAGAACAGTTTTATGGGAGGACTGGACTTTTACTTCACAACACAAACTCGCTCGTACAAAAAAAGCCTAAGGACGAAAGCCTAGGTACAGCTATCTAAGTAAAATTGTTTAGTTTTTTCTGGGGGGTGACGGTAGAGGCTCGGGAAAGCGACGGCAGCTCTGCCTTACTCCTTGGACGATCGGACGTAGCTTCGGCTTCGGGGAAGAAATGCTCTTGCTCGAATATGGACCTCTCTGTGTCTGGCCTTGTGCGTATATCTCTGTACTCTCTGTGCTCTGTCTCCACTTTTTGTCCCCCCCTTTTGCAAGGGAATGGCACCTTGCTATTTATATGAGTGGGGTGTGATAATTAGGGTTTGCAATGATTGTATTTTAAACAGAGGACGGCCAAGGATTTGTTAAGATTTGACCTGATCTTGATTTTATGTTGATTGCAACAAATCTGCATCATTTGTTGGGGATTGATCCGGGTAATTATGATGATTGCAATAAATCTGATTTGTTTGGGATTTTACCAAATCTGGATGGTTATGTTGATTGCAGCAAATCTGAGTTATTGAGATTTGATCGACTCCTGCTACGTGTCCTTCATTGACTGCAATAAATATGAATTATTGAGATTCGATCATCTGCTGCCACGTGTCCCTCATTGACTACAATAAATAGGAATTATTGAGATTCGATCAGCTCCCGCCATGTGTCCCAACTGCTGCGAGCCGTATGGAGGACTGTCATAGTTGGGCCGCATGAGTGTGGTCTCGTTTCAGAACCGCATAAGGGTGGCCTTATCTGAACCGCATGGCAATCCTTTAATCTGAGCCTCATGAGGGTGGCCCTATGATCTGAACCGCATAGGGGTGGTCATATCTGAACCGCATGGCAATCCTTTAATCTGAACCGCATGAAGGTGGCCCTATGATCTGAGCCGCATGGGGGAAGAAGCCACATGGTGGTGGCCCCCATGATCCGAGCCGCACAGGAGTAGCAGCCGCATGGGGGTAGCAGCCTTATGGAGGTGGCCCCCATGATCCGAGCCGCATGGGAGTAGCAGCCGCATGGGGTGGCCTCCAACTGAACCGCATAAGGATGGCCACGTGTCAGAGCCGCATGGAATGAAGTGCTTTGGAATTCGGTAGATCGTGCCAGCTATAGAGATTTTCTTTGTTTTCCTAGGAGCACGCCATTATGTCAGAGTCATCATTGCAGCTTTATGTCAGAGCTGTCAAGCCTTCGTGTCAGAGCTGTCGCTTCGCATCAGGGCATTAAATGAGCTAGCTGCATAAATTAATTACGGCCGGTTTGTGAAGGACTTTTTGAACCGCATAAGGCCACGTGGCTCACTAGGAACTTCTGAGCAGCATGAAACTCCAATGAACTGTTGAGCCGCATGAAACTCTCCTAGTCTTGAGCCGTATAGGATTTCTTGTTCATTTCCATGCTTCTACACTCTCAGCATCATCCCTCGAAATTTACTCCAAACTTTGGGGATCCCGATGCTTCAGCTGACCGCGTCGAATACTACAATCAACGACTTCAATACTGGAAAGAGTGAGCCCATAAACAAGATTCGCCAGAAATGCCATATAGGCAATCTCTAGACAAACGTAACTTTCTACGTCATCGAAGCTGATATAAACTATTACATGCGATTGGGTCGACCATGGATTCATGAATATATGATCGTACCTTCCACTCTTCATCAATGCATGAAGTATGTAGCCAGCGACGGGACTATCAAGACCGAGTTCGCTAACATCGATCTATTTCGAGGACTTGAAGCATACTGTACGAATGCTGATCTGTACAAGTCAGTCCCCTGGGATGATGATGCCAATGATTCCGACGACGAGGCAGATACTACATCATAAAATGCGGCTTTGGTCGAAGTTCCACTAAGGGTTCGATTGAGGAGGAAGCCTCCGCAAACATCATCTCCTCTTGTCATCAAACTTCGAGGAAAGGCTCCTGCCCGTTCGCCCCCGACGGTATCAGTCGCTAGCTAGGAGCCTATACAAATAAGGCTCTTCCGAAGGGCTTCGAAGGCATCCTTAAGATCGCAGGAACCTCCAATTCCACCCCTTGGTAGTCAAGTTGAAGCGAAAGCCTCCTCCGCCTTCAACTACGGTAGCCTTAGTTCTCACGGATGAGGAATTGAGAGACTACATATACGCCAATACTGAGGCACATTCTTTAGATGATGTAATCCCTCGGGATAAAATTTTGCATACTGGAATACTAAGTATTTCTTGGACAATGCTATGTATATGTTACAAACGCAAGTGACAATTACTAATCTTGCTAGCCAAATTGTCTCTTCCCGAGTTGCCTACTTCCTGGTTCTAGTAAGAATGAAGGAAGAGGAACTCATCATCTTCGGTCGATTGTAGCACCCTCAGGTAGAACCAGAACCCGATAACGACATGATGCAACTCTACCGTTACACTGCTCAAACCAAACACCTTATTCAAAAGATGAATTACTACTTGAATAATGATAGGGGACTAAACAATGGCAAAGGTCGACGCCTTCCATTACGACTTTGTGCTCCAAAGGAAAAGTATCAAAATTACTATCAGCACACCCGTCGAGGGTTAGGTTATGTTACACACACAACAACTTCGGAGAGCTCAAGGCCGAAGGCCAAGATGCATTCACACTCCTCCGATTCCTCAACTTGGGACTCTGATACAGTATCGGCAAAGGGCTTCAAATAGATACTGTCCGTCAATATGGTCTCTAGAGATCCTCCACTCAAAGATGAAGACTAGATGCTCAAATTCTTCGAATATGAACTATGGGCTCAACGCCTAGGATCCCAATAGGAATGGCACTTCGAGCAGCGAGAACCTCCCATGAAAGATGAGGTCGTCCAAGTCAAACTAGGAGATGAGGCTTCACCTAAACCCGTCTTCATCAACAAATGCTTGACTGGAGAAGACAAAAAGTCCCTGATATAGCTTATCCAAGAGTACATTGATGTCTTTGCTTGGCGCTATGAGGATATGTCGGGTTTAGACCAGCAAGTCGCCATGCACCATCTCAACATCTTGCCCGATGTTAAGCCTGTCAAACAACAATAGTGTCATTTCCTCCCCAATATCATGGATGCTATCAAGAAGGAGGTCGATAAACTCATAGAGAGGCTTCATTCTCTAGGAGGAACATCCGGATTGGGTGGCCAATATTGTCGTAGTCACTAAAAAAAGGGGAAGATTCAGATCTGTATAGACTTCGGGGATCTCAACTCGACCTGTCCAAAAGACGAGTTTCCCCTCCTGATCACCGAAGTGATGATTGACAACACTTGTGGCTTCGAGCATATGTCCTTCATGGATGGGTTCTCAGGCTACAACCAGATCAAGATGTTCCCTATAGATAAAAAGCATACTTCATTCTGTACTCCAAATGGGGTCTACTATTACACAGTGACATCCTTCGGGTTAAAGAATGTGGGAGCAAAATACCAATGGGTTATGAGTACCATAATTCGCAAATACCTCCAAAAAATGGTAGAATGTTATGTTGATGATATTTCCATTAAAAATAGAAGGAAATCCAGCCATTTGGATGACTTGAGGACGGTATTCGACCTGATGCGGGCACACCGACTAAAGATGAACCCAACCAAGTCTTTCTTGGGGTTTCCAGTAGCAAGTTCTTGGGCTTTATCATCACGGCCAAGGGTATTCATATTGACCCTGAGAAGACTAAGGCGATCTTGGACATGACTCCTCCGAAGAATCTTCGTAAACTTCAAGACCTAAAAGGACACTTGAAATATATCAGAAGATTTATATCAAATCTCTCTGGTCGTTGCCAACCCTTCACCAAACTGATAAAGAAAGGGGTTCTGTATGTCTGGACCGAAGAATGCCAATGCATGTTCGAAGGCATCAAGAAGTACCTCACTAGTGCTTTAGTACTGGTGGTACCTTTCGTAGGGAGGCCCTTTCTGCTATACGTCCGAGCTATGGACCATTCTCTTGGTGCGTTGCTATCTTAGAGAAACAACGAAGGCCAGAATAGGCAATCTACTATCTTAGCAGGACTATGATTGGTGCTGAATATTATATTACCTGTGGAGAAAGAGTGTCTCGCTCTACTCTTCGCCATTCAAAAGACAACATTATGTGGCTGGACAGACAATCCATGTCATCTCCCGAATCAATCCCCTCAGAGTCCTTATGACCAAGCTAGGGGACCTAAACTCGGGGTTAGCCATATGGACAATAGTTTAGACTCCTTATGACATGGTCTTTGTCCCATAATAGGTAATTAAAGGACAAGTCTTGGCCAATTTTTTGGTGGCACATCCTATACTTGAGACTTCGAAACTCTACGAAGATATCTCGGATGAAGTCTTGGAGTCCAATACAGTCTCTGACAATCCTATTTAGCGTATGTTCTTTGACGGTGCTTCAAGAACAGGACCCAAGGGTGAGATCATCGCAAAGTTGGAGTGGTTCTTATCACTCCTGGCGGTCTGGTCATCCACCGTGCATACTCTCTTATGGAGTCATGCACCAATAACGTTGTTGAGTATAATGCTCTCATTATTGGGCTCCAGCTCGCTAAACAGTTGGGGGTTGACTACATTGAGGCCTACGATGAGTCAAAGTTGATTATCAACCAGGTTCGAGGGCAATATGAGGTTCAATACAAAGGTCTGGTTCATTACCACCAGGCTGTCATTTCTACTTTTATATGGTTTTTTATAGAACATGTACCTAGATTGCAAAACATAGAGGCCGACACACTCGCTGACCTTGTCGCTTCTTTGGCAGCTCCTACCGGAACCCAATATATAGATATGATGATGGGACGAGAGGTAGTTTGCCCGAAGAATAATCTACATATGTGTCTGAGTTACTCAGTAGAAATAGATACTAATGTTGACATTCAGGACTGGCGATTCCCGTTCATAGATTACGCAGTCTACGGAGTCCTGCCGGAAGACCTGAAGGAAGCGAATTCTATCAAAAGGCGCTCGCTCCGATTCTTCTATGACACAGCTACCAAAATGCTATATTGTTTTTCATATGACAGACTCCTCCTGCGATGTCTATCCAAAACTGAAGCACAAGAAGTACTCCGAGAGGCACAAGATGGTACATGCGGGGCTCACCAGCCTGGTCCTCAGTTATAGGACCGACTACGTCGTATAGGCTACTACTGGCCTACTATGATGGCAAATGTCGATGATTACAGAAATAAGTGTAGGGTATGTCAGTTGCATGCTGACTTCATCTACCAACCTTCGGAGTTCGAATATCCCACGGCGACTGCTTGGCCATTTGAAGGATAGGGAATGGATATTGTTGGGCCGATTAGCCCACCATCCTCCCAAGGAGATCATCCTCGCCATAACCGACTACTTTTCTAAGTAGGCAGAAGCAGTACCGCTGGCTAAGGTGAGAATCTCGTATGTGATTAACTTTGTTAAGCATTACATCATATACCATATCGGAGTTCCCAGAAGAATTATCCATGAGAATGGCCCTCAGTTCGTGAGCCACGCATTCCATCGGTTCTGTGATAAGAATCGAATATAGAATGTAGCGTCAATGGCTTACAATTCTGCAGCAACTGGACTAGCTGAAGCATTCAACAAGACTATTGTCAAGTTGCTCGAGGAAGTCGTTTCTGCTAATAAGTACGTATAGAATGAGAAGCTTGGTGAATGTCTGTGGGCTTACCGTATAACCGTTCGAACACCCACGGGAAACACACCATTCTCTCTTGTTTATGGAAGCGAGGCAGTGCTTCCTTTGGAGATCCAGATCCTGTCTTTACGGGTAGCTATCACCAATCAACTGACTGACGAAGACAACCAATGCCGATGGCAACAAGAGTTGGAAGCGTTGGACAAGAAGCGTCTGCTATCTCAACAACGAATCGAGCTCTATCAAGCACATATTTTTGGGGCCTTCAACAAAGAGGTCTAGAATAGAACATTCTAGGTGGGTGACCTCGTCTTATTAGTTCGAAGGCCGATGGTGATGACTCACAAGACGGTTAGGAAGTTCGAACCCAAGTGGGTAGGACCATTCGTCATAGAGACGGTCTACTCCAATGGTACTTACCGACTGGCCAAGCATAACGGTAATTTGCTAATGATGCAAATCAATAGCAAATTTCTAAATAAATACTATGTTTGCGGTCTAAACCGGCAAATATTTCCACATCCCCTATGGGTGTTCATGAATTCGATTAATGTGTTCATCTCTTTCATAATTCCCCAGTAGAAAAATATTTCACATCCATATTACCTCTGAGTTGTTATTCTACACCCCAGTGAAGATTGTGCCTAACATGTCCATATTACCTCTGAGTAGACATTTCTTCCATGACAAATCATCGTGATTGTCGTAATTGTCTATAGAACCTTTCACGTCCATATTATCTCTGAGTCGTTCTATACATCCGTAGAGTCTATCCTTGCCATGTCCATATAACCTCTGAGTAAGAAAAATTCTACTACCAAAATTTTTGTGTTAACCATGTTCATATTACCTCTGAGTAAACACCCTATCCCCAGCAGAGTTACCTCCATCCCCTCATGTTATACTACCTCTGAGGGAATTATCATTATTGTTCACAACAAGTAGACAAGCAAAGAAGCAAAACTAAAACTTTTTTATTCATAAAATGGAAAGGTTTTTCTTTCTTTGGTAGAAAAGGGTCTCTCAAAAAGAGAGACAAAAAGACAAAATAACATCAGCATTGTGACGACCGATGCAGGAGTTCTTCCAGTCGACTCCTCAAAAGAGCAACTTAGCACCCAACCAATTCTTTGCTCGACGCTCTGTCTCCCGACGTCGAGCGACCTCATCCTCGAGCTAGGACAAGTTCTGGCGTACAAGTCCAACTCTACTTGACGAATGATAATATTTTCCCTCCCCCGAGCCACGGTCTCAGATCGTTGACGAAGGACCTCCTGCTGGTCCCTTGACTTATCCAACTCACTCTCGATGAGGGCCAACGTCTCTTCTAGCTGCCGAATCTGCTCCCGCCTCATACTGTTCCTCTAAGGCTGTGCGACAGCAGACCTGAACCTCTTCGGCATCGATCGCTTCTTCAACCTCGAAAAGCCTGTCAGTCATAGCCTGATGTCTCCGCTCGTGCCAAAAAAATTTAGAAGCTATTTTCTCTAGCTTTGAAGCCGCCAGGGACGAAAGACTGCGTTCAATATTTTGCAGCTCTGAGACTGTGGCTTCCAATTCTGCCAGAAGAGTCTCTATCACGTCCGCCTTCACCTCATGCCCTGGATAGTCGCACAATGCCACTAGTTGGGCCATTATGGCAGACCGAGCCAATCTAAGCGATTGGTTATCCCGTAAGATGCCCTCTATGCTACGGTTCAAGGTGTGATAAATGGTGCCTAGAATGAGGTCGACATAATATGTATTATCGGCCAAACCTATTGGGGTCAGCGAAGATGCTGTGATAGAAGGTCCCGGAGCAGCAGCGGCAGCCAATACGCATCTAGGTATTACAGCTGGAGCAGGTGGTGCTATGATTGGAATGGAGGCCACCGGCGGAGCAAATATGGCGTGAGCCAACGTTGTCTGAGGCATAGTCGGCTCTTCAACTGCCTCCTTCGCTAGTTTTTCTGCGACTAAAGCTGTGTAAACTTGCGCTTGAACAGTCACAATAGCCAACTTCTCGACGGTCGCTATGACCAACTCTTCAGTGGTCGTCTTAACTAGTGCTTTAGCAGCAGGCTCGTCAATGGTCTTCTTAACCAAATCATTAATAGCCGGCTCGATGGCAGCCTCTTCGGGCAGTCCTGTGGTGACTGCACTGAAGGGCCCTTCAACAACCTATTCCTTAGTGGTCTTCTTGACCGATTCTTCCACAGTCTCCTGGGCCAGGCTCCTAACGGTTTCATCGACGGGCTTATAAGTAGCACCATCGACCACCATCTCAGTGGCCACTTCGGCGGGAACTTCAGTAATCGGCTCGTCAACCGTTGCATCAACTTGTTCTGTGTTGGCCTTTTGAGTCGTTTCTCTGAGGACCATATCACCCAACTCCTTAAAAGCCTCCTGGGCCATTTTCATAATGACCTTATCGACTAACTATTCGATAGTTATGTTGACTGGCTCTTCAACAGCTCGGCCACTTAGGTCATCAACGGTTTCCACCATTAATCCTTTGGTATCCTCTTCAACTATCTCTTGAGACCGAGGTCTGATGTACGCTAGGGATAATTCTTCAATCGCTGTTTCCTCTTCGTATCCCTGGAGAGGAGGCTCCCTAGGAGAACCAGCGAAAATGCCTTCAGCACCCTCGACCTAATGACCCATCTCAGATCGAGGTTCCTAACCCACGCCTTCGTGAAACGCAGGCCAACCCCGGGTATCACTACAGAAGCTACTTTTTATTATGATGCCATAAGCTACGAAAAGTCCCAAGTCTCATAATCAAAAAGAGACAGTCAATGGAACCTTTTCTGGCCAAACAACCTCAGCTGGTACAGCTGACGGACCCTCCTCAGGGAGCTCCCTGAGAGTCTTCGAATACCTTGACTTCTCGTTTGCCTGCGCCAATAAAACAAAGATAAAGCAAAAAGTCGTAGGTAAAAATTTGAATAAAAATAGAAAAAAGATGTACCCATGAAGACGATGCCACAGGCGGTGCACTCTGCTGCAGCAAAGCATGACGCTTGGATGCCACCCATTTGAACTTCATGGCAGAAGGAGGACTCTTCGTCGGAGAAGCCCGATGTTTCGGCGAGTAATTTAGGGGTGCCGCATCCTTCCTTCGCTCCCGAGAGACGCTAGAACCATCCGAGGACCTACCGACCCGCAGCTTCGAACACTTGAGGGGACCACTGCGGCCTCTCAAACTTTGTGCCCATGATGAAACTTCGCTCTCGGTCATAACCTGAAAAGAAATTGTTCGCCAAGCTGTGAAACTTTATGGCAGAATACAAGATATACGTCTCCCCGTGCATTTTTGGGACCGTAAATGATGCCCTAGTAAATCTAGCATTATAGTAACACCATGCACGGGCACCATCCAACAAGCTGCCTTCATAACCAATATAAGGGCTCGAGTTGTTCATCATAGTCTGGCTGTAGCCGAACTGTCGTGTGAAGCGACTCGACAGATAAGGCTCCAAGTATACCTTGCTCTTATTTCAGTACACTAGGTGCGAAGGACGAATGGATAACAGACAACAAAAGGCACCAGTGGTTAGCTCGTCCCTTTTTCCCACCCAGTCGACCAGCTCATCACCTGCCAGACAGCCGTCGTAAGAAGGCGAGATCCTGTTGAAACTGTAGACGTCCAAGCGGTTTAATGCCCGTCTACAGGCAAGGACGTCGTCGTGAGCCCACTTTGCCCTGTGGTAGTTGCGCAAGGTCGCATCTCCCATCTCATAGCCGTCATTAGTGGCAGAAACAATTAAACTAGTGTAATGTAGCGCTAACCAAGCTATCAGATAATAGTAGGGAAGTTCCTTACGGGGGAACGGTTTATCGCACCCGCGATATTCTATTATTTTCATCGAAAGCTCCAGGCCTCGAAGTGTGTTGCATAACATAGCAGGAAGCAAAGCAAAAGAATGCCCAAGGGCTAACCTCACAGCCGATAGAATAAGCTCCCTACTGAGCCGCCACATGGAGCCTGAGCCTCCACGTACCATAACCTTTCTCAGCCACATTATCAAAAAGGCAGCCAGCGTCGCTTTCCGATTTACGGCGGTCAAGTTCTGACAGAAGAAATTATGGACTATGGAGGTGGGTTTTTCCTCAGCATCCAACGAGGGAGCCGACATATTTGCCTCCGCCATCATAATCACTACCTCATCAGTGGTATACGCCCTGTGAGTGGTAAAAGAAACTATTCCGGGCTCCGTTGGTTCCTCCCTAAAAATATACTTTTTCTATACGTTAAAGTAAGGCTGACCCTTTCAGAATCTTGACGCACACACACATTTGATGATGGCAAAGCAGTTCTTTGTACACCGCCATCATCTCGGGGTACTTATTTTCTAGCCCCATGAGCTCATCTTGGCTAGGGATGTACTCCTCATACAGGTGCTTACCCCAAGGCAGCTTCGAAATGACAAATATTTCGTGGAGAGCTAACCCCATCTCTCCATATGGCATAAAGAAATAACCAGTATGATGATTGTACAACTCCAGCAAAGCCAAGAACAAAGACTGGTTGATGGGGATACCATGTTCAGTAGCCTTTATAGCACGGTGCAAGCCGGTACTACTCAGATCCTCCTTAAAGGTACCCAATACCAACCTGGTCAATTCACTCCACTTCTTGTTAGAGTGAACCCAACCCTCGACTCGATAGGTTCCTGTTGGGTACATACAACCAGTCACCAGAAGCCCGTTGGCAAAGATGGAAGCTTTGAATAGATGCACATCTGCAATAAGGTTGCTGAAGCTGTGACCGGGTAGCAACACCCGCAAGGTATTCGACGCACCGCCCCGAGCATACGTAAAAGCATCTTTTCTCTTAGAACTCTTATCTACTATGAAGCGACCCGTGATTAAACCCCCTTGACTTGGGGTCGGGTTGCACTCCATACGTCGTCTTTCGACGAAACATAAAAAGACCGACAGCGGTAAGTGTCGGTCGGTCGCTAGAACATATAAGGAAAGGCCATAGTTCTCAAAGTACTAGTCCGACTTGAGTACTAGGAGGTTCGTCTCCTCCAAAACTAGCTGGTCACCAAAAAAATAAGGCTTTAGCATCACCGCACCGGCATAGAGAGAAGGTGTTAGCCTACCCTGATCTAACATATGATAGAAGTAGCCCGGACGCTGTTCTCGTATCGGATCCAGTTATCCTGCTAGTTGATCTTTGGCAATCAATCCTCTGGCCGATTTGACAAGCTCCTTATCGACATTTGTCCCAAGTGCGCAGACGGAGGAGTCGAAGGGAACCTCATTAGTGAGGGATGTGGTTACAGAAACTACACAAAAACATGAACGAAAGTCTAAAATATTTTTATGAAACAAAGCATCTGCGCAATGACTATCAAGTAGCATTGTGTTTCAGCAAACTGGCACCCGTGCAGGTACTACTTCATAGTACGGTATGTCATCAAGACAGCATCTAAGCAGGTACTGCTTTATAGTACTACGTGTTAACAAGACAGCATCCGCACAGGTACTACTTCGTAGTACTGCAAGAGGGCATCTATGCAGGTACTATATAGTAATGCGGTGCATCAACAAAAAAACTTCAGCACATGTTATAGTCATTACTTTGTTAAAGTTACAACCATGCGTATCGGTTGATAAAGCATCAGTGCATCTACAGACGCCTCTCCAAAGAGCAGTGTCCATGCACATCAGTGGAAAGGGCTTCAGTACATCTACAAGACCCTACTCCGAGGAGTAGATACTCATGCACGTCAGCAAAGTAGAAAGGTCGAAGTATATTACTTGCGACAGGCGGTCGCACATCGTTATGAAATACGATGCCGACTGCCGGAGATTCATCAACGTCGACGGCTTCTGAAGCTGGCCGCTTCCCTTTTGCTTTCTTAGTGCTCACCGCAATCACCGCAGGAGCTTTCGGGGTTCTTGATTTCTTGGGAGCCATGGCGGGAAAGCTATGGTTGAATAAAGAAAAAAGCTCTGACAAAAGCTTCGATTAAAAGAAATAACAAAGAGAGAAAGTTTTCTCTCTTCAAATAGTTTTCTACTTATAAGAGGAAGCCACCTCAGCAAAACACTTTATATTCGATGAGACTCTTCGAACGTCGTAGGAATTAAGAGTTGAGATTATGATGACTGTTCCGTAAAAATGAGGAGTTATTATCAACTTTCAATGAAACGACGTCTCAAGGCATTTAATGCTGAAGAGTAAGCGTAATGACAACTGGTCAGCAAGCGTGTTGAGCATTATTTTGCAAAAGACACGTGTCATGCTTCTGTTCAAAGTATTTCGAGCTTGATTCAAGTTCGAAAAAATTTGAAGAGGGTCTTGTAAATGCATGAAAATAAGCGCAACAATCCCAGAAGTGCATATAACAACCGACACTGCCTATAGTTCATAAAAGCGTAGAAGATAACGATTGTCTAAAAGCGAAGACAAGAACAAGTCACAACAGACAAACGAAGATAGTGCACAAAGAAAACATTTTTTATTACAATCATTCTACAAAGATCTATTACAGATTCTTCATGAACAATATAAAGACTAAAACGCCTAAAGTCTACAAATGGGCAGTCTTCAGAAAGTGTGCAGCCCTCCGAATGTGTAGCAGTGTCAGAGCGAATCATATCCTCGTAAGAGCAAGCCACTCCTAGCCAGGCTCGGAGGAACTCCAATATGGCTAATGAAGCAGCTATTGGCCCGAGCAAGAGCACAGCTCCTGCTCAAGATGTACTATGGCTCTTGAGCAGGGTAGAGCACAACCTATGGCTCTTCGGGTTAGTAATAAATCAAAATCCAGTAGCTTGGAAGACCTCCAAGATGTTATTCAGGTTTCAACTCCTCATGCCAAACACTCAAGTGCATCTCAAAACCCAATAGTCGTTCTTCTAAAAGGACATAGCTTCTTTGAACGAAAAGATCCACAACCAACAGTCGACTTGTGTAAGGCCAACGACCGTTTGAAGCTAAGTCGGGATAGAGCATGATTGCAGGAATACTAAGAGACAATGGACGTAGGTCCTTAGAAAAGCTTCCCTTTATATATGCTGAGTGTGGTCCAACCCCAAACGCCACGTACTCTCGGTCAAAGGCCCCTAAATTAATGGAATGAACCTAGGACTCAGCATAATGAATCTCATTCAATAGGTTCATTTGACTAAATCCTAGGCCACGAACTCCTAGAATTCCCCAAAAGATGGCGATAATTAAAGATACGTTGACTCAGCAGACACAAAGGGGCATCATTAATCACAAAGAGCTCTCAGAAAGTCCTTAGACGTTTCATAAAAGTGTAGTGACTTCACAAAGCTCTCAGAAGTCCCTTATTGCTTCGTAAAAGGGCAGTGGCTTCACAGCACCCCACCAACAGTCTCCTCGTCGTCCAAAGTGTAGTGACTCAGATGTTTTCGAAACACAGTCTCTTCGTCGCCCAAAAGTACAGTAACTCAGTTGTCTTCGAAATACAGTCTCTTCGTCGTCCAAATGTGCAGTGACTCCGTCATCTTCGAAACACAGTCTCCTCATCAACCAAAAGTGCAGTGACTCAGTTGCCTTCGAAACACAGTTTCTTCGTCGCCCAAAAGTGTAGTGACTTTATCATCTTCGAAACACAGTTTCCTCGTCGCCTAAAAGTGCAGTGACTCAGTTGCCTTCGAAAGATAGTCTTCTCGTCTTCTAATGTGCAGTGACTCTGCCGTCTTCGAAACACAGTCTCCTCTTTGCCCCAAAGTGCAGTGACTCATTTGCCATTGAAACACAGTCTTTTTGTCGCACAAAGGCGCAGTGACACCATCGTCTTCGAAACATAAGTCTCCTTGTCACCTTAAAAGTGCAGTGACATCGAAGCCTCACCCGAAGTGCAGCTCTCATAGATGCACAGTCCTATGAGGTGGCATTGTTCCACGTATATCTTTTTAGATATTACCCAACCGATTTGTTTAACCACCGCTTCAAAGATAATAATGGAGTTTAGTTCTGTTGATAGGAGTAATATTTAATCAATTTTATTTAAACCATTACTCCAAAGATAAGAACGAAATTTGGTTCTATCAATAAGGGCAATATCCAATCGATTTGTTTAAAGCGCTGCCCCAAAGATAGAGACAAAACTCGACTTTTTGGATTGGAGCCAAACCCGGTCGGCTTCATCTGAACAAAAAGCCTCAAGTACTAGATGCACACCACGTGTCGTCTATTCAGTTATGTTGATAACCACCCGAGATCTTGATAAAAGTGAATCTCAATGACTGCCACATGTCAGCTTAGTAGCAACCCTTACCGTGTAAAGACAATAGATTCTCTCACATCTCAACGCACAGCACTCCTGCACATCCAACAGATCATAAGCACATCATATATGTGCAAGGCTTATAAATAGAAGGAGTTCTCCTTCATTAAAAAGGTCAAGAATTTCCTGATTGGCAACCCAGAGTGCCATTCACAAGCACCAGAAAGTCAGGGCAAGTTCAACTAGTCGTCAGATCGTCAACGGAGTAAAGGAGCCACTATAGTGCTCGATCTCCACTGTCACAATTTTTTAGAAATTTTTGTACCTTTTATATGTTTGAATACAAAATTTCATTCAATACTTTGTCATGGCAAACAACTAGGGCCTAAATCATGCTCCAAGTGGTAATCTCTTCAAAATTTATGTGATAAACCTCACATTAATGGCAATAAATCTGCCATCTCGATTTTAACCAAGTCAAAAAGTCATTATTTTGAGCCCTCAAATGCTCTACGAGGTTGACCAAAAATAATGTGCCTCTTTGACCATACTGGGTATAATGATGCGCTCCATAGTTGATGTGCCCCACGGTTGATGCGCTCCACGGTCCCCGCAGTTGATACACCAACATAGGCTCCTCGTCCATCAACTGTTAATGCTAAGTGTCATATATCAGCAGAATGTACCTCGAAGATAGTACAAGCGATGGTTTCTTCAAAAAATCAAGAGTCACAAATGTTAGTGCATGTCGACATCATTATTACCCATTTTTTTTGTTACAGCTGTGCTCAAACACGTACTAACCTCACCATCCTTTGCAAGCACCCGAAAGCTATGTGCTAGAACTTGCCATGCGCCCCAGTGGCCATGCACTCAGTTCTCCCATACGATGAGCCCAGATGACGCATTAAATCTATTATGTTTCAACAAATCAAGATCTTTGAGCAATGTACACGTGCCACGTGTTATTGACTCAGTCATGCTTATGAACGTGTGCCCACTACCCAAGATCTCAGCAACAAATGAATCTCATCAACTGACATGTGTCAGCTTATATATAACCCAATAGTGCAGTTACATCAGATTCAGTTCAAGCTTTCCGGATGCAGTGTCTCTGCGCCCAAAAGGTTATACGTGTAGCATTTCTACGTGCCAAAAAGTCTATGCACGTATCACATATGCGCGCATGGATGGATCGTTCTGTCATGACCCGCACCTAGTATAGGGGCACGAGAAGTGGGTACGTCTAGCCTATGTCGTAGTATCGGCGGTAGAATGCTGTCCTAGGTCACATACATCTAATACAGTATAAATGTACCGGTACAAGATATACTCTCCAATCGGAGGACAATATAGAAGGTACAACTCAATCACAATTCTATGGTAGAAATAGTACGAATAGATAGATATGAAATCTCAACAGAGAATATACTAATAGAATAAAATAAGTCTAAGTGTCTAAACGACACAACATCTCAACATCCAGAAATAAATACAACTCAGATGTCAAATACAAATAGCATAATGAAATAAGATAAAGCCTAGTTATCTAGTCTAGACTATAGAGGTGATCTCCTCAGCTAGAGCTGGATCCTCCATTGGGTCAAACTCATAGGTGTCATCTAGGCATGCCCCATAATAAGTAGGGCAAAACTTCTCGGTGTCATCTGTAATATTTTTAATAGGTCCAGTCAGGACAAGAAAGAGCACATAACTCTCACGCGGTTCATATCATGGCAGGAAATATAAAATAAGCAATAGAATAATATACATGAAGTGCTGTAAGTACATGAAAGATAAGAGAGATATTTGTAAACTGGAGATATCTATATAGTAAGTAAGAACTGTAAGTGACTATGTGATTTAGAGCACAAGATGGTTATGTAGTCGGCTTGGGTTGCACTTGCCTAAGTTAACTGAGTTGTACATGAATGAGTAACAGGATTACACATGATAGAAAAAGATCACATAACCAATTATACTCACCCCTACCCCCAATTAATACACATGGATCTAGTCAAGTTACATTACGTATATGAGTTTTTGGTTATACACGAGGCACATGTGAGAATATGGCGTACATGAGAGCACATGAACGTACATGATTACACATGAGAGTACATGAATAACACGAATGCATAGAGCACAAGATGTATATGAAACACATGACATGAACTACCTGATGCACCCGTTAAGAGGGATAACATCTCAAGAAAAGATCTATTTACTACCAATATGTGATAATAATGTGTCAGCATCAAGTAATGTAGTCTAGAGCAAGAATATAAATCCTAACAAGTATGAAATAATCAGAGAATGTACTTGCCTGATATCTTGAGCAACTAGTGAATATAGAGGTCTGAACTGGAGTAACTGAGTCCTATTTAGAGCGAGACAGGTTACAATGTGTTCAATATATGATAATTAAAGTTTACAATGCAATCTACATGATTCTAGGTCATTCTAGGTCAAAGTCAACTCTTGGTAAACTCTGGTCAACATTCTAGTCAAACTAGGTTAACAGTCTAGCTAACTAGGTCAACTGTCTAAGGTTTGGTCAAACTCTAGTTAACATACTCATATAGGCCAATTGGTTCAATTTCTACGTCATTCTTAGACTATCTTATAACCCATAGGCTAGATACCAAGATACTAGATTAGGATATACCTCATATAAAAAACCACATATATACACTATATATGTGCTCACTATATCCAATACCCATAAACACAACTATCCTCAACTCAAGCATCAAAATATAAATACATAACACAACTATATAGTTCACATATCTCTATACAAATAACCTCATAACTCTCAAGCTCCTATCATACCACTATAGGTAACCATATCTATATATAACTAATAACTGAAACTAAATCCTGAAATCCATCTCAAACCCTCACATATGATACATATATGCATATATCATACAATACTCATAAACAGAAAACTGAATCAAAATCATCTCCTACACTCTCATACATATAACACATGTATATATACATATAACATATATATATTATATTATATTATATTATATATATATATATATATATATATATATATATATATATATATATTTATATATATATATATATATATATATATATATATATATATATATATATATATATATATATATATAAATATACTTATCACAAATACATCCTTAAAAATATATATATATAAGTATATATTTATATATATTTATATATATATATATATATATATATATATATATATATATATATATATATATATATATATATATATATATATATATATATATATATATATATAATATATATAATATATAAATATAAATATATATATATATATATAATATATATATATATATATATATAATA